>BJFM01000888.1:61041-71918 GCA_016586285.1 Arothron firmamentum
TGTGTGTGTGTTGGGGGAGGGGGGGTCCTGGTTATATGGGGGGAAAAGTGAAAGAGTTTATAGGCTGAGGTGGAGAACTGATCGGTCCACTGAATGCAGGGGTGAACCAGTACGTCCTGGGTTTTAAAAGTGTAGGAGTTAAGCTTTATGGGCTGGAAAAAAAATGAATTAATGGAGTTTTTACGGTGGTTGGCTGAGCAGAGGGGATACAGGACTGGAGACACCCCCTCCTCCGTGTCCCACCTTGACTTCATCTGGCCTTTTGTGTGCGCTTATGCACAGAGAGCTTGTGTAGGAGTGATTTTGTGTCGCGTTTTCTTGTTAGTGTTTACTCAAGGACTGATGATGATGTCCAGCTATGCGCTCTGTATACTTTCTCTTTATACCCACTACTTTAAAAGGACCTTCAGAAGGCCTTCATGGTGCAGCCAGTGCAGCACAGACATGGGTGACATGGGCACTGTGATGTAACTACCTTTGTTGTTTGCCAAACAGGCTAGTAACACGGCAGTAATTACAGGTGTACAAATGTCACATTTGCATTCAGTTATTTAAGCTTGTTTCTCTAAAGGTGTGTTAAAATAATGAACTCTTTTCAGGGTTTTTTTTTTCCTCCTACAAACGGCTCTTTTTCTTACCTTTCCTTTTGAGATACTGTGAGTAGAACAGAGTTGTAGACTGGGATTAATGAGGAACCAGCAGGAGTTCATTTGGATCTGAGATCTCAATTAGGATAATACTCTTCGCCTCCAGTTCAAAGGTCTTATTATTTGTCCATATTATGTGCCTCCCCTGACAAGCAGCATGCCCTTAGATGAATCTCTCATCGATCCGGAGTCTACTTGGGCTCTTCCTCTTCCTCTTGAGGCTTTTATCGGTTCTTCTGATCCCTCTAATACCTGAGCAAACCCATAATGTCTAATTGATATGCTGCTCTGCTCTCCAGAGCTCCAACAGAAGTCTACAGGGCAGAATGTCGGCCTCAGTGCCGTCGGTCGCCCCCTTTCATTGATGGACAAAAAAAAGAAGAAAACCTATTTGCATATAAGAGCGAGCCGCTTGTCTGCGTGATCGAAAAATGTAATATCACAGCTCCCATCTCAGCTTACACGCTCGGTTATTGTGAATTCAGTGCTGGCCTCGTCTGTGTGGATCTGTCAATGACGATTCAGCACCAGCTTTCCTCACACTGAGGGAAGGATCTCTTGGCTGTAAAATGAAATAAATAAACAGAGACAAGTATTTTATCCACTGAACATTAGCTATAACCGTCCGGAAATAACTTCTGCACACAGGAAGAGGTTGAGTCCTCTGAAGATTGGATGGAAAATATGTTTATCCATTAGCGTAATGTGCTTTTTCTTCGGGCGAGTGGATGGGCCGCGCGTTTACACATGCAAATGGCGGTGAGGTAGAGGCGAAGATTTGCCTTGCAAAGCACACCCATCTGCCCTTTCAATGGCTCATTGGTGCCCCAGATCAGGTGCGGTCTGAACTGGAATCATTTGGATAATTGACCTTCCGTGCGCATACATCAGAATAAATTAATTCTGACTGGCCATGTAGCATTCAGGACAAAGAGGGGGAAAACGCTGGCTCCTGAAAATCCCGCCTCCGGTCCATTGCCTGGTCGCTGAGGTGATTCTGGACTGTATTCCCCGACTATCGCAGGTTTCCTCACTTTAATAAAATAATACTCCACTTGGAAGGAGTGTTTTGGGATTACGTTCTAGGGCTGAAACTTGAAGTTGTTTTCGCTGGCTGCATGCGTGGCTCTCCACGTTTCTCCCTCTCCGTAAACGACCTTGCCGTTGCGACAACCGTGCCCACACCGCACGCCTGCAGCAGGCGCGCGCGGTACGTCTGTACGGCTCGCTGCAGCCTGATGGACAGCCATTAACCCGTGGTGAGGAGGTGGAGGAATATTTATGTCTACCTGTCAGCAGTGACAGGACACCCTCTGGGTATGAATAATATGCCTGCCTTACGCTTGCTCCGACCGGCGAGGACAATCCACAGCGTAGCGGTACTCGTGTGGGCGGGCGGGCGGCGGTGGGTTCAGGGGCATCCTGACGCCCTGAGCCTAGCAGCCGGAGATGAGCTGTGCACATCTGACCGACGCCCAGCTCACCGCCGACGTTGGTGTCTGTGCTAAACGTGCCCCATCGTTCAGGTTTTTGCTCTTTCCTGTGTCATTTGCCTCCATGTGCTGTTTGTGGCTGAGGGACACTTAAGGTCCCACTGATCCGGTATTTGTCCTCCGTTATCACCAGCACACCAGCAGATACATGTGGTCCATTTTAAGCAAAGAGATTCAAATCGTTCTCCTCCATGGCCTGGGTGGAGCAGTGGAAGTACACACTCGCCTTGTTTTTCCACAAGACAGCAGACTTCTGCTATGGCTCTTATGGTCTTTTGGATCCGGCTTGGCCCAACGGTCCAGCAGCACGTCGGTGTCGTCTCTCCTGTTTGTAACTGACGAAGAGCCTGCCTGAGTGTGCAGTTGTTCTTTTTTTTTTTTTTTTTTTTTTTAAACTTAATTTGCGAACAGCTTAGCCTATTGGTGTGTTTGTGCTGCCAGCACCTGTCAGACATGTTCAAAACAATCTTAATTGGAATAGTTGGCAGCGGCTGGATCAGAAGGCAGACGATTAAAATCATTAAAGACCAGATGCCTCATCATTTTATCTCCCAACTGTCAGCACCAACTGGCTCAGATTGGAACGGATCTCCATTCCATTTGGCCCCTGCGTCGATGCTCGCGTCATAAATGTTAGCGGCCCAAAATTCGCTGTTTTACTGGCGTCCAGAGACTTGTTTTGTACACATCTAAATCTTTGACAGTAGACAAACTCTCTGAAAATCTTCCCTCTCTGGCTCGGCTTCAAGAAAACCCAACCAGACATTTCAGAACTCATCATGAGCCCCGCGTATCTTCCCAACTGCTCCTCCAAACGACTCGGGTAACTTTCAGTGGAAGGACACAAAGAGCCTTGTAGAAAATCGGCTTGATTTGCTTTCTGAACAACAAACTGGTAGCTCCACTCCAGCAAGTGCAGCAATTAGTGGTCAGATATATAGAATTGCGCATCAAAAGATCTTAGGTTGCATATTTCAGACCTATTCATCACACAGAATCAATGCAGGGGCTCTGAAATGGCATTGGTGCGCGTAAACAGGAAGCTGATGCTGGACCCGGGTTTACTGATTAGGTCTTGTATATTTCCCAAATGAAGGCTCGTCTCCACTGAGCATCGACCAGACCAGACGTCAGGCTGGGTCCTTCAGCATCAAGAGCAACTTCAGCTGCAGCTGTCTGTCAGCGGGTGTCTCCTCCGGTGACGCCGCCCGCCTCTGACATCATGCTCAGGCTGTCTGTACCGTCCTGAGAAGGGACTGTCATGCTTCAGCAGCCTGGATAATTATTTCCCTCTTATCCCTGCTTGCCAGGGCCAATCCTGGCCATCAATAGGAGCCAGGGACCGCACCACTTCCCATCACCGCTCTTCATCTCTTTTCCCCTCCATCACTCTTCCTCTATCTGTTTCACTTCGTCTCAGTCTCTGACTTCAAGACCCACTTTTTCCCCTCAGCCTCTCTTCTGTGTCATTCTCTCATTCTTGTCCCGTGTCCTTCATGAGAAGGGATTTGTGTGTGTGTGTGTGTGTGTGTGGGTGTGTGTGTCTATTGGGAGGGTTTTGCTTGGTTTTGTTTGTTATATTAAAAACCTGACCTTCCAAATCAATTTTTGTAAATGAAATTAGTCCTCTGTATAGTTTCATATGTATGATATTATAAGTTTAATAACTGAATAAAAATTAAAGTTGAAGCTGAAAGTTATTAAAATTGAAACATAATTAAGGCAGGAATTCACTCCAGCCACATGACAAAAATGTCAGAGAGCAGAACCTCAAACTACACACATACAGACTCTGCTTGGCAATTTCACTAACTATAGCAGCCATTCCCAGGGCCCCTCAAGCCATCACACACACACACACACATGCACAGACGTGAACACATTAATATAAAGGTAAAACTTTTTAATATAGTGTCACTCTGGACAACAAAATGAGATTTCTTCTTCTTGAGACGTGAGCAGAGCCGCTCTGCCTTTGCGCATCAACCTGTGGCCCCGTGCCCAAGCCTCAGGCCCCCAGCAGCTCGGAGACAAATAATCACAGCCTGCCTAAATAGGCGGGACGTTGCAGGCTGTCTCCAGCAGATAAGGCAGAACAATAGCCCCTAATAGGCCGCAGAGAGACACACGCCCATCTCCAACCAGGCCCCTTTCCACCCTCTTTTCTCCTCGCCGTTAACAAAAGGAACAAGATGCTTTCCCTTTTCCGCCTCTTCCTGCTGAGAGATTAGCTGTGCTCAACAGGGGTGTAAGCACGGAAATCTGTATTTCACTGATAATTTAGCAGTGTGTGCAGAAACTTGTTAGGACTGTTGCAAAATGAAGATGAATGCAGTGCTTTTATTTCCCCCGAGCGGAAGCTTGGAGGAGACAAGTACATCTCCACCATCATGTTCATTTACTTATTCAACAGAATATGGAGATTTTCTGTTGCTTCACAGTGTTTTCTTTGTAATCTGCTCCACACACTTCACCTTCTCCTTTTTCTTGTCCTCCTCATCCTCCTCTCAGGCCCTAAATGCAGCAAGCAAAGAGTTTTTGGGTTGTTTTTTTTCCTTATATGCGGTTTTCTCCCATGAGAGACCTTTTTTCGGGGGACTTTGACACAATTGATCTGGCAGGGTGAAGGTATGAGAGCTGAAATGATCCTATTTCATGAATTCTGAGTCATTCCGGTGGTACGCAGGTTGGAGATATGCTGCAAGGCTGCCTGAAAGAAACACAAAGACCCCCCCTAACAAGAGCGAGCCGGCTGATGCTTTTCTGCTGCGCTCCGATGAAAGAAATCCACCCTGCTGCCAAGCCACTCACCTGAAATGAATGCTTTTACGGGAGGGGAAAAAAAACAAAAAAAACGTGCCTGGCTCTCTGATTGAGGCTAAAATTCGGCAGTGCAATAGTTTGGATAAATCAGGATCAGGGAGCTGGCTGGGTCGCCCATCGCGCTGCGTACCGAATGGAGCAATTTGCTTTGAAACCAGGGTACAGAGTGCAACTGGATCATACGTTCGACCAGGTTAGATGTTTTTACTGAGTGAGTTCTGACCTACGAGACAACAGGATGGTTGAGATGCGAGACACACATTTTTCTGACCGCAGCCTCTCTGTGTACCTTCATTTTTGAGGTCATATTCCCCGTTTGAGACCTCTCTTTAGATCACACTGAGGCACTCCTGTAGGTGTTGTATCTCTGGACTGCCCATTCTTAACTCTGAATCGTTAGTTTGGGGAGAACGTCTGCGTAGAGCGTCTGAGTGAGAGAAATAAATATGAAATAAACCTGGTAGTCTTCTGGAAAACAAAAAGAAAACTGTCCCTGTCTCATCCATGACACAATCTGCATTTACTTCTGTGCCAGCCTGCATAAATCTCATCTGTTGTGCCATTAATATAGCTGAAAGTCAATAGGAGATGCACACAAGAAGGAAAGTGTTTTTTCCAACAGAAACAAAACTGAAATGTGGTGCAGAACAGGTGACAATACAGCCATTGTATGTTCAGGCTGCAAAAGACTCCCAGCTCTCTGCTGCCCCCTAGTGGGACCCAGACGAGTTTTTTTAAGGTTTTTTATTTTTTATTTTTTTAGTTTAATTAAAATTGTCATTGCGACAAATCAGAGGTAGTGACCTCAGCAACGCTGGCACACAGCAAAGGTCAGAAATATGATATAACAGAGGAGACACGGCCGAGCTCCGAGAACCAACGAGCTGGTACTGTTTCACGCCGCCCAGCGCTGAGCTCTTTCACAGTGTTTTCCTCGTCTGACACTCTTCACACCTCTTTATTCATGCCAGTCACCGAACAGACTTCAGGGTCGGGATGCTGTGTCCTCGGCTGTTCCCCGTCCACCCTCAGCTGTCCTCCACTGTGTCCGACCAGGATCATCAGAACTGCTCACTCTCTTTTCTTGAAGTTTCTGTTTCTTTGCCCCAGTCTCATGAGGAGACGTTCCTGCTGTCGCTGCCGTACTTATCCAAGACCTTGATCTTTGTTTCTTCATAAACACCATTATCGCCTGTTGACATCATACACATTAGCAGCTCACACGCACGAGCTGCTCATCCAGATCAGCACTTACAGATTAGCAGTGATTATAAACAAACGGAGGATTAATCCTGTGTGCTCTGTCTACTTCTCCACCGAGCTAGCTGGGGTAATTAGCAAGATCTAGATTGGTAGAGCACACACACGCACACACAAACACACACACGTGCATGCGCGCGTGCATGCACACACACACAGCTGAAGGAAAGGTTAAGTCATCATTAGGTGCGGTTTTGCTCCAAACCAGGTTTGTTGCTACATCAGAGATAATTCCGTGTGTGTCCTCATGGTGTGTAAATGTTTACAGTGGTGCGAGGCAGACATCTGCCGCCTGTTTACCGCCTGGTTTAATTAAATCTTCCTCCTCTGCAGGTCGAGGCCATCTTGGTGAACATTTTTGGCGGGATCGTCAACTGTGCCATCATCGCTAACGGAATCACCAAGGCCTGCCGTGAGCTGGAGCTGAAAGTGCCCCTGGTGGTCAGGCTAGAAGGTGAGACACCCCCCAACTCCCCCCACCCCCCCAGCCTCCTCGCAAACATGGACTCACGGCTCATTGATCTCCAGCCCTGATTAAAAGCACTTACCCTAATAAGAGTTCCCTGACAGTGATTAATGCTCTGGCCTTAAAGGCGCGGTGTAAAAGCAGGTTCCCTCCTCCAGCATCTGTCAGTGCTCTTGATGAGCTGTTAGCCTTAAAGTGGCGTCGCTCACCTCAGCGCACAGGTCACCCAAACACTCCTCGTGGCGTCGATACCCGCCGAACGCGTACGCACAACCGTCAAAGCAAGCTTTGATTAGTCACCGTGCACTCATGATGTAAACGGGCCGAGTCCGGAAGGTCGCTGCTGCCGGCCGCTTCATCCTCTCCTCCTCGCCGGGCCCTAATCCGAGCTTCTGCTGGTGGGTCATTACGTCCTGGGCTCCAGCCTGGCGGAGAAGATTGCTCCAGAATCAATCAGCTCAGGCTGCCAGCCCGGGCCCACACAGCTGCAAGCGTCAGCCGGCTCTTCAGCGGGATCAGCGTGGATTAATTTGCAGGCTTTTAATTGAGACGCTTCTGAGTGAAGGCCTGGGCTGATATCACTGCTGCAGATGTCTGAAGGCCATGGGATCGAGACTCTAGAACTGCATCTGTAGAGAGAGCGAGTTTATTTTGGAAGGGAACATGCACCAACCAGTTGCTCCTACCTCAACCTCAGGACAGGAGTCGGAACCAAAAAAGGGCCAGAACAGATGACGTTGACCCTGAATTAAGTTCTGCAGGATTACCATTGAGCTCAAGCACACAGGTTTTAAGGCCTGTATAATTCATGGCCACAGCCCATAATAACCTTGTTTATTGAAGAATCTGACCTGAGTTCAGTCTAGTCTAAACTCTAAATGATGAAATGAAACCACCCCACATCTTCAAACAGCCCGTTGTCTCCTCACATCACATATTAATAAATGATCAAGGCGCTTTTACGGCTCCGGCCCTCCGAAACGCCAATAACCCGGATGGTCCTGCAGTGCCCCCTTTGGCCACACTGTAAACAAAGACATATTGCTCCAAGAGGATGGTATCTGCCTCTGAAAAAAATTCCACTTTAATAGCCCGCGGAGTCCTGGGAGAAGGGTGACTGAATTCGTTTAAGTGCGTTCCACAGCCTATCGATTTACGGAGCCGTCTCCAGACGCTCTGGAGAGCAGCAGAGGCTGTTTTCTGCTCAGAAAAAGACCAAAAAGCCATTTTTCTCCACTTTAATTAAAGAGGTGCATGTTCCTTCAGCGTGCAAGCGATGGCATTTCCATTCCTGATGGTGTTGTTAGCGTTAAAGGTAAAACCACAGCGCACAATCCTTTGATCTCTCAAGCTTTTAAAACGTAGAATAGTCTCATAGTTAACCCCATGTTTCATGCTTTTTTTTTATATAGTTTTTTTCCTTTCTTTTAAAACAATGAGCAGGATCGAACTGATTGAACACAACAGATTTGACTGGTGTCATTATTTATTATCGTCATGTCTTTGATCCAGACAGCGTCAAAAATAGGGAAGCTTTGATTGGTGATCAGTGAGCACTTCAAAGGAAATCAGCATCTGGTAAAAACAAAAAAAATGACACCTTAAGAGACGGACAATTTAAGAATAAAATCCATTTATAAAGAAAATTTTCTGTTATTTCCTCCAAAAATATGGTTCGTTTGTCCAGACTTGGTTTCTTTTATGCAGAATTGGTCACTAATTTAAACAAAAAGCAGAAGTCAGGACCCCCCTCTTCACATGAAATGCATTTTTAAACGATTATCCTGATGTTGTACGTCCACTGGACCAGAACGTCCACGAGGTCCAGATGTGCTGATAGAAAAGACACACATGAAGCTGGTCTCTGGCAGCACCTAGTGGCTGCAGGTGAACACAGGCACACACACACACACACACACACACACACACACACACACACACACACACACACACACACACACACACACAGCTGGGTCTTGTCCTCGCCCTGCTGCTGTGAGCCTTCACTGCTCCCTGCTGCTCACGGTGGAACTACACACACACAGGAAAAGGCATTCTCCCCCTGCAGTGTGTGAGATCCCCACACTTTTTTATAAATAATAACAGTAATAATAAATAATAACACCAGCGTTCCCTCTTTTTGTCACTCACACACCCACGCGCGCTCGTTGGCTCGCGCAGCTTCTCATGAATATTTATATTTCAGTAAAAATGCAGGTGTTGCTGTCATTTTCTTGACGTATTTCAATTCAATTCAACTTTATTTAAAGTGCCAGTTCATAACAGTGTTATCTCAAGACACTTTCCACATTCAGCAGGAGAAACGGCTCCCGGGGCAGAGCTCCACACACACACTAAGCCGCTGGTATTGGCCCCAGTGGCCAGGAAAAAACTTCCCTTTCTCATTTTTGGGTGTGTTTTGCACGGTGTGTTCCATGTGTCATGTGACCCGTTTGCATCAAGCTATCGGTGGGCACTCTCCTCACCTGAGACATTCGTCTGCAGACTCACACACACACACACACACACACACACACACACACACACATGAAACCTTTGATCATATTCGATGGGGGGGGGGGTGTGTGGCTGGTGCTCCACAAGCTTCCTCCTGCTCAGACGCTAATGCCGTGGCAGCATTGATTGCTGGAGCAGAAGTGTGTGTTTTAGAAAGACTCTAGATGAAGTATGAGGCCTTGGTGACAGAACTCCTCATGAGGACCATTGATGGAGGGGGGGCCGGCCTCCTGGGAATACACACATCATGTGCTCTTAATTACATGTCAGCAGGGAAGAGCTGAGGTCGACCTGGACACACACACACACACACACACACACACACACACACTGTCACAGCAGACGTGGTCTGACTGAAGAGTGGCTGCTGTAATTATTGACACATTAAACCTTCTGAAAACACCATGCAGCTGATTAAGATGATCCATTTGGCTCAGCAATGAGGTCACACGCTGCCCTTTGACCTCTGAACCGGGCTGTAAAGAGCCCAGTCATGTGGGCCAGTATCGATCCTCAGGAGTTAAAGAGCTTCTGGACATTAAGATCAATCATTTGCATGAATGATTGATCAGGCATTGATGTAATTGCGTGAAAGTCTCTCTAATCGACCTGGAAACACATCGATCTGCTTTAAGATAAACCAGCTTTTCAGATCGGCAGCCGATTTTTCGCCCGTGGCCCCCGTCCACCGTCCACCGTCCACCCCCGAGTGTCCTCGCCGTCTTTCTCGCCGCGCGGGTTTGACCCCGCCAGGACGCGCCGCTCTAACCGTTCTCTCCTCGTCTCAGGAACCAACGTGCACGAGGCCAAGCGGATCCTGACGGAGAGCGGCCTGCCCATCACAGCGGCGGAGGACCTGGACGACGCCGCTATGAAAGCGGTCGCCGCCATCAAGAAGTAGAAGCTGGGCTGCGCTCCTCCGCCCGTCGCAGAGGCCCGCCGCAGGCCTCAGGCCGCCGTCCACGCCCAACGCCGTGATTTCACTTCCTGTGAACCTACAAATCGTACACTTTGCTTTTGTAATTCCCTTTTTCTCGTTAATTTGAAATCGGATTGAGACCAAATGCTGGGTGCATGTTCCACGCGGCTGCTCAGCTGGGCACTGGGGTCAAAGGTGAACTTTGGATCATTGGTCCCGGAGGGATCCATCTGCTGCCTTATCACACCAGGCTGAGCCCTGAAATCTGGATCTGCTCCGGGTTTTTTTAAGCCCAACGTGCCTGTTTCGCTTTTTAGAAACTTTTAACAGAGAAAGGAACCTCGTGATTGTGCTCGCAGCTTTTAGAACCACACCTGAATGTTGACCAGATACCTGCAGACTGAATCCTGCCAGAGATTAAAGCCTATTTTCAAATAACTCCCAGATCTCTGGCCTTTTTTACCCTGAACTCCAGTGTTGACTTCTCCCCGTGATGCATAATCTGTCAGACAATCAGAAACGACTGCCACTGCCATAAAACACACACACACACACACACACACACACAGAGGCTGTTTTTGCTACCGAACGCATGAGGATGTTTTCTAGGAGAAACAGTCGGAAAACTGGAGCTCTGTTTCTGTCCGGGCTCAGAGTTCATCAACAGTTGGGACGCGACCCCCCCCACACCCCCCACGCCCCACCCCCGCTGCTGCTCCCTAATGTCAGACCACGCCTCTGCTTCCTGTGAC
>BJFM01000888.1:94243-110009 GCA_016586285.1 Arothron firmamentum
GGGCGGGGCGGGGCGCAGGTCCCCCGGCCACGCGTTGACCAGCAGCCGCTAGCTGGGACCATTAATCCTTCCTCGGAGTCCTTGGCGGGTTAATGAGCCCCTTGTGACGAGCACGACGGGAGTCCGCCGTAAAGAACGGAGAGCCACGGAAGACCACGCTGGCCGAGATCAGGGACCAGTCTGCTTTAATTACCAGCCCGGTTCTGACCCTGCTGGTTCCCCCAGAAGCACCTCAGGAGTCGGGGCAGATGCTCTCCGTCCTCTGAAAACCCAGGACGGCCCAGAAACTCCGGTCCCGCTCAAGGTTACTCACTGTGTTAGCAGCTAAAGAGTCACATCCTTTACCTCCGAGGATGCCGATGAGAAAGTACAGGTAGACGACGGAGTTGACCAAGGAGGCGGCTGCCACAGACAGCCCAGACATCAGGCCGCCCACCATGACAATGGTGCGGCAGCCATAGCGATTGACCAGTACGCTGCTGACGGGACCTGCGGACAGGAACGCAGAGAGGGAAACATCGGCAATCATTAACCGGGACAAAGCAAGCTCAAAGGGAGGCCATCGCGCTTCCCTTCATTCCTCCTGCAGAGAGAACTTTATTGAAATACGTGTAAATTCTGCTCATTTCACAGACACACAGGAGATGATCAGTCAGAGCAAACATGGCCGCTCCTGAAAGCAGGAACAAAAAAATAAATAATAAAAAAAAAAGCACAGCAACGGTGAACGAATGTGGAGCCGAATTCAAGCGTTTATGTTTAATCGGTTGCTCTGAATCAAAAAAAAAAAAAAAAACCCTGAGCGGGAAGCGTCTTGGCCTCGGGCGGAAGGTCAGCGAGCGTCTTTCCTGCGCTGCTGCTGGCAGGAAGGAAGACGGTTGTTTGTCTGTGGATTACACGACTGTAAACAGGGAGGCTGCTAGACTGCTGCCAGGGTGTTTACCACAGTAAACGGGGCTTTGTTTTGTTTTTTTAAAATGACAAAAAATGATTAAAGCACACAACTAACATTAAAACAAACAAACCAGGGGGAGCAGCAGAGCGACAGGAACGACCAGCTGTTGTTTTTCAGTTTCGTTTCATCAGAAATACTTAGGTTAGGCAAACAAAAAACAGAAATAACCGGTTTAAACTGAACCCAGACCAAGCTCAGACCTTAAAGCAAAGGCAACAGTCAGATCATGTGACTGATCTGCTGTCGTCTGCTTCCTGCAACTTCCTGTGACCCTCAGCTCGATCCAAACCTCACCCAAGCAATCAAAGTCCTGATGCTCTGCAGAAAATGATCCATACTGCAGCTTCAAAGATGCTTCCAGAAGCCTGTTTGTCCCCCGCTGCAGCTCCTCCTGAGCTCCTCTCAGAGGTGCTGTTTGGTGTCGCTAACCGCGCTGACAAACGACCGCCGCTCTTGTTTATACAGTCAAGCGTGGGCCTGCCGAGGTCAAAGACGGATCCCCTCCCTCTCTCTGCCTCAACGGGGCAGCTCCACCGTTTCTGCCCCCATTAGAACTTCATCATTTGCGCTCCTGGAGTCAGAGGTTCTCTGAAGAGGCTGTCGCTCCTGTCCCCGGGGAGCCGGTGTCACACTCCGGCGTGCGGAGCCTCGCTCTCTGATATATTCCTCCCGTCCCTCTCCTCCGCTGACATTGCCGAAGCCTTTCCAAGGACGCCATGATAAAGCCGTCTGCCTGAGCGGCAGCGAGAGGGCATATTTCACCGGCGAGGCCTCTGCGAGTCCAGCGCGCTCGCTCGCACATCCTGTTGTCCCGTAACCTTGGAAAAACAACTGTTACCACGCGACGCCTCCGCGACGCTCACTCCCGCCATCAATCGTATCAACACCTGCATCCTGCAGGTACGGGAGCCTGAACGCAACGCGACTGCTTCCATTTCCCCCAACAGAGAAGGTTTGCTAACATTAAAAATAGCTGTGGGCCTAAAACCAAACCTTTTGTTAGAAATCTGCTTTTCAAAACCTTTTTTTACTAGATTTTCATTATAAAGATGATATTTTCTTTCACAGTGTTGGAATTCCCAGTAAAGAGCTTTAATAGTGTGTTATTTCACACCTAAAGTTATGAAGACCAGTGAATTCATGATGTTACTGATGCAAATATTTGTATTCCAATTTCCTGGAGGGCCTGAATGTACCGCAGTGATAATTAAATTAGAAACGTGTTTTGTTCCGCATGCTTCCAACACACACCACCAGCAACAGAAGCTGCCAGAGATCAGTTATCGATCACTCTGCATCAAGGATCTGAATCTCGTTTTCTTTCCCAGCTCATCTGTACGCTTAAACATTGTGGTAAATGTGTAAACATTGTGAACAACTTTGTTCTAAAACCTGTCGGACTGACTGGTCGTAGGCGCGCACGCCCCGGAGAAGGAAAGGTCATTTAATTCTGTGCAGATCTGCACGAGTTTCTCTCAACAGGCAACTTAAAGTGGAGGTGGAGACTTAGGCCCAGGAGGCATCAGCGCACGTCCAAATGAAGGAGGCCGTCTGAGGGATCACGTGATCTCCCCTGAGCTTTGACAATGGAAACAGTCACGTCACCAGTCTTGATGTTTTCTCTTTGCGACCTGCACAAACCCAGACATTAATAACTAGCGCGTCACAATAGCGGCCTGGTCCTCCTGCAGCTAGTCTGTGAGATCCAACAGGACCACCTCCGCCCCCGGCCCATCTCCCCCCACCCCCCACCCTGGACTTTGCAACAGAAACCTCTTTGACTTACCTCCCCCGTACACAGTAGCCAGCATGATGGAGGAAATCAATGCTATTTCACTGAAGCTGGTGCCCAGATCTTCCTGGATCTCTTTGAAGAAAATGGACAGCACCTTGGGCAGGCTGTAGGCGAAGCCGATGGAGATGTGGGCCCCGAACACCACTATCCAGCCCCAGCCGCCATCAATGGGCTTGAAGCCCACTGGATCTGCAGGGGCCATGATCCTGTTCACAGGAGGAAGAACAGATGCAATTTAATGCAACAACAAAAGGATAAAACACTCTTAACTGAGTCTGTTCAGTCTGTTTAGCTGTTACACTTCATTGCAACGTCGCGCTGTGTGTGTGTGTGTGCTGAAGAGACGGCGACGCGCAAGCACGAGTCAGTTGACTGGAGCTTTGTGGCCAAAAGAGAGACAGCCGAGCTAGAATCCACCCCAACGGCTGCAGAAGCGCCCAGACGGCAGAGGAGCCTCAGCAGCAAACTCCCTGACGCGCTTGCACGCTGCCCAGCGTCCGCAGCGTGACCTCTGCAGAGGTCACGCTGCGGACGCTGCAGCTGCACCCTCAAACTCTCGCATTTATGTCTCCTGCAGTCAGAAAGCGGGGAGAGAACCTACCTCAGACAGCTGCTCAGCCCGTTTGTCTGTTGCTGCGAGTCAGCTGCCTTATCTGACGCCGGGTCACATGTGCTCTCTTTTGCCCTGGGGGGGTCAAAAATCACAAGACCCACCTCCATTGCATGTCGTGACAGGCATGGAAAAAAAAAACAGACTTCGCACTTTAACATTCAAATCCCTCGCTGCAACATCTGCATGCAAGAAAAGAGCAAACAGGCACCTTTAATGGTTTTATTTCAAATTATGTGCAATGTGAATTTCACAGTTGAGCTCGACCACCATGATAACCCAGCAAAGAGGAGAACACATGAAGACAACGGAGTAGCACCCATCAGCCGACCGCCCCCCAACACGCCAACCGTCCTTCCTCCCGCCTGTGTTTTCTGTGACTGGTGTCTGAAATTTAGAGTTCTGCTTCGCTGCTTAATGCTCAGTTTGGTGAGATGTCACAATGAAACACTGTACAGGGGGGGGGGGGGGCAAATTAAACGCATCACTCGTGCGCGGGAGGATTCCTCTACTGTTGCTATGCAGTTAGACAAAGAAAAAAAAAACAGCAACTTTAGACGAAAGAAAAATCACATCTATTGTTTCAAGTTATATAAAAAAAACTAAGTAAAAAAAAACCTGTGCAAGTACAGCAAACCTACAGTATGTTACACATAACAAAACGCTTAAATACAGTACTGTGTTTCAGTAGAAATCCTGAGTTCTCCGATCCAGCCTTCGGTTTACATGATGAAGGGATGAGCAGTCAACGGGGGGGTTGGGGTGGGGGTGGGGGGGGCTTCTCTTGGAGAAGTTCTACCATCCAAGTCCTGGTGTCGCCTTTCTGCGGCTCAGCGGTGGTTAATTCTTCTATACAAGATTGTCGTAAAGAAAGGAGATGCGACCTCCTCCGCGTGAGGGCCAGAGCGTCCCGTCCCGTCCAGCTGTGCGGCCCAGCACCGAGCCCTCCAGCAACAGCCACACAATCCTCCCGAAAGGACCACGACGATGCCTTTGACGGCCTCGCCGACGCCTCCGTACTTATTGCTACCACCGCTGTCTTAAGGAGACCTCGAAACGCTGGCCAGCGCTTCAGAGGAAGGCCGTCTGTCTTTCCCCAACGTCACCATTGAATGGAAATGAAGGAAACCGCAGAGCTTCACATCTTGGTTCTGAACATGGTCCAAAATGTCCCTTTTCTCCTATTCAAGCATCTCTGAGGTAAACCCGGTCGGGAATCTTCCACTCCGACTCCATCCTTAGTTCTCCAATGTGGAGAGCGAGAACGCCCGCGACTGACGCAGAAACGGACACCGAGGTCCGGGCGGCAGCTTTCGCCCCGGTGCAGCAAACAGATGAGAAGAAGACATCCAACACCCTGGCGCTTGAGGGAAGAGCCGGCCAACCGAACAGGACAAAATATAAACCACAAGCACACGGAAAATCAAAACTGCTCTACAGGACAAGCTGAAGAAAAATTAGAGCTAAAAGAAGGATGAACAAACAC
Source organism: Arothron firmamentum (assembly GCA_016586285.1). Classification (NCBI taxonomy): domain Eukaryota; kingdom Metazoa; phylum Chordata; class Actinopteri; order Tetraodontiformes; family Tetraodontidae; genus Arothron; species Arothron firmamentum. The sequence continues at coordinate 99,090 of BJFM01000888.1, forward strand.
ACAGAAAGCTCAGTCAGCAACCTCACCGAGCAGTGTACTCACCTTACCCGTATTTATAGAGTTTAGAGTTTATATAGAGAGATTTCTGCTTTGTAGCGTCCGTATTCTCCAGAGAGCATGTCCATCCTGCCAGCACCCCCACTCGCATGCTTATTATTTGTAAAAATCCTTATCTGTAAGTATCTACAACAAAAATAGAACATGGCTCAACAGAAGGAACAGGATAATTGCACTTATGATGGTTGTACGGTTTTTGTTAGACAAGCATCAGTGTGGGTAGCTGGTGCCGTGTGGTTAAAAGAGGAAAAAAAAATAAAATAAAATACTGCAATCTTTAAAGCACCCTCATTTTGATCATGTTAAACCAAAGTCTGAATTTAAGACTCAACCAAAAGTGGTGTGTGCGGTGCAGAGGCGAGGTATGGCTGCGCCGCTCCCTGCCCCAGACTGGGAGCCTCACAGCACCTTCTGGAGACACTGGGGGTAAAGTTTGGCCACCACGCACTCAAAGTGGCGCCCTAAGTCCCAGAGGCGGTCCGGCGTCTCGTACACTTTGGCCCACGCGTCCGCCTCGTCGTCGTACTGGTAAAGGGAGTTCTTGCGGCTGGTGCGGAACACGTGCTCCTCCACCATGACCTGCGTGGCCCGCACGAAGAGGTGGAGCCTCCCCTGCAGCAGCATGGCTTTGATGTAGGGGCTGGTGGCCTGATCAAAGGGCAGGTCTCTCTTCCGGCTCCACGTGTTCGTCTCGATGTCGTAGACCTCCACGGTGAAGGTGCGCTGGTGGTTCCTGCAGATTCCGGCGATGTAGTAGATGCAGTTCTTGTAGAGGGTGGCCAGGCCCTGGCTCCTGGGGACGCTCATCGGGGCCAGGTGGCTCCAGTAGTCCTTTCGTGGGTCGAAGCAGAAGAAAAACTCGCCTGCAGAGGACACAAAGAGTAAAACGGGAGGTTCTGACGCCGCTTTCCGTGGTGAAGGAAAGGACCGAGCATCAGGGTGGAGAAGAGCGGCTCACCCTGAAGGACGTAGATGCGGTCCCTGTACTCCAGCGCGCTGTGGAACTCCATGGCCACCGGCATGGGACTGACTGCTGTCCAACAGTTGTCCCTGGCGTCGTAGCATTCCACCGACTTTAAGGCGTTCCGACCGTCGCCCTCGTACACGCGGCCCCCCAGCGCGTACAGCTTCCCGCAGCAGTGCACCAGCCGGCAGCCGATGCGCGCCCTCAGCAGAGGAGCGTGAGGCAGCCAGCGGTTGCCCGCGTGCTCGTACTGCCAGAAGTCGCTCTCCGCCCGGTGGTCGATGGACACCTCGCTGTTGCTGGGCCGGTAACCGCCGGCGATGTAGATGTCGTTCTCCGAGGAGACCAGAATGCCCACCTCCCGCAGGTCGTTGGGTGGTTTGCACAGCTTGAACACCCTCCCCGTGGCCGCGTCCAGGCAAGGCACCGTCTGCTTCTTCCCTGAGTGTTTGTGAGCTGCATCAAAGCAGATGATCATCTCAGAAGCGGTCATGCCCAGGCGCTGCGGGCACCCGTTGGTGCCGGTGAAGCGGGCTTTGGCCTCGGTGGGGTCCTTAGACAGGGACAGGGCGCAGGCGAAGGGGGCGGGGATCCGGCTGAGGAAGGCCTCGTCCAGCAGTGGCAGACGGATGCACTGGGAAAAGACCTCAGCCAGGTGGGCCTCGCGAGCGGGGAGATCGTGCTCCGCCCAGCGGACGATGCTCTCGTACACGTGCTCTTCCTTCTCCACGTTGAGGTCGTCATTGTTCAAGATGCTCACCAGCTGCTCCTCGGTCATCTGGAGGAACTCTTGCTCCCAGGACACGCACAGGAACTGCCACAAAAACAGGAAGAGGACCGTCAGAAAACCAGACCAAAGGAAGAAATTACAAAGAAAGGTCAGGAGGACTGCTCACGACACCAACCTTCTTCCGGATGTAGTCCTGCGAGCGTTCCCTCAGCTCCTGGTGACCGTAAGCATCGGCAAACATGAAGACCCCGATGCAGTTCTGGGGGTCCAGTCGGCTGATCATGAACTGGGCACACTGGTCCTGCAAGGCGGGGATCTGGAAAATGCTGGCTGCCGTGAAGAGGGCCTGGACGTTGGACTCAGAAAGCATGACTCTGGAGGTGTAGGCGTAGTCCAAGACCAGCTGCATGGATTCTGATTCCACCCCAACGATTCTGACCTCACGCTGGCTGCTTTCTGTAAGGCCGCTGGTGAACATGGACCTGGTGGAATGACAAAAAGAAGTTTTTTTCATCAATCCTCAAGCATTTTTTTTAAAAAACTGTTTCAGAACTTGAGTTTCCTACCTAAAATATGGGCTGATTGCTGCCAGGACATTTCGGTGACAGGAAAATGTCTTGCCGTGATCCACTTCCACGACGATGTCGGTGAGCTGTGCTTCATCGTACAAGGCTTTCAGCTGCTGGAGCATATTACAGGCATGGACAGCATCTACCCCGTTGAAGTTGGTACTTGGAGGTGTCCCATTCTGTACTGGTAACAGCTTCCCTACCTCTGTAAACACATCACAGACAGAACAAAAGTGCATATTAAATGACAGAAATAAATAGCATTTTTTTTAATAGTTAACAAACCTCTAATGAATAAAGGTTCTGAATGTACCAGTTTAATTAAAAATGTTATTACTGAATAAATAACTTGTTTGCATGTCTACAAGTGAGAGAGAACTTTATAAAAAATATTTATTCAGGCAACCTCAATAAGTTTACTCTGTTTGTAAACCACTCAGAAAGAACACTCCATAAAATGCAGATCTACATAGTCCCATGCCTCTCAGTCCTTCTATAAATATACCAAGTAATCATACATTTGCTTCAGTACAGCAACTTCCACAAGCTGCACCAAGTTTTTGGCATCTGCCACGGTTCACTTTATAACAAACCTAAAAACGCTTTTTCCCCCCATCAGCAACACGAGGCGAGCAACACAGGCTGCTTGACAGGACAAAGGCTCACCAGGACTGAAGAAACAAACTCCTGTCTGGCCAGGTGGAAGCTAGCAGGCTAATACCTCCCACTGCTTGGTGGTTAAAATGGTAAAGGCTAATCCTAACTACTAGAAATAACACTCCGAACTATTTGCACATTCTGCACAGCGTCTGATCAAAGTTTAGGTTTGGTTAAGACACAGTGAGGCTTCTGCTTTCGCCGACTAGTTGATAAGCAGAGCTTAACTTTAAGCAAACATCGAGCTAATGCTAGCAAGCTTTCTTTGACACAACACTGCAAGATAATACAGGACGATAAAAAAAAAAAAAGTCGAATCCTTCGACTCATCTCGGTCTTATCTTCGAGACACACCAACAGGATTCAGCTATGCCTAAAGCCTGTGCACTACAACTGATAACCCTAACCTCAACAGGCACTTGTCCAACCTTTGTCTCTTGACACACACAAGTGTTTACACCATCAGCTGTAGGTAGCGAGCTAACCGACCGAAAGTTAGCCAGAGCTAGCATTAGTAGCATAGCGACGCTAACGATAACCAACACTTTTTGAAGAGTCTGGGGAACCCGACCTCTCCAAACGAGACCGCAATACGCCGTAAATTTTTCAGCGAGTCTGTAAAGTCACGCACCAACAACACATAAACGCAAAATTGATAACTTTATAACGCGTTACTAGAGTCTGAAAGGTAGACAAAACAATGAAATGATTTCGCTAACCTCCACTGGCAGCCATTCTCTCCACCGAGAAACGTCAGTAAGTGCACAGCGGAGCCCCGGAAACAAGGAGCAGCCAATCACAAGACGAGCACGGATCTCACCAGCCAATCAGATTCATCGACTCTGAAAAGAGGAAAAAGTTGCTGCTGCACGAGCAAAATTTCCTCAGAAAACAGTTTCAGTATCATGATATTAGGCAATGACCCAGATTACACATTAATCTGAGATAATGCAATCAAGATGAGATCAAAGTGCAGAATTTAAGCATAAATTTAGCACTTTTCTGATAACTACTTAGAATAGAATAGATTATCATTGCGTGGTACAATGACATTATGGTGCTTTTATTGATCCATTTTAATTTATGGATTAAAAATAGGTTGCAATTAAAGGCTTTACGAATTAAGTTGCTCTTTGAAGGTTGTCATCAAGTGATTGACCTGCTCAGTGGAAATGATCAAAATGTTCTTTTTCTCCCAGTCAAGTGTAAGGACCGCTGTAGGTTTGATAAGGGCCAAACTGTGATGCTAGATGACTGGGTCAGAGCAAAAACTGCAGCTCCTGTGGGCTGTTTCTGCTCTGCGGAGGTCAACATTCATCAAAAGTGGCCTGGGGAAGAAACCAGGGTAAACCAGAGAGACGGGATCATGGGTGATCAAGGCTCACTAGTGCACGTGGGGAACGATGTCTGGCCCGGCGGTCCAATCCTGCAGACAAGTTGCTGGCTCCGATAGAGACCTGTCACGGTGCACATGCTGCATATGGGGCTGCACAGACCAGTCATGCCCTTCCTGACCCGCCAGGAGCACCACCAGTGGGTACATCAGCATCAGAATTGGACGTGCTGGACTAACAAGTCCTATCCATGGAGACCCCACCTTTCAGGAGAATCTGCTGCTAGCGTCATTGATCCACAGCCCACCTCCAGCCTCTGGACGGGTCAGGACTCCATGGGCAGCTAACCAATGCTACAGGTGTCACGCTGGCATTTCTACTGAAGAAGAAGAAATTCACATATTTTTCTTGATCTCTGCATTATTTTGCTAATGATAATAGTAACAGTTGTAAATCCAGATTACTGCGGGGCCGTGACGGCTCCGATATGGTGCAAACCCCGTAAATATGGCAGGAAAAAAAGAGACAAAGCAGTGCCAGCACTACCTAAGCAATCCATTTGGATTTTTTTCCCCCATTTACTCTCCGCTCAGCTGCAGTGTGGCCTGTGAAATTGGGCCTGAAGAATGTGATAGCTCCAGTTTTCACCTACGGGTACCCGATTTTGGATCCCCTGATGTTTGCACCTTCACCTTCTTTCTCTTTTTATTGCATCTGTGCGGATGAGTGCCTATGGTAGCACAACGTGCTACATCCAAAGATGCCAGAATAAAAGAAAACAATAACAAAACTGTATTTCTGAGGCCATAATTTGTACCTGCAAGCCATCTCCTCTGATCTTTGGGAAGAAGAGAGAGACAGCTGGACATCTGTGTCTCTGACAATGACGGAACTGCAGAAGGGAAGAAGAGATGAATTAGAATTCATGAAGAAGAGAAGGCAGGGGGTGTAATTGTGCTTTAAATGTGTGTTTTTGTCAGAGACGGAGGTAATGGCTTATTATAATCTTTCTTTGGGGGGGACTTGGGAAGAATACCTGCAGATGTTGAGGAGGATGCTCCCCCCCCCCCTCCCACACACACACACACACACACACACACAGAAGGAGACAAATGGAGGCTGTGGGAGGCTGCTGTAAATACAGACCTGGGGGCCCTCCCCCTGTGTGAAGAGTCAGAACGCAGCAGAACCGACGAGCTGGTGTTTGGGGGCTCTACAAGCACGCAGAACGTGTGGAAGCAACCCAGTAACACAACACGGGATTGGGATTATAATCCCATCCTCTCCAGTGAGCCACTCTAATCTGATTAATTTACCAGTTCTAAGTGAGAGTCCAGGATCTCCAGGTCCTTCCATCGGTCCCGTACGGGTGTTTACGGCAACACTCGCAGGCAGAATTCAAACTACAGAGCAGAAAGGGAACGTCCTTGAAGCCGAGCTGAAGTCCAACTGTACGGGGTCACAGCTCATGTCTTTTGAACTTCAGGCCAAGAACCACAGCGAGTGGGGGACCTTCAGGGACAGCCTCAGTCAGCAGACGCTTGGCGACGAGGCCTCGGCCGCCCTTCATGTTGGAGAAGAAAACAACCCCCCCAACAGAGAGCTTGACTCATTTGTTCCACTTGTCCGGCTGATGGATTTGCTTTTATAAAAATTTGCCTTTTTTTAGCCTGCTGTTAATTAGCCGGGGGGGGAGAAACGGCGCTCTGGACACTTTGGGTCCAATTCGACTCGCTGCCGCCAACCCCCCCCCGCGCTGCTCCTCCCTCTTCAGGCCTGTGTGTCCACAGTTTGCGCTCTCTCTCCCCGGACAGCGGTGCTCAAGCCGTCCGGCGGGAGACCTCTGGGAGTCTGACGGCAGAATCGGATTAGAGGGCACCCCCCCGGTGTGTGCTGTCACGCCCCCGTGTGCCAAAGCTCTGCCTGTCATCAATATTAAGGTGGTGGCGCGGGGAGATCTATCAGCAAATCCAATTGCACGCAGAGAATTCTGAGGTCCTGGCAGAAAAGGGTGGAATGGGGCCCCCCCCCACCACCACCACCACCACTTTCCTTTTACATTACCTGAGGCCCCAGGAGAGTATTCTCCATCATGTCAATATAATGTAGCACACAGAGGCAATCATGCAGCCTCTCTGGCCTCGGGGCCGCCTGCTCCCAGCACAAAATGCAACTTTAGCACTTCATCATCTTACCCACGGCTGCCGCCCTACTCTATGGGAAGGCTTTCCACACAATATGAAACCAGTTCCCTTATAGTGGGGATGCGCCTGTGCAGATCCCGGGGCTGGGGGGGCTTTCCCTCCTCTATTACACCCCGAAGGTCCGGGAATATGCGCCGCTGCTTATATGTCAGCTCAGTCCATGTGGAAAAAGAGCTCAGCTGGGTGCAGCGTTACCCGCCGACGCCCGCCGCAACATTTGGATTCATGAGTCCCGTCCCCTCGCTGCGCCGCCATCAGGGGCGCTCCGGTGTGATCGGGAAGGCCGTGAACGCCAGAGCAGAGCGACGCCCGGGTTCATGCACGTGCTAGCTCACAGCTGCAGCTGATGCTAACGCTTCCTGTTTCAAGGCCTCAGGAAACAGACTCAACGCAGCCGCCCCAAAGAGGCTAAACCGACAGGTGTGTGCATGGAAACGAGCGTTAAGGAGGCGTAAGAAGAGGTCAAACAGGACGGTTCCAGACAGACTTGTCAGCACCAGCCCTCCAGCAGGATCGACTAGTTGGACCAGAACAAGATTGTTGTGTTTATACTAGAAATGCCTTTGCTCACTGGGTTATCCTGGAATATTCAATACTGGTTAATCCCAGTTGAGTCAATTATTTAACCACAGTTGAGCAACTGGGTGGGCCTCATCTGCTGGTCCAGATGTGAAAGCTGAAGGTCATCCAAGAGAGTGAGTGGCTGAGCGCTCCTCCACGGTTCTACGGGAGCCTGAAACGGACAAACGGGCTTTAACAAACCAAACTCTGGAGTGGAAGGCAAACGTCGTCTCTCGCTCGTAGCGCAGCTGTTCAGAAGAAGCAGAACCTTCCTCTTCCTCTTCATCTCCACCTACCCCCCCCCCCCCCACCCACACACACACACACACACACACACACATGGAGCCTGGATGCCTGCCAGGGAGTGTTCCAGAATGCTAATGAGGGTGCTTAGCAAGTCAAAGCTTCAGACCGAAAGGTGTGGAGCCGGAGCGCACCCAGGAACGCTGAGGTCAAGTGCAGCACGGAGACTTCTACCTCTGGCCCGGCTTGACCCCGGCTTGACCCCGGTCCGTCACGGCCGATCACAGGCTGCAGCGCTGCTGGAGAGGAGTAATTAAAGCACAGGTGTTTGGTGCATTTCTGCTATCTGGAGCCGCTCCATCGTTTATACCTCCTGTAGCTTCTGACTCACACCCCACCATGTGTGTGTGTGTGTGTGTGTGTGTGTGTGTGTGTGTGTGTGTGTGTGTGTGTGTGTGTGTGTGTGTGTGTGTGTGTGTGTGTGTGTGTGTTGTCTGCCACTGTGCCCCCGCTCGTAGCATCTTTATCCCCTCCTTCTGCTCGTCTTCTGGTGCAGTTTTTAGTTTCATTTGGACTCCGATTACGCGTCTGTCAGCCTGCATCTTCCTGATCCGCCACCTAGCCAACTTCTGCAGCTTCAATTAAAGTCAGTGGCACCGACCCCACACCCCTCGAGTAAACAACACAAAGGAATGATGTCATCTTCCATCTCCGCTCTTCCACGGTCACTGGGGCGGCCAAGCTTGCCCGGCGCTGCATGTAGCTCCTAATAGCTCTGCTCCCCCATTATAAGCAATTAAAGCCCGTTCATGAGCTAAACAACAACCATCGCCTTTATTTTGTGATTACCCATCATGCACCTCACCTCTGTAGCCCATTGATTCAGTGTCACTAATTATTTTAAGAGGTGTCAACCAGTCAGTCTAAGCAAATTCATTTATGCTGATCCTCTGATTCACCTGCGTGGTATTCACATATGTCGGAATGTTATTTCTAGTTATATGAAACACACACACACACACACACACACACACACACACACACACACACACACACACACACACACACACACACACACACACACTGAGTGGTACACTTGAATTGTGCAGGTTTTTGAGCATGTGACCACTTGTTTTACCTCTGATTTATTGGGCAGAAAATGAAATTTGCATGCAGCTCTCATCGAGTTAGGGTTTGGGCCAATTTTGGCATCCTTTGCTTCACATGATATCGTTGGCGTTGAACGGGTGTTCTACTTTCTGTTGCGCGTTCTAATAACCCACCTTTTCTGCTTTCACAGCCTGTTTCCTTTCCGCAGAAGAGCATTCTACGTGGATTAGACCGAACAATTACCGAGTAAAAATGTTTGCAAAGAAAATGAAAAAGAAATGAAGAAAAATATGTACGAGAGCGCAGAGGCTGATGTATGGAAGAGCAACATTGCCATCTGTTGTTGAAAAAAGGAACTGCACACAGAAAACCATAAAACGCGCACGGGACAGGAGTAAATTGCACTTGAAATGATAAAAGTTGCCTGACCTTCTCATTCTTCATATATGTGATGCTGATTTCACAGCTTGATATGAACACCCTCCATCTTCGGCTCCAGATTTATTCCTCGCCCTGCTCTCAGGTAGGGTGGATTTGCATGCGATGCGGGGACGGTGCCGCGCACTCCCGCTCCGCCGCCTCTCCCAGGCGCCCCACCGGTGCCTGATGTGGCTGTGATTTAATTTCTCTCTGCTGAATTAGAGGAGAGCACGGATTATTGAGCGGCCTGTCCGTCCGTGTGAGGGATTACAAGTGAAAGTGTGTTTGCAGCATCATGTGATGTGACGCTTGGTCTCTTTTTAACGTACACACGCAAACAATGACACCATCCATCTAAACAAGGGAACCACACACTGAGTTGCAGTCTGAGTGACAGAGAGCAATGGCTTCTTTCTTAAGCATAATTTCATGCATAATGTGGCAGATTTGGATGCGACGCGGCCAGGCTCAGTCTGAATCCCAATTCCACATTCAGATTGGTTTATTTCTGAGGCGCCTCGGCAAATCATGCTCCTAATTAATCAGAATGATGCATCCATTCCAACTTATTTCTTCTCTTTTCCGTCCAATTTTCGGGGGCTGATGAAGAATCCAGGGGAAAATAGGAGCCCAATCAAAGCGGAGGAAAGAGCTCCGGCTGCGGATACACCTCCGCCGTGTTTCTGCTCTGCTCAGGAACGGACGCCATCATGGGAAAATATTAAGGGCAAACAGGTCGAGGTAAATGTGTGGTACATCAGCAATGATTGCTCTCCTCTCTTATCCCCTGCTCCTTCCTTCCCCCCAATCAACTTTGACACCAGCTTTTCTTTCCCTCCCTCCCTCCCTCCTTCCATCGCTTCAGCTCTAACCGCGCCTGACAGCCGGAGATGAAATAGAAATTTTGATATCAAACACCTACACAAAGGAGCCCTGACCTTTGATCAGAGGGCCCTTTTGATGTGGTGACACCGAATTTGCATCGGGGGAGTCCGGGCAGCGGACGCGGCGCCACAGAGGGCTAAAGCCGGAGTCCTGTCAGGGAACTGTGAAGGTCAAGGGCCTATTAGACAAGAACAAGCCCACTAATCCCACACAAGGGCCCCGGACAGCATTTGATGTTGGAAACACAGAAAAAGAATAGAAAATTGAGCCCCGGGAGGAGAGGGACGGGGGTGAGAGCATTCATTAGGCCTGAGCCCACGAGCGGACACGGGAGGAAGGGCCTTACGGGATTCCTATCAGACACCGCATCGTGTTTGGTGACTGGTTCTGAAAGAGGATTCTGCCCTAACACCTGCTGTGGCTCCTCCAGCCGCATCCCAACAAATGTGCTGCAGCTGCAATCACAACATCTGTATCGCTACCAACAAGAGCAGCAGCTCAGCTTTATGAGCAAAACGAGCTTTTAAAGCCTCATTACCCCCAACCCCACCCCCACCCCCCCCCCCCTGCGTGGGTCTCTGGGCCCCTCTCACATTGACCAGGTCAGCAGAACGCTGTCACATGAGATGAGGTCTCCTTTCAGGCCACATCTGATGCTATTCTCGGGGCTGATGTTGAGACAGCGCTGATCTGGTATTCGTAGGCCACGCCCTTTTAAGCCCCTCCCATATGCTCACGTCAATCCACAACACACAGCTGGTAGCCTCCGAAAAACAGGAATCACTGCCAAAACAGCACATATTTTTATACGATTCTGCTCCTATTTTAGATTTAATATTCCAGTTTCGGAACTCTGCTTTAAAACTGTCATTCCTTTATGTGTTTTGGACACTCAAGCGCACATCTTCTCTCTTTATGAGCCCCAATAATCTCAGAGGAGTGATGAACGCGCACTGCGTGACCCACCTCCCGTTACCTCACCGCGCATCCTGACAGCACTATGAGCTAAGACCGCTCAGGTCAGGTGACTTTAAAGACTCGGGAGTTTGCTGCTCTGATCAATAATTTCGGTCCCCGTAATTATCTCACCGCCGTGCTCATTAATTATACTTTCAAGGCTCATTTCCAGCGTTTGGCCGCAGATGCAGATGTGGTTGAGCATTGGTGGCGGGGGTGGGGGGGGGGG
>BJFM01000888.1:133095-159030 GCA_016586285.1 Arothron firmamentum
CCCCCCCCCCCCCCCCCCCCCCCCCCCACCCTCCTGCGTGCACGATCAGCTCCTCTGTGAGCAGTAAAGGCCAAGATGCTGCTGAATTCAATCACTCCTTACGGCTACTCGCAGAAAATTTATGCTGTGGGTCTGTTTTTATTTCGTTTTCACTCTGGCGTCTGCTCCAGCTTCTGCAAAGGTCCAATAGGAGGAACGGTGGCAGCGATGCAGCGGTGCAGCGATGCAGCGCCGCAGGCCGGAACTACATCCGGGTCAACGGTGGCATAAACGCGCCACCAGCCTCCTGATTGTTCCTGCAGCGCAAGGAGGAGACTTAATGAAGCCACATTAAAGTGCTGTCTCCTGCGCCAGCCAGTGTCTCAGGCTGGCATATCGAATGCCTTTTGATTGGCTGCCAAACTTGGAGATAACATGAGCATGTCTGAGTGGAACCAGACAGACAACAAAACAAAATGTGTGTGTGTGTGTGTGTGTGTGAGGGAGATAGACTACAACTACAACTTTCAGTTCAAGACCTGGTCTTTCTGTCTCAAAGTAATAAAGGTAAAACAGGCAATAAAGCTGGAACTGGCCAGGAAAACCCTTGTCAGTTCATTTTCCAGATCAACTCTATTAAACGGCTGAAAGTCATGTGATCAATAAAAAAAAATTTTTTTTCCTTCTTATAATTAGGTAAGATTGGGTTTCCCTCTGTGGGGACTGGGACAGACGGACGCTGTCTGTCTCTCTGCGGTACGCAGCCTGGCGCTGACGTGAGTATCCAAACTGTCTCTGCTTCCCATTAGCGAAGCATCCACACATTGGAGCAGCACCTGTTAGCTATCGCCAGGATGATGGCTTGGCTGGGTTTCACGCCTTTCCATTTTACCGCTGATGAATTGCCGCAACAGATGGTTTCTTATCTTTGAAGATTCCAGTAGGAAGAGCGTGATGAATCGCTCCAGACTGCTCCAGCGGCCATACACCCTCTGACCATCCCCGCCGCCACCACAATCTATCCGAAATGTGAACAATATGTTGCCGACTCATCAAATACACCTATGAAGCTTTTCTCATGCTATCCCAGGAATCTCTAGAAATGTCTGCAGTGACAAACTCAATCGCGTGCAGCTGTGTAAACACCAATAAGGTTGGTGTTAAAAACAGCTACACACACACACACACACACACATGGGGGTGGGTGGGTGGGTGTAGGCTCATCTGGTACAGTCATTATCCTCCAACAATGCACTCTCATGACAGACTCACTCCTCCCGTCAGTCAGTGTCAGACAGCAGCTAACGGCCACGGTGTGAGCATGCAGGCCAGTTATGGTAGCAGAAGCTTTCAGTGGTTCCGTAATGGTGTCGGGGCTTTACAGGACGCTTCCATTTGCAGAGTTTAAATCAGTCAATCAGTCAGTACTGTGGGGGGGCGGATGCTTCTGATGCTGACGACAGACTGTTCTGTTCAAGACTCTTTCTACACATTCTCCTAAACTTGACAACAAGTAAAAATTTATATTAATGAAGGAACGCTGAAATGTGGGGTTCAAAACATGCGGACTAGCAGTGGCAGACTTCCCGTCAGGTGTGTTTTGAGCTCAAGTTTTGAACATACAGGACAGAGAAGGACTGAATAAGAAACATGTCCAAACATGTGATTTTATACTTTTTATATAGCACCAGTTTGAACATTTTCTAATCATGTGACAGCCGGTTATTTCATGTTTTACATGACCAATGAAGTCCTGTTTAAACAGGGCCTCATTTCCCAGATGTTCCTAGCTGTTGGCCTCACCTGTAGGTTTTCATACACACACACACACATACACTCTCACGCACATGCACGCGATGCAACGTGAAACTTTTGTCTATTCACCGCGAAAGGAACGAGGAACTGTGCCACTAAACCGCCTGCAGTGCTGCAGGTGCGAATATCTGACTCGTCCTCAGCATGATTAATAGCGCTGAAATCTGGGACCTCTCCCAACAAGATGCGATCACAATAGCTCTGACAGAGTCGATCAGTCCAATCTGTCAGTGCCAGGAAAGAACCGTGATTTTGTTCCGTGAAAAAAAAAAAAAAAAAAAAAAAAAAAAAACAAGACGTGGTCTTGGGGCCAGAGGGCTGACAGGGCCACTGATTTATCACAGATGTGCATTTCTGAGACAACGGGCGAACATTTTCCTTCAACATTTGGGAAGAATTTCGTGCTATCATGCAGCCATTATAGGGCAAACCGACTGAAAAGATCAGCCTGGATACACAAGTATGCATGCTTGGGTGTGTCTGCACATATTAAATATACAGTACATTCCTCTTTAGCACACAAATGTGAGGACGCTGTGTACAATCGTGGTGGGAAAAAATAACCAAGATATTTATAAAGTATTCTGCACATACATGTAAATATTAAATGCGCACACGCACGCTGTCCATGTTCAACGACAAAAATGTGACATGATGTGAATAAATGACAGAGTATTGAACCATTTGGATCGCATGCTGCTGAGTAATGATGGAATGTGACCAAGGAGACACATTCAAGTACTGCGCTCGCAGCCGCACTTAAGCAACTCGTGCTAGTGTAAACGTATAGACAGTGGACATTTATTGTGCATTTATTGTTCAGCTGGAGCTCTTAATTGCACAAATTACAAAATACATTACATTATACATTATTACATATATACATTATTTGTCATTTTTTGTGTAGCTACACAATATATTTATACTAATAGTCTTTATACACACACACACACCTATGAAAAACCTCCACAGGTTTTAATTCTTGCACGCACAAAATACCGAGATTTCTCTGTTTTAGATGTTATTTAAAGATGGTCAAGGCTCATTTACTGCACATGTAACCACAGAACGCTATTTCTATTACATATGAAAAAAGTACAATAAAAAGTGAAATACAACATAATTGTAGATTGTTAGTTAAGTGTGTGCACGGAACCAATTGAAAATGTGAAGACAGCAACAGGTTGGGTTTCAGTTGACAGGAATGCAGTGCCCTAATAACTAAAATCTGCAACAAAACTAAGCTGTTAACCTTAATGCTGTAATAATTGAATTCTTAAATGCTCTCAGATGAAAAGCAAAAGAGCTTTCACTTGACAATTACCATAATGACCAAAATATAATGACCTTGCTTTGAGGTAGACATGCAAGGTTGGTAATTTACAAGACTGATGAGTGAAGCCATAATTAATTAGTGGGCCGAGTTGGTATTTATTGTCAGGTTTACTACATGTGCAAAGCTGCTTCAGCTTCCCTAATACGGAATGCGGTATATTGGAAGATATTGTACCTTTCTCTTTTGTTTCATCCGTTAATCTCGATTTCTGCCTTGCCGACAAACACTTTTAAGGGCGTTGTTGTGGTATTGAAGCCAATTATGTTATTATGGCTTGTTATAATGCGATTACAGGGCTTGATCCCGGTGATTGTCTCTTTAAGAAGCAGTGAGAGTGAGAGGAGGTGGTGCGGTTTCACACCCCGGGGTGGGAAACATGGGCGGGGCCACCGACCGCTGACGGACGGCCGCTCCAGGCTCTGCCCGACCCCGCCGTCCAACCAGCGCCCGCGACGACCAATGAGGTTGGCGCTCAGCCCGCCCATCAAGGCGAAGCAGCCAATCGCGGCGAACCAGGGGAGGACCCTTCGGTTACTGTTGTGGATCCAACGTGGGACCACAGAGCGATCGCGGAGGAAAAAAGGAAAAGTAATTCAAGAAAGGAAAAAACTCATGGTGGTGGTACACGCTCGGAGAGGAGGGGGACTATATTTCTCTATTGACCAGATCGTCGAGGATTTGCGACCGCAGTCTGCACCTGATGCACCGACGGACCAGCTCCTCTGGGACGGACTGAGCGCATTTGGGACTGGAAGTTGGATTTAACCGACTGGAGCAAGAGTCACGGGCGATACGCGCAGCTCCGCTGGAGAGACCGATGATCTCGGATCCGTTCCCGCACCTCCCGAACTTACTGCCCGCATCTTCAACTCTGTTACTGGCCTTCGTATCTACGTCAGAAGTCCCCGCGTCGACCGCTTCCCCCCGTCAGGAGCAGCTCTGATTCAAAGCTCCAGTTCGCTCTTGCGCGTTTCCTAAGATGTTACCAAAGTCGCCAGCCCAGCCGATCAAGTAGCCTTCACGACCGGACAACTTTTTATGACGTTATCTTTAAGTTCAGGGTGACGCGCGCGGCCGCCGGAGCCTCCGGTGATCTGTGAATCACCTCTGATTTTTAGCCGCGTCGGACACCAGAGAAAGTTGGACCGGAGGCTGCTGTTCTAAACCACTCTTCCTGGGATGGAAAGGGCTCCACTGCGCCGCACTTTGCGTAAAATCGTTCCGAAACGAGACAGTTAAAGCGGTGTTCGGTCTCTCCCCCCCCAGAGTTGTTCCCACTTTGTGGGTACGAGGACATAGTTCAGCGGTCGCGCTATTAAAAGTGGATACAAAATGGCGGCGTCCCTGGGACGACTTGGATTTGATCCCTGCTGTGTTTTTTATCTAATTTTGTCAGTCGAACTGATCGGTAGTTCTGGAATGGGCTCGGACTTGGCCTGTGCCCAGAACTGTACCTGCGTCGGGGACAGGGTGGACTGCAGCAGCCGGGAGCTGACAGCTGCGCCCCCGGACCTGCCGGCCCGGACCGTTTCCCTGTGAGTAAAGTTGTCCTTGCCTATTTATTGACGTGCCCATAACAGGGCAAGGCTGTAAAAGTCAAAGAAAACTGCGATAGCGTGGAGAAGTGTTCTCAAACTGTAACATTTAGCAGTAGAAAAATGTCTTCCAAGTTTCGTGTCTTTCTGAGAGGACCAGGTTCTGCTCGTAGTGACAAACGGTGTAATGAGCACCGATGGACTCGGGTTTAATTTTTTTTCTTTAACTTGATGAGTAAACTGAAATTGTCCTTGTTTTTCTGGGGACCCTCAGTAGTCCAGGTAAAGTTCTCTTTCTTCGTAAAGTGAATTAAACAGCGCCGGCACCATTTCTGCGCAGGAGACATCTCATTCTAACTTATAATTTTTTTTCCGCCATGTCTTTGCCAACTCACTGTACCAGATTTATTTCCGAATTACTTAATTAAACTGAAGAATTAACCAAGACCACATTCCCATGAATCAAAATGTACGTCCGTCTTTTCTTTGGTGCCAAACTCTACAAATATAAGTGTTGGAGTTTGAATTCCCTAACTGCTGACCTTTCATCTCCTTTTTTTTGACCGGACTAACTGCTCTACAAAGATAAAGAGGTAAATAACGTGTCAGAACTAATAAACTTTTGTTTTTGTCACCCACCACGCGTTTTTGCTGTAGTTAAGGAATGACACTTCTGGCGAGTGGAGCTTTACCCACAGGAGGAGGCTTGGACAGTGGAAGCCCTGTGGCCCCGGCTCGTTTGGGACATTGGCTGAGGATCTCGAACCTCAGGACATTTCATCGCTTATCAAGTTGACACAATTTATCTGAAGACGTCTCCCTGCGCCGTGCGCTTGGAGGACGTCCCTCTGAAACTTCTGCGACAGTTTCACATGTTGCAGAATTCATGGCAGGCGTGTGAGTGTGTGTGTGTGTGTGTCACTGGGAATGCGGGGTTAGAGAGCAAAGACTAGCAGGGTTTCCTCTGGCCCAGAATAGACACCAGGGTGACTGTGCACGGCGGTGCGCAGGATTCAGCTGCGTAGAGTTAGCTGCTGAACTGTTAGGGGACTATTTTATTTCTGACCTTCTTTAGTCTGTGCACCAAAGCCGAAGTGTTTGGGGTTTTTTTTGTTTTTTTTAAAAAAAGGTCACAGCTGATATCTGATTACTAATTACTTATCTTTGTGGACATGCAGATTTTATTATTTAGGAGCTGTAATCTCTTTGGAGAGGTGATGAGAAAGCTGAACTAGGCTGTCTCCCAGGTCTGCTGGCGTTCCCCTGAGAAGCGAGGAAGGCAACTTTTGCACAAGTCCGGTGAAATGATAACTAACAGGGCCTGTCTCTGGCGGCCATGCTGCCCCGGAGCGCCGCTCAGCCCAGCGAAAGTGCAGATGCCGGTTTTCACGGGCGAGGAGGCGCTGCGGATCTTAAATAGCAGCGCTCAAACTTTGCTTTGTGTGAAGAAGAGCCCTTTGTGAAACTGCCTCATACCAAGTCTGCTTGTAATATCTACTTTATGGTTACCCATACCTTATCAGTGGAGATGTAAGGCGCCGCCGTCTTGTTGTTTTCTGAGGGAATGGCTTTATGGCTTTGAATTATCTTTTAAAACACCTAGGTTGCATATTTCCACACCACTCAAGATAGGCGCATTACGTTGGCGGTTAAATCAAAGGGACCTGTCAGAGTCGAGCCGTGTTAGCTGATGATTACAGGCAACCCAGACAGACAATAATAATTGTCCTCCATTTATAACACACACACACACACACACACACACAGAGGTCTGTTCATGAGACGGGGCGAATGCGGTTTTAAAGTTCAAGCGTTTGAGTGCTGCCTGCTGCGCACGGGAGGAGTTTAGGCTGAAAAACACATGGTTCCTCCTGGGCCAACTCCAGCCACCCGAGTTAAAGTGAAAGCAGCCCGACTGTGGCTGTCAGGTTTATCTCGGGGAGGGGGGGCGGCACGGCGGTGATGTTGACAGGGAGGACAGGATCCACATGTGTCAGTAAACACAGGCCTTCTCCCTGCACTCCCTCCGTCTTCCATCCACTTTTAAGTACATACACAGGGGTTTTACAACAACCATAATGTTTAGCTCTGCTCCCCTCGGAGGCAGATTAAACCCATTTTCAGATAAATCAGGCGTTGGCCAACCTTTTGTGTGGGTTTGTTGCAGTTTTCTTAATACAGGCTCTTAAATCCAGATTACAGTAACAGACCAACAGGCCGCTGAGCGGAACAGTTTGGGGGAGAATCGCTTCTTTTTAAGCTTTCGGTTGTTCCGTCTGTGTGCTGTAGTGCACATCAGACGCTGAGGAAATCCTGCAAAAACAATCTCTTTGCTGTTTAATATCTGGCTGATGTTTATCTATTGCTTCTGTTAGATTAATAGCTTAACAGCACTGGACGCAAGTCGAGTCCAACACACTCACATGTTGCCTCTCAGGAGTGGTGCTTTATCTTATTTGCAGTCATGGTAATGTGCATAAAAAGCATTTTTGCCCACAGTGCAACAGGCGTAATTTGATTTTCAGGGAGAACAGCAACAAAAACGTTAGTAATTTGGCCCCCGGTAGCTGTGCTTGTAAAGAAATAAGGCAGATTTATACTGACATATCATTACAGCCAGTCTTTTTCCAGTTTTAAATCAATAAAAAAGCACATCTTTAAAAGGTTATTTCCTATTATATCTGCTACTGTAGACTTCCCCCCGGATTCCGCGTTAACCAAACTCAACCTCAAGCCGTGACCTCAAACCTTGTTGGTAAATAACCCCCCATTGTTGGTTTTAGTGGTTCCCATAAGGAAATGAGTCTGTGTTGGTGGTTTCCTGACTGGGCTCAGCTGGGTGGTTGGTGGGTGGAGGGTGAAGCTGCAGACCTACCTGGCCTGGGGGTGTGTGTGTGTGTGTGTGTGCGTGCGCTGATGCCTTCAGATCCCTTTTCCATCAGTATGGATTCAACACGTTTCCATTCTTCCTGTTGCTCACACGGACTTGATGACGGCTCTGAAAAGATAATAAATCACAAGTTCATGTCTTCTTCTGCCATTGGTGGCCATACAGCAGCTGCAGGGCTGGACTGCATCAGCCCCCTGCGGTTTTAGTGCAGTTCTTTTCTGCAGCCTTGTAATCTCGTGGTAGCGGGAGCGATTATACCAACGTGTTGCTGTCTGACTCGTGTTCTTCTGTGGATATTTTGAAGACAAACCCAGGCATTTGCAGGGGTTTGGGTTACGTTATCCACGGCACTGACTCCCCAATCGGCCCTTTCACTTCAACAGCGTTGGAAGCTGACAGTTTACCGTGCATCTGCCCCGAGAAGAGCGTTGTGTACAGTATAATAACATGCTAATGAGGGTCATTAACTGTTCCTGTTTAACGGTGGTTTACATGCACCCAGCGACCCCCGGGCCATCATGCCTCAGTGGTGTTCAAACAGGGGGGCCGACAGGTGCCCCTAACCCTCAGTTTAGCCACAAATCGCTCCGCATCGACCCAGTTGTGCCTAGAAAAGGCAAACCAGAGCGGTTTCCAGCTTCCACGAAGGCGGCGCGTGCAAAGCAGGCTTACTCGATGAACATCTGGTCGGACTTTTGCAATGCGGAGAGAGGAAGAGGAAATAAAAGTGTGATCTGGACAGAGCGCTTGTGTGCAGTCAGAGAAGCTTCTTCCCAGGAATTTTGGCTTGCTGGAAATTGCAAAGCGGCCTCAGAGTCCTCGTGTCTAGACAGTTTGACGTGTGCAGGCTGCCATTAAGACAATCGTTTCCCCAATTAGGTGGAGGGTGATTATTGCAGAATTGCTTTATCCCGCTAACAAGCGGGATAGAATTTGACTGATGGGCCTGTCTGTGTCTCTGCCTTTAGGTTGCGAGCTCAGCCTGTAGCATTAAAATAATAACCACGCTCAAAAGACACACACTACTTAAGTACTCGGGACTTATTTGTTCAGATTAATTGGGGGACACTCATTTCCTTTAACTCACAAGGAAAATAATGGAGTGCCATTAGTTTAAAACCATGTGTGTGTACATTATGTGTATATTTTGTGGATAGCAGGATTATTGTGCGTCTTACTGGAGGAAGTCTGGTCTGGTGTCGTTTGGCTCGACCACGGGTTCACGCGGTGCCTCGGGCAGGCGGGGACCCTCCTCCATGACCCTTTCCTTGTGTGTTTGGAGCGCCCCGCATCAGCTCCAAAAGGGCAACAGGAAGAGCCTGCGGTGCGCACGTACCAACGACGTGACCGCCTCCACTCCAAAGTTGTGAACTTGTTGCAAGTTTATCGTGGCTAAGGCTAACCTTGCTCGTCAGGTTGGCTTTTGACCTTGTCAGAGTTGATAAGACACTGACTTTGTTCCGTCTGTTTCCTTCCTCTGTGTAAAATGGTGGCCTGAAGCTGGTGTTAGCTTTGTGTACACTCTCCCTGCAGTTGCCCGGCTATAAACTGGCTTTAATGACAGGAAGGGTTCTCTGTGTGTGTGTGTGTGTGTGTGTTTGTGTGTGTGTGTGTGTGTGCGCGCGTGCGCCTGACAGTCAGACACTCAGGTTATTATTTGACCAGCTTTGTGACGCTCTGAAATCAACCACATTAAGGCTTCTTTACCTCCCAAATGGGTGACAGGAGGCTGATCGCTGACATCACTTTACACTTTCGCTCAACAAATTTTACACTATCAGCGATGGAAAGAGTAAAATAATGATGATGGATGCGTGCGTGTGTTAATCTGTGCTCTCGTCCTCTCTGCTTCCTATCTTTTCTCTCCCACAGGCAGACCGCGCGCTAGCGTTCATGCTGTTATGTGCTATGACATCACTCTACTCCCAGGTTCTCTAACTCCCATGGCAACAATAATACGACTATTTATAAAAGCCTTTTAATGAGTTTGACGTGTCAGATCAGCCGTGAGGTTGAGCGTTCCAGGCTGACCAGCAGTTAACAGCATCGTAAAGCCATATTTGACAGACAAACCGTAAAATTGGTCAACATTTACGACGACAGGCAGTAGAGAAATGCCATATAATGCACCGGCTGTTGATCACCATTAATTTATTTGAGACGTCGGCTTCAGAGAAACTGGTTAAACGTTTTTTTGCGTTCAAGGAATCGATTCCTCATCTGGTTCTGAACACTCTGAAAGTGTTTGTTCTAATCCAGGAGACGCTTGTATCCTGGCAGGGTCCCGGCGAAGGTGTTGGTCTCTTTGTTCCTATCCAGACGTTTTGATTCGAAATGTTTCGTGCGTCTCACAGAATAGTTGGAGAACCCAATGAAACAGTTCTGGAAGTTAAATCCAGCCCGTCTTCTCCATATAAGAGCATACCTGGTGTCAGTTGCTCTCCAGACAGAACAAATCGAGCTCGGTGTCAAATTCAAAATAAAAGAACTGTAACACACATGCCACACAATCGGTACAGAACACTTTCTTTTAAGTGTCCTCTTGATTTTGATCGGGCTGACTAATGTCAAACAGTCCGGCCCGTTTGTTTAAACTAGTTGTACCGTACAATGGAATGTTGTGTTTGAACCATTATGGCCGACTGCTTTGTAGTCCCGACCGTGATTAATCACAGGGGCCCGAATCTATTTCCATCATACACGCTTTTCTAGGCGGTCGAGCAGCAAACTGAAAGAACCTGCAGGCTGATCTCTGGTTTTTGTGGAGCTTCCCACAGAGCTCGTCTTCTCCCTCCATCAAAGCGCTAAACTGGACCGATGGGGGATAACAAGCTCGCAATGCCTGCTTGGCAAACACGCTGAGAAATGACATAATTGTAAGGTCATTCTCTGGAAAACATTAACTGCACTTAGAGTCCACCCCGTCTTCATCATCCAGGGGAGGCGGGATGGGGGGCGGCGGGAGAGGCGCGGACAAATGACCGGGAGGAAAATGGCTGCCACCAAGAAACGCTTTCCACCTTTGACTTGTGTAAACAGCTGAGTTGACTGACGATGACACACGTGCGCACTTTTGCAGGTGTTGAAAGTGGCCGCGGCGCTTAGCATCAGCCTGAAATCCTCGTTTGGGACTAAATTTGTGCTGAAAGAAGACTTGCGTCAAAGCGGAGACTGGTCCTCCAGGTCCGCAGGCGTGCGTTCGGCTGGACTGACCACCCTCCAGACGCAGGTGTTCCCTGGGCTCATGTAGCCTCAGCAGAACTAGCAACTGGATAATTGCCTCCTGTTGCAGGGGGTGGCAATTTAGCGATCAGTCCCCCGGTGAGGGGGTGCACGAGTGCACGAGAGTGCATGTCCTCATTTCAGATGTTCGAGGTCTCCTAGTAGAGGATCCTCACAATGTGGAAAGCTGCTTTTCTATGATCGTTTTTCTCTTATTCATCTAACCTGAGTCTCCGTCCCTCCCTCTCGTGCCAGAAGGCAGCCAGCATAATATAGACACCCAAACGCACCACCAAGTCAGACATGTGCCTGGGGGGCCAGCAACACGCTCTGCTATTATCTTGTCACACACAGATGCAGAGAAGGAAGCTTTGGGGAGGGAGCCTGTCATTATCTGTAATCAGGCACAAAAGTCCAGAGAGGGAAATGTGTCCATTTAGGAAGATGTTAAGATTGATGGCCATAAACGCACCATGTGATGCGTAACACCAGTCTTTAGTGGTGTTTTTGACCCGACCTGCTCCAGTATTAGTTCTGTTATCTCGAAACAAATCACTGATTTGAAATAACAACCTCTGTCTTCAAGTTTTCAACCCAGTGTAGAAATGTGTACTTTCTGGATGGAATCGTTGTCCGCACACACGTGTAGTTTTGTACCAGTGTGTTCTTGAAAGGTTGGGATCCTTGTTTATCTGCGCCAGGTCATTGGGCCGGTCTTGCTCAAACTGTTGGCCATAGCGCTCAACACTTTCCCCGTCATTTCTGATGGTGCTACAGCGTTTGGGGTTGTGGACACCTGCACTCAGCTGAAAGGCTTAGTCTGTCCCCGCATTGGACCGTCCCCACCTTGGACTGTCCCCGCCTTGGTCCCGAAGCAGAAACGAGCCTAAAGTTTCAGGTTGGGATTTGTTGCTCGTGATCCTACAGACGAGCAAACAAACCAACAAACCAACAAACCTCTGGGAACAAATAGCCGTCTTTCGGCAGGCCTGCGAAACATTCCTGGACTGTCTCTCACGTCTGGACCAGAGGGACGGAGGGGTGGGAGGCAGTCAGCTTAGCCCTGTGGGTTCCATTGTCTCGCCTGGGTTAAACTCCCCACCACACAAACACCACTGTCACTGCCGCATTCCCTCTGCCAACAGGCCGGCGGTGTGCCAGCCAGGCAGGAGGTTTTGTGTGTGTGTGTGTGTGTGTGTGTGTGTGTGTGTGTGTGTGTGTCTACATATTTGTTTGTGTGCGACAGAGATAGCACTTGTTTATGGTAGGAATAAATTTGATTCATGCAGCCGGAGGAGCTCAATCTCAAATATAAATGTGTGTTACATACACACACAAACACACACGCACACCTCTCATCACTCTGATGGCAGTAATGTTGTATCACCGCACAAATCACACTAACAAGCCTCCTCACAAGTCAAGTGTCGGCTATTAAATACACCGTTAGCGGAAAGTGCAAACTGACTGGCACAGATGGACGGCTGTGTGTAATGTTTGGAAAGCGAGCCAGGACAGAGACGCTCAGTATCGATAGTATTGATTTTGTGTTTTCAGGTGCACTCACTGATCCGACTGAAAATGATGGCTATTGATCGGAATTTTTACTGTAACGAACAGTCGATATGACAAATACAGGAAGTGTTGTGAACAATGTGATTAACAGTGGCTTTTTTTTTGTTGTTTCTTTTTACTTTTTCTCCACAGAATTCTCAGCCACAACAAGCTATCAACCATCAACGCTGACGCTTTGGACAACCTTCCCAACCTGAGAGAACTGTGAGTATGGAATTATTCATGTATACATCCACGAAAAAAAACTCCTGAATACGTTTTGATTGGCCAATTTCGGGTTTTTGTGTAAATAACGCAGATAGAACTTTCATAGCATTTTTATCAATGACCACTGCACTTTTACTCCACTTCCCATGAGCGTCTGCCTGCGTGATGCCTTGGACTAAGTCCAATTTAGAATAAAGTGTTGATTTTCTATATTAAGCTTCTTCTCCAGCACCTGATACTGTAGCCACTGCTGGCCTTGTAAATATTTTATACGGTGAGGAAAGGTCTTGGTTCTGTGTCACTCAACGCCTGTGTACACACACACACACACACACACACACACACATGCACGCACACCCACACACACAAGGTAAGTGATGATACCCACAATGGTGGCATCTTTAGCAGGCTTGCCAGCCAGTCACACGTTGTAGACATAAAACAGACATAAAACGTTCTGCTGTCCTTTCCAAGCTGCTAAGATGTCGTAGATGATTTTTTGCAAGGAAACTCCAGCTCTTCAGTTTTGTTCTCTGACTTATTGCTGTTTGTTCTCCACGTCTCAGGCGGCTGGACCACAATGTGCTGACCTCGATACCACATTTAGGACAGACTGCCTCCAAGATCCTATCTCTCTACCTGTGAGTACCCCTGATGTGCTGCTTCACATGGTAACAGAATTACCCTGCTCTCTGTTGCTGTATTTTTAGGCGAATGGCCTCATTGAAATGCTCTGGAAATAGTCTTTTGACATCTATGTAAAGCCCATACGCCCGTGCGTCTGTAAACTAACACAGCCTACATATTAAATTTAGCTGCGAGTGTAATTCTGTTTCATTAAACAAGATCACATGCAGCACTTGACATCTGTTGGAGTAAAAATGGAGCTTCGTCTTGAGCAACCAGTATGAAGTCACGCAACTGATTTGTCTTGTCCGTCTGGCCGTGTGCCTGCCGTGACTGTTGCTGGTTGCCTGGAGCGTCAGCATGAACAGTTCCACCTTGACTGCCTCCCTGTTGTGAAACTGCGCCTGTGGGGACTGCTCACACTTGCATCTCGCTGGAGATTTAGTATCTTACTGGGGAAGGGTGTGTGCGCTCTCGTCTATGTCAGAAAGCCGGTGGCTAGCTTTATTTTGAGAAGCATTTTAGAAGCTAGGGAGAGGAACGCTTCTGAGAACCGCACAAAGGATCCCGTTCACATGCGTCATTATGAAGACGCAATAGTCTGAACAGTTTTGAAGGCTCATTTTACTTCTGGTTTTTCAATTTCTGTAAAGATAGTTGGCGGTACTAGAGTCAGATGTGATGTATGGGTGGATTAGCACACATTTATTTAGTGTCGACTGAATAACCTGGAAACTGGCCATAATTTAGACAGATTACAGTTGGGTGTTGTACAAACAATGAAAAGTATGTAAAATAATCATGGAGTGTCTAGAAATGTCTGGTCCTTGTGTCCGTGAGGGAGCTGTCTGTTGAGCCTGTGGTCTGATTGACGGTTTCTCTCATGAGACATCATCTGTGTCAGGGAAAGTTGCAAAACCCCACGACAGTTGCCTCCGAATCAGAGTTTCCTAAGACCAGATGAGTATACAGGATTACACACAGGAGACAGTTAAATATTTTTAAATCAGAATCAGAATTATCTTTTTCCCTAGTACCTTGTGATTAAATAATAAAATGCGAACAAAGTAAATTATCATGAGAATATATGAATTAGAATAGTAGTCTAGTAAAAGTGACAGCCACATCATTCATTTTAATGCTACTATTTATGAATTTCTGCATTAACCTAAAGTGTACAAAAGGAATTTGTGAGGTGTTGTGGCACCAAAGCTTTTAATGCCTCTACTGAAGACTGGTTTATGCTTTATAAATAGTTCCGTCATAGTTCGGATCATTCTCTATCTGCCTTAAACTGTAAAGATAAACATCTGCGATCAGATAGCCTCCTGCTAAGTTAGCGTGAATCTTTGGTGTTGAGTGCTTGCGTGCTGATTAGCCGCCTGTGCAGCTGAGTTCCTGTAAAAGCACAGTCCTGGTGGTGTCATTACGGGTGCCGATCGTTGTGGGAGTCACAGCTTCGCCGCAATGCGATCGACGTAAGGATTTGTCACGTTGACAAAAGGTCTGCGCTGTTACTCTGCCTGGTTTTTTTTAGTCTGGAGCTGCAGCGTTAGCACCAGCTGTCTTTCGCTGCTTAAAGCAAAACAGACCGGAGCATGTTCACCTCTACTTGCATAAACTGTACAGTCACAGCCCCTCCAGATGATCAGGGTGTCTTTTTTTGGACCGCCTGGAGGCCTGTTGCTAGGGGAAAGCCTGGAGGCCTGATGGGAGGGTGGGATCTTTCCAAAGCCACACAGCTGAAGAGAAGACCCACTTCCAGCTGCAGCTGTCACTCAGACGGCCAGGCCAGCGTGGAAAAATAAAAAGATGGGAAAAGCGGGGCGGACGGTGTCAAGTTAGGGTTCACTACCCCAGCAGAACAGTCTCTGTCGGTGGCACCGAAGTAGAACAAGAAAAGGATGGAAAATTAGAAGTGAGCTCGACTTGTTTAAAATAGGCTGATCTGGTTTGGAATGTTGTCAGGCTGCAAGTTTGTTAAACAGACACACACCTCGTCAGTGTGCTGACAGTATCAGTGCACACATCGCGCTAATTCGCCTCCTCTGCTGGTGAGTCTTTGACTAAATCAATATCATCGAAGACCCCCCAGTTGATCTTTATTGATCATGGTCTAGACGGAGATTTTCCGCACCTGAAGCAGGCAGGGCAGTCCTGTCTGTTTACAGGTTTCAACTTTCAAAAGTCAGGCTGTTTCAATTCATCAACATGTGGAAATCTGTTGCTTTGGAGAATTGAAAAAAAAAAATTTCCACTTGCAGAAGAGGATGAGTTGACTCCAGTGGGAGTGAAATGTACACTCAGATATTTTCCTCCCCCAGGCTGGGACTTTTACGAGTGATGACACAACAACACCCACTGCTGAAGTGACAGGCTTGTATGTCCTGGGAGGTGGTGTTAGCTTGTAGCGTCCCCACTTCAGCTCCTGCCTGACTAGTCTGAGGTGGTTTCTTCACTGATGCTGACTGAAGATGGTCCGTTGGACACAGACTCAGCATCTAGCCTGGAATCACGAGGAGCAGATGACCTGGTTCCTTTCTTAGTTACCATAACTAAACCGTAGTGACCTAGCTGCTGTTCATTAGCCTTAGATGGACTGTCTGGGTTCTCAATTTAATCAGATAACCCAACAAAACAGCTCCAAAAAAAAGAATCAACTCAGTGGCAGTGGTCCCAGTACTCATCAAACCCAACCAGGCTGAGAAACCACACAATACCGTTAAAAAAACCAACAATATGTTTAAGTTCCAGCACAGAAGCGCACACTTCTCCTCTGTTTCATTGTTCAGTGAAGATCAAAGCAGGTTTTTAGAGCAGGCCGCAGTGATCTGGGCCTCCGGACGATTGGACTTTAACGCGGTTGGCTTTTAATCCCGGCCGTAACCTCAGACTGGGAAGGAGAGGGAGAGCAGCACCCAGAGAAGAGCAGGCTGCAAACGGCAAGAAGCCGCACTGGCGTTAACGCTGTGCACATCAAAGAGGTGTCGAGACGAGCGGGGCTTTGATAATCAGAGGGTCAATGAGGCACGGTAATAAGATTTCAGTAGAACAGAGCGAAACCAGACTTCAAAGGCAGCAGAAACGAACCCAGCTCATCTTCATCCGAGATCTTCACTAATAATCGCATTTCCTAAACACTGCCAGAGAGAGAGAGAGCATGTGTGTGTGTGTGTGTGTGTGTGTGTGGACTTTAGCTGTGCTGCGCTTGAGCTTTATCTGTGTGTCATCCACAGCTGGAGCCTGGCTGTGGGAGGGGTGAGGTTTGGTGGTGGGAGAAGGCGGGGGAGGGGAGGAGAGAGGTCAGCCTCTCCCACCAGTTTGAGACGGATCTGTTTTTCCCAGCAAAGGTCACCAGCTGTTGACCCCACTTACCCCTCCGCCCTCCCAATACCTTCCCCAAGTCTTCCCGCCGAGGCTCACTGTAGCCACTGTCCGCATGCTTTGTCCCACACGTGCACGTATTTGTTTGCGCGTGCGTGTGCGCGCGCGCAAGGGCTCGTCTTTCACGATTCCTGCCGCTGTTTATTCAGGTGGGCCGCTGTGGCGTGGACCCTCCTCTCCTCAGACACCATCAAAAGTGTGTTTATGTGTCTGTGTGTCCATCTGCTGGCTGGAGGGCAGAAAGGGGGTGGGGTGGGGTGGGGTGGGGGGCTGGGGGCGCGCTTTGGACGCCCTTCGCCTCCAGGCCGTGCGGTGACGGCTGTTTCGGCCCCGCTCGCATTAAAAGCTGCCAGTGAAAGTCAGGAGGCGGTCCCCAGGGAGGGCGAAGGTGCACCCCAGGGCCCAGGACGAGGCACACCGAGGACGGAGTTGTTTACCGGAGAGAAACGCTCCCAGAAACACCACCTCGCTGCAACGGCGCGCGCACGTGCTGCGTCACATAAACACGTGCTACTTGTCTTTCTGCTCGGACAACACGGCAACAGCACGGTTACAGCAGCCAACACACACACACACACACACACACACACACATCTTTGCAGACACGAATGTAAAACTGCAGTAAATTCAACTAAAACTGGTTTGTTGGTTAAGGAAAAGAGGAAAACCATGAGCAAAGGGCTCGTGCGCTCCCAGCAGTGTCTCCACCTCACAGTTACATGAGGAGAAGTCGCTGATCGTGTGAAAACGGTGCCAGCGGGATGAAAGCGTCCACCAGAGGAACACCAGCCACACATTTCACTCCTCTTCTTTTAGAATCCCCTCACCTTTGTGCTCCAGCGTTAGATAGAGGCCAGATCTGATCCAGACGCTTCATCCAGCAGCCAGCAGATCTTGCGTTGGAGCCGCGGTGAGGATGAGAGCCCTGTGTCCTGAAAGCAGGCCAGCCTCTCTCCTCAAGCACAGTTTCTGGTCCGAGGGTCGTCCTCTCTCTCTCTCTCTCTCTCTCTCTCTCTGGGGACGGGACACGACCCAGAGGCAGTGATGGGAACGCTCCGCAGGTGGAAGCAGCATGCCTTGAAATGACAACAAGCCTCACCTTTTCACGTTTCTCCTCCTCAGACATCACAATAAGATCCGCACGATAGACGGCGCTCGGGTTGCGGAGCTGGTGTCCGTGGAAACTCTGGATTTGAGCAACAATGACATCACGGAAGTCCGAGGACACGGCTTCCCGGCAGGCCTGCGGGTGAAAGACCTGTGAGTGGGGGTCTCGGGTTAACGCCTCCTTTCTCATCCTGCTGTGCGTCAATAACTGTGCTTCTGTGTTCAGGTACCTGAACAACAACAAAATCGGCGTGTTGGAGCTGGGCGCTCTGGACCAGCTGGGCTCCAGCCTGCAGGTCCTGAGACTGAGCCGCAACCGCATCGGCCAGATTCCCGTCAGAGCCTTCCAGCTTCCGAAGCTCACGCTGCTGTACGTTCATCACCAGCCCCTCAGAACCTTTCAGAATATTCAGTTACAATCTTAGAAGAATCTTTAAATTGCTGTGTGTGAGTGGTTAGCAGTGCTGTTAGCGAGCCGTCTCTCCGGGCCTGGATAAAGCCCGGCTAGGTAAACACCTGAGCCGTATTAGCAGTGATTTATTGCCTCCGTCCTTATCCCCACTGTGGCTGTTTCAGTCCCCGCACCTTTATCTTTGTTAAACTTCCCGCTAGCATAACAGCATGCTCAACTGGTTTGCTGCTCAGTGGTTCCAGTCCAGCGAGCGATGGGACGCATTAACGGCGTCCCCCCGTCGTGGCTCCAGCAGTTTCCTCAGGTGGCACCAGTGATGCTGCACATCACACACACACGAGCTCACGTGGAGTTTTACTTTGCCGACCTGGGGACTTTTACAGCCTGATTGACCCAAACAGCCTCGCCGCATGAATAAATAATCACTGCGGCGTTTTAAATTTTACGCCATGTTTGTTCTTCCGGTATCTCTTTTGTATTCCTGTTAATTTATGGAGTCATCAGCTGCCCCTGGTCGCTAGGCTCACCCCTCAGTGTGTACAGCCCTGGCTTCATGCCACCGGTGGAACGGACACCAGAGAGGAATGTGTGTTAAGCCGGGGGTTTGTTAGCTACAAGCCTCTCTGCCTCCAGCTGAACCGTGCGGGATTCCTTGGTTTTGACTACAACGTGATGGATGGAGGGCTAAAATGAGGGCCAAACATTCCTCAATCAATGTCTGCCTTACAATGTGGGACGTATTTTGACACTTTAAAGTGTGATTAAATGTCTCGCTGATTCTTTTCTGCTTCCTTCTAATGTTTTTGCTGTTTTTTTCTCTCTCTCTCTTGTGCAGTGAGCTGAGCAGGAACCGCATCCGTCAGGTGGAGGGTCTGACCTTCCAGGGTTTGTCCAGCCTGGAAGTCCTCAAGTTGCAAAGAAACAGCATCAGCAAACTGACTGATGGGGCCTTTTGGGACCTGGCCAAGATGAAAGCCCTGTACGCAAGAAAAAGCAGCGTGGTTTGAACAAATAGAAGAAAAACTTCAGAGATGTGCAGTACTAATCTGACCTTTGTCTCCTGCAGCCACCTGGACTACAACAATCTGACGGAGGTGAACAGCGGCTCCCTGTACGGACTCACCTCCCTCCAGCAGCTTTTCCTCAGTAACAACTCTATAGCCCGCATCAAACCGGACGGGTGGAAATTCTGCCAAAAGCTGAGGGAACTGTGAGTAGCACGAGCATTTCAATTAGCCTGAACCCTCAGGCCCTCATGCCAGGCACCCGCATGCAGAGAGCTTTTGGCAGACTGCGGTTAAAGACCGTAATGCTGCGGCCACGAGCGTCACGGGAGAGCGCAGGGCAACAGAGAAATCAACGCTGATACAGCTGAGGAGATCAAATTGGTGCTTGTGGATGAGGCTAGCTGCAGAACGTGTTATGGACGGTGTAACCCGAACCTCCGGTCCCTCAGAGAATCCAAGCCTACCCGCCCATATCGTCCTCCGCTCTCTGCAGGATGAAATGACACTGTGCTTTAACACTCCATACACCACGCTATTCTCAGAATAAGCCTGTTTATCCCATAATTAGAGCTCAGAAGCCCTTTGACAAGAGTTTTTGTATGTGTTTCTGAAGCGCAGGGTTTCAGCAAACCGGCCTGTAATCCTCTACTGGTCGCGCTGCGGTAATCACACTCAGGGGTCGCGTTCGCAGCCTTTGTCTGGCAAATTTGTGCGTCTATCCTGTTGTGTTGACACGTCTTTTGTCATCGCTGCGGTAAAGCGGAGGCCTCGCTGACTGTAGCGTTGTACCGGTGCAGGTCGGTGGAGGCCGGGCGGAGTACGCACTCACCCGTTTGTGCTCCCAGCAGCACCAGTGACCTCATGAGGAGGCTGTTATTGCATTCCAAATGGGTTTGGGGGGGGGGTTGGTCTGTGTACACATGACTGGTCAAGCACACCTAAGGCCTGCTCACTGAAACAGACGGCAAGAGGGTAGGAAGAGGGTCCGCCCGCCTTTATCAGCTGAGAAATCTTGTTATTTAGTAAGAAAATAAGAGAGCTTTGTGGGTAATGAAGGTTTTGGGTTTGGGTAAAAAAGCAGATCACATCATTAGACGTGTGGATTGTTGTACTGCACTCTTCCCTGGCCTGGTGCCAGCCAATTGTTTCCTTCTAGACTTCACACACATCTCCCCCCCCCTCTCCGTCTCTTCTATGTCCGCCACGGGCTCCTTCCTCCCTGCAGAAATCTGTCATACAACAACCTGACGCGCCTGGATGAAGGAAGCCTGTCTGTGCTGGGGGAGCTCCACAGTCTGCGCCTGGGCCACAACACCATCAGCCACATCACGGAGGGAGCCTTCCGAGGCCTCAAGGCCTTGCGGGTCCTGTGAGTACAGCGCCGCCCTGTTACACCATCGGCCTTTTCCCTCGGTTCCGCATCCACGGGGCTTCTGCCGGAACCCCGAGCACCTGAGCGTCCCGGAGGCCGGGAACATTAGCTCAGCGCTTCCCTCATGTTTTCCTCTCTTGTCTTTCATTAATCACCTTGTTTCATTTTGCGGTGACCTTTAAAAGCTCTCTTAATGCACATTTCTGCCGCTCTTATCTTTATTGTATTCTGTCATATGTTTATGTAATCCTTCTGTAAACACACCGTCTCCGTTTTTTTTTTTTTTTTTAGCTTGGTCTGTCCTTCCAGCCGTATTGCCCCTGCTCTCTGCGTCTTTGAGGCAGACCTAATCTAATCAGCGAAGGGCAGGACGGGCGTATTCTGGGCCCTGAAAACAAACTGGGGGAGCTTTAATTGGGCCTCTGCTGCTGGTTGTGCTGGCATGGGGCTGGAGCCTGCGTCGGGGTGTGAAAGCTCCAAACAAGCCAGTCTTCCATCTAATTTGGCCACGGGGGCCGTTAGCTCGCCGGTGCCCTCCCTCCTCTGTTCCCGATCTGTCCGACGCCCCCCCACCACTGGCCTTGCTTTAACAAGGCAGTGGGCATTCACCTCCAGCCAGCCAGAAAGAGAAGGAAATTGGCAGCCCCCTTTCCACAGTCCAACTCAGACAGCAGCCAAAGGAGGCTGAAAAGAAGCAGAGGGGGAGAAGAGGTATTCAGAGAGGAAAGGCGGGGGGGGCTGTTATTGTTCAGAGAAAGAAGAGTCGGACTCGCTCATAGTTTGGGTGCAGAGAGGTGTTTGAACGTTGGGGGCTCCTCCGCAGATGCTCAGAGGCGTTTAGACCTGCTGGAAACAGGCTGCTAATGTTCTTAGACTGTTTCCTGGCCATCAGTTCACGTCCCGCCTTCATGGAGGCAGCTTTGCTCCTCCACATGACGTTCTTCTGTGTCCTCCAAGCTCTCGCGAGTGACACACGTTATGCTGTGCTGGGTTTGTAAAGAGCGACGCACATTCATGCACAAGCAAACATGCACTCCCTCTCCTCCTCCTCCTCCTCCTCCTCCTCCTCTCTAACGGACAAACGCGCTTGATTGGCAGAGCAGAGCCGATCTTGAGGCCAGGTGCAGCGGGGGGGGTGGGGGGGTGGAGTGAAGGAGTGAGTAACGGCGAGGGGGGGTAACCCATGACTTCCAGACCGGACTGAGTAATGCTTCAGTGCTGGCAAAGCCCGTCCCTGCTCTCCTCCTTCCATCTTGCTTTCTTATCCCCCTCTTTTCTCTCATTCTCCGCAGGGAGCTGGACCATAACGACATCTCGGGCACAATAGAGGACACCAATGGGGCCTTCTCTGGATTGGACAGCCTCACCAAGCTGTAAGTGTCTCCCATGGTTCCTCTTTCTTACACTCGGCTCCGCCCCTAATTGGTTTTCGCCCGCTCATTCTCGCCAGGCTCTGCAGAAGTGAGATTTTCTCTTATGTGTGTTGAGATGGGAACTCTGCCCTCAGGCAAGCGTGGCTGGGCCACCGTTAGTGACGTCTTTTTCATGTCCAGCCGTGAGCATCAGCTCATGTTTTGTAATTTCCTCAAGATGAACGACGTTGGCCAGTTGCAAACTATTCGGGAGTTTCTGGCAGTGGCTCTCATCAACCTGTGGGATGAAAAGACGATGTCCTGCCAAGATGGTTCCCAGCGTGAGCACTGCTGAAGGAGAAAGAACAAGCAGGGGAGAAAGAAAAGGGGCTTTTCTTCGAGCCGGCGGGGGTTAGCTCCCCAATAGGCTTACTTCTATTTCTGCTTCATGCCTTCACTCTCCAGGCTCCCCTCTTTTCCACAGTCCTTGTCGTTTGGAGCTGAGAGAGGGTGAAATTGAGGGCTGCATTCAGTCATCAACATCAAACGTCCCACACACACCCCCCCGCCCTCTTGACCCTGCCCCTTTGGTCACGGCGGTGGTGGAAGAAGAAGCCTACATCCCAAAGCTGCCAGAGCGAGCCATGGGAACACTGCAGAGAAGCGATAGAAGGGACGAGACATCAACGTCTCCATCACACACACTTTCTTGAAAGCAGCTTATGAGAAGAGAAGAGTCCGGTTATTTAAATACTGATTGGACAAAAAAAAAAGTTGTAAAATATGACAGCGTAGCTTCTAGTTGTCCCTGAGAAGACTTACGGTTGTCTGTGTGTCCGTGTGGACGAGTCTGAGGCTGAAGACGGGGGTCGTCTTTGTAAAGCAGCCAGCCATGTCCCCTCTTCCTGAGAGAGAGAGAGTGTGGGGGGTGGAAGGAGGGATTAAGACCCAAAAACCAGAGAGAACAGCAGCTTGTTTCTCAGATCAAACCAGCCTTGACACACACACACACACACACACGGTCGAGGCTGTTAAATTAGGATAAAAGTGGTCTTTGAAGAGCAGCCCTGAGTCCAGGTGTGCCCACTCTCCCAGTCCCCGCTCCAGTTCAATCTCCTGCACGGTTCGGATTACCAGTCCATCACTGCCAGAGTCAGTCTCACTGATTGTGCTCGTTTTTAACCCGTCCACCTCCTCTGCAGGACTCTGTTCGGAAACAAGATCAAGTCGGTGGCCAAGAGAGCCTTCTCAGGCCTGGAGAGCCTGGACCACCTGTGAGTATGCCGCTCGTCCCAGGACACAACCTGAAGCCCTTCTTAAACGGGCTCCATGTTTGCTTGTTCACACACGCAACAACGAAGCCACAGTGGCGCAGCTTCAAATCCCAGGGCCCCCCTGCAAGGAAAGGAGCGGGGGCCCTTTGACAATGTAGCCTACAGCATCACATTAATACCAGTACTTGCTTCAATAAGAGAGAGAGAAAGAGAGAGCGAGCGAGCGAGCGAGAGAGAGAGAGAGAGCGAGAGCGAGCTGCTGGAACTGGTAGATTGTCCAGGGGGGGTCTGGGTCCTCTGGGTCTGTCCCAGCAGCACTGGTAGTTGATTTAAACACAG
This sequence comes from Arothron firmamentum, assembly GCA_016586285.1. Taxonomy (NCBI): domain Eukaryota; kingdom Metazoa; phylum Chordata; class Actinopteri; order Tetraodontiformes; family Tetraodontidae; genus Arothron; species Arothron firmamentum. Next base: position 156,529 of record BJFM01000888.1, read on the forward strand.
CAGGAGCTCGGTTACATTCTGTTGTTTTTTCCACCTGTTCCTGGCGCTTTTGAGCACCACGAGTGTATTTTCCTTTCATTTTAATGTCCTCCGCTCTGACGCTTCCAATTAATTGAGGCCAGTGCGAAGCCACATCACACCACCACCACCACCACCACCAGCACCACCACTTGAACGTTCCCACAACTCATTCCCGCAAAAAACCCATCCGATGATTCCAGACTGGGAACTGTGATTGTTCTTTGATGTCCAACAGGAACCTGGGAGACAACGCCATCCGCTCCATCCAGCCCGACGCCTTCAGCAGAATGAAGAACCTGAAGAGCCTGTGAGTTCTGCTGTTAACACGCTTCCTGTGTGGGGCTTATACGGGCGCTGACCCCCCCTCCCCCCTCCCCCTCCCCTTTTGCAGCCTCATCCAGAGCGACAGCTTCCTGTGCGACTGCCAGCTGCAGTGGCTGCCCGGCTGGTTGGTGTCCCGCCTGTTGCAGGCGGGGGTGAGTGCCACCTGCGCCCACCCAGAGAGCCTCAAGGGCACCAGCATCTTCCAGGCTCCGGCCAGCAGCTTCGTGTGTGGTGAGTTTGCGACCTTCGCCCCCCCCCCCCCGAGTCGCCCGTCTGAGTTTCGGGTTCGTCGGCGTCTTTAATTTTCCGTCTGCCTGTGCTGTGACCTTCAGACGACCTTCCCAAGCCTCAGATCATCGCGCAGCCCGAAACCACCGTGGTTGTCCTCGGCAGCGACGTGCGTCTCACCTGCAAGGCCGCCAGCAGCAGCTCCTCCCCCATGACCTTCGCGTGGCGGAAGGATCAGGAGCTGCTCCGCGACGCGGAGACGGAGAACTCCGCCCACGTGCGGGGTCGCCGCCCAGGCGCGTCCGAGGCGGCAGCGGGGGCGGGGACGGGAGGCGGCGTGATGGAGTACACCACCACCCTGCACCTGCGGCGCGTCACCTTCGCCCACGAGGGCCGGTACCAGTGCATCATCACCAACCACTTTGGCTCCACCTACTCCAGCAAGGCGCGCCTGGTCGTTAACGGTGGGTGTAGCGGCAGATCAAAGCCTGTCTGCCCTCTGCAGCGCAGCGGCTTCTCAGTCTGGATGTTCCCCCCGCAGTCCTCCCGTCCTTCGTCAAGACGCCCCGGGACAGCACCATCAGGACGGGCCACACGGCCAGGCTGGAGTGCGCGGCGGAGGGCCACCCCGCGCCCCAGATCGCCTGGCAGAAGGACGGCGGCACGGATTTCCCCGCCGCCAGGGAGCGCCGCATGCACGTCATGCCGGATGACGACGTCTTCTTCATCATGGACGTCAAACCGGAGGACATGGGCCTCTACAGCTGCACGGCCAGAAACACCGCCGGCACCGTCTCCGCCAACGCCACCCTGACCGTGCTGGGTAAGGAGCAGAAGCCCGTCCCCGAGCGGGCGCAGACGGCCGGGAGCTCCGTCCGGGCCCGCTCACAGCCGGGCTGTTTTTCTTTCTTTCTGCGCAGCTGTGGCCCTGCTGTAGGTCCAGGACCAAAGGTCGGAGCTGGGGGGTCAAAGGGAAGGGGGGGGGCTAGGAGGAGTGGATCTCACAGAGGGGTGTTTGTTGAGCATTCCCACCCCCCCCCTCTGTGGGAGGGAACGTCACGCCTGCTTCACTGCAGGCCTCGCTGCTCCCAGTTTATTGGCTGTTTTACACTGTTAAATCAAACAAAGCGGAGCTGCGATCCCATAACCATCGCGGGACACACAGCAGCTTTGTCCTTTGAACCGAGCAGAGCTGGTCGGCCTTCAGCACAGTAAAAAAAAAAAAGGAAAAAAAAGAAAAAAAAACACACAGGAAATGGCCCCGGCCTACGCACTGCGGCGTGTTCCCGAGCTGGGGCTGCTGCGACAGCGTCCTGAGTGGAGACGATGTGTAGAACATGTGTTTTGTGGAAGAGCGTTGCAGCCCCAAACGAGTGACTTCATCTTCACAGCAAATCTGTTTGGGTTTAAGAGACAGCGTGAGAGGAGGTGGGGGGGGGGCGGCTAAAAGGGGCCCCCTGTCTGGACTAGGAGAGGCTGGGAGAAAAATGGGAGCCAAAGACGTGGAATCTGCGTGTGTGTGTGTGTGTTAGGGAAGTTGGATTCATGGAGGGGTGGAGAGGGAGAAAGTATTGATAGAAGAGAGAGAGAGAGAGAGGCTGCTGAAGTGGGTTAAGTGAGATCTCTTAATCTGTGTGTGTCCCACTGTGAGTGGAAGTGCTCAGTATGAGAGGAGAGGCCCACCACACACACACACACACACACACACACTGAAGTAGCAGAGGACTCAGTGTGACAGAGCTGCTGCTGTCAGATGAGCCCGTGCGAGCGTCTGGAGGTTTCTGCTCCGCCCCACCAGCTGAGTCAGCGACCAGGCCGAGCCGGAGCAGAAACCCCAGAGCTCAGAACCTGCGTGTGAATGAAAACGCTGACTCGCTGTTCCCGCAGCTGCTGATGAGAGATTTATATCCCCCCCCCCCCCCCCCCCCC
>BJFM01000888.1:179629-190330 GCA_016586285.1 Arothron firmamentum
CAAAGAAAGCCTTCCTGGAGTTTTCAAAGAAAAAAGTCAATTCAACAGTTCAAAAACACATTTTAGTGGTTTTAAAGATCTAAAGTTGTGTTGATGTTCCAACACAACATGACTGTTAATTATAGTGAAATATATAAATAAAAGTCAGCAGATATCTTCATTTTTCTATAAGCTATTTAAGCTGTGTGTATAGAATACTCAAAAGCATCAATTTAAGAGTTTAAACACCACCAGAAATGTATATTTTCATGACATTACAGCATGGGAACACTGTTTAAATTGCTGCGTTTACATTTCACATACCTCCAGAGTTGTCTGGAGTTCTGCAAAAGTCCCATCTGTCACCAACATTCAGCCTCGCGTGAGCCTCCTGAACCCTCATAAGAGCACCGCACAGAGAGGGGACCCAAATTACCAGGCTGGGGGGAGGAATCGCAGCGTGGTACATAAATAAATTTATCTTGACGGGGGTGCTTGGTCAAAGGAACGAGATACTGTATGTAGATTGCGAGGGAGGAAGAGGGGGGAAAAAAATTACCTTCCAGACACACGTCAAAGCCAATCACCGCGGAGCATCGCTTGCTTTTTCCACACCCCAAATCCCCGCCACCGCCGCTTTTCATCCGCCGGTGTTAGTATGCACGCGAGCGGTGCGCCCAGCCTCTAAATGTATTCATTTATTCAGAGCCCCTCGGAGAAATCACAGTGTCTTGTTGTCCTTTTTTTCCAGGGCTGTCCAGATGGAATTTGCGTGAATAACATCAGTTTAGTGAGGCAGAAAATAAGTACAGGCTACCACAACAGAGGAGACTAGATTACACCCTCAACCTCGCCCCTCCCCTGAAAAAAAACAGAAAGCATCAAATCCAAGTGTCACCTTCGGTGTGTGTGTCCTCCCACCCCTCCCACATCGCCTTTATTTTCCCTGTGTACTGAAACAGGAAGAGCCACAATATCTAAATCTAAAGTTTTCACTTACAGGGAAGATCAGGAATGAGAAGTTGGGCAGACACAGAGGAAGGGCTGGTTTGGTCTGGTTCTGTTTAGCATTTAGCGAGTGGCTAATTGCACGACTGACTCAGATGTGCCTCTCGGAGGCAGAATGAGGTGCCCAGGTAAATGAATGAGATGAAAGTCGGGATGGGGGGAAAACTGTAAATCAATACATCCAACCTGGAAAAAGAAGCCCCAGAGAAATCTTCAAAAACGAGAAGAAAGAGCGGAGGCTTTTCCAGTCTGATCAAAAAGAATTTACAGGCGATCCAGTCCCTCTCTGAAGGATTAGAGATACGCAATATAACCCTGATGCAATAAATTAGCTGCCAAATAGGGGCTGAATTGAAATTAAAGCTGTTAAAAAGAGTGAAATGAATGTACGCATAATTGTTTTCATTGACTTGAGCACAGCGGCTACACGTGGTTGACGGCACACATCCTTAAGTAGAAGAAAAAAGTTTTTGGATAGGAGCAAGTTTCTCCTACCTCTCTGAGAACCGTGCTCCTGTAGCCTCTGTACAGACCTCTGACCCCCTGAGAAAGCAGACACTCATGTGAGATGTTCTTACTTAGTCTTTCACATCATCATATGGAAACATCGACACAAAAACAGCCTATAGGTAAGAGGTTGACTGCCTGTACCTCCTCTCGGAGTGTGGTTACCAGCATCTGGTAGCTGGTGGATGCGGCTGAGGCCTGGGTCCTCTGTTTGACCACCTCGGTGGGCACCCGGATCAGACACGCCACCTACAGTTGGAAGGATTAAACACAAGCACAGTTTCGTTGGCGTTTAATTAGGACAATTAAGGGGTGAAAAGCTCGAGGTGGACCATATATGTGCGCTTCCATCAAGCGCACCTCACATGCACACCTCGGTAACCGCCCTTCCTGCTGCAAGTACCGACCCATCCGCCATATGTCAACAGCCACCAGCTCAGGAGGATGGACATGAATAGTTATGCTTTCGAACGTCCATCTCCCTAAAGGTGGACAGGAGGGCGGGCACAGCTGTCCACGCGGCGACATGGGGAAATATTGGGAGGTGCTCTTTTGGAACGACAATGGTCTCCAGCGTTACTGCTGCTGGGACTCATACTGGTCAGGTAGATGGCAGTGGACTGGTGCACTGGGATGTGAAAAAAGCCGAAAAAAAAGAAAAAGGTAACATATCACACCACGGATCTATCAAGAAGAAGGCCTTATGAACAAGATCTGGAGGGAAAACTGGAAGAAACCTGGAGGGAAAGGTCAACAGTACCAAAAGTCAAGTGACAGAAAAACAACAGAGAAACTTGTGAGACCATGACTCTTCTAATGAATACTGACTGTTCTTTTAATTTCTAGCCTTTTTCTTCTCCAATTTGCCTTCTGCCACCGATAAGTTCACGCTGAGCAGACCAGCAAAAATAAAAGACCTGGATGAGTCCTGAAGAACCCTGGACGCACTCTCATTGCTACTAGGAAAATGACTCCTTCCAAATTATGGAGCAACAGTGCCACCAAGTGGCCACAATTGCTCCTGCGATACACACACTGAACGTATCCGTCTCAGAGATCCCATTTGTCCTCCCTTTGGTCAGCTTACCATTTATAATCCATTGTACATCACAGTTTCACCACATTGACTCTCCAAAGGGCCAGAATAAGGCAGCTAAATGGAAAGAAAGTGGCTATGACAAGCAATTACTAGTGTAATTGGATGCAGGGCCCGGAGTTGAGGAGGCCCTTCCTCTCCTGTCAGTGCAGAGGGGATGGCAGAATGAGCCACAGATTACACCAAATAAATTAGGGACATTGTTTATTTGGGAGTAATTTACGCGCCTCGGGGTGGCGGGGATGATATCGAGTGCGGAGAAGATCTGCGGATCCTCCAAGGCCAGCAGGAAAAAAAAAAAAGAGCGAACAAGCGGTGATGAATCAGGGGATAATAAAATTTGACTGGGGCTTTGACAGTGTGGATAATATTCATGTCCTGTGTGGGGAGCAGGAAACAAACACACAAAAGAAGTCGGGCTCGCTGCCTTGCGCTTATTGTGGAAGGCTGTCACGGTGACAGATGTTGGCTTCTGCGCCTACTTTGTTTGCCCTTCATTCTCCGCGCATGCTTTTTTTCTAGGTTGTAAACTTATTATAAACCCACTGGCATTCTTTTAAACTTCTGCTACCATTCATCTTTATTTACAAGCTGTTGGATTTGTCAAGCAGCCTTAATTAGGAGGCTGTCGGCCTGTGATTGGAGCCTGGCGGTTTCCCTGGGCATGTTGTTTTTAATCCAAATGACAGAGCGCCTGTCGCCAAACAACAAGGTGAGCAGCCGGCGCTCTATCATGGGCGAGCCTCGCTGAGACGCGGGGAAATTAGCAGGACTTGCAGCACATTATCGGCACAGTGAGGGAATCAATCTGCAGATTGAGCCACTGCGTACTTTTATCTTTCTCTCGGTCACTCCTTCGGTCAGTCGGTACAACAGGTACGACGACTCGCACTAGTCGATGATTAACAATGATTTCAGCAAAGTAAACGGGCATATGCAAAACAACCACTTAAAAATATTGTCACCTTGTCTGTCTCTCTCTCTCTCACACACACACGCAGACACACAGACACACACACACACACACACACACACACACACTTGCACCAAGAAACACTGGAAAAAACCCCTCAGACACACATGGAGAATATAACATAAGACTAAGGCCATATATTGCATTGCTCATCAAACACATCAGAGATAAGACTATACGGTGGTTCTTTTCTTTTCTTTTGATGGTTTTCACAATCAAACGCGTCTCCGCAGAGACACGGGGCCTGGCTGAGGGAGGAAGGGAAGAAAGAGGGAAGAAAAAAGGTCGAAGCAGAAAGTTGAGGACACCGCGTGCCTCCAAATTTGATACAACGGCCAATAAATCACAGCGTAGTGGTGCTCGAAGGCGATGCATGAATTATTTCTCCGTGCCAACTTAAGTGGCTGCCAATTCTTAGCCCCCAAAAACTCCTCCCCCTCGCTGTCCGCCTATCTTTGTCACGTCACGCTGTATTTTCCAGTACATCCTCCCGCAGATGTGTGGAGGAGAGACAAGACGAGCAAGGTGGGTGTGGGTGTGTGTGTGTGTGTGTGTGTGTGTGTGTGTGTGTGTGTGTGTGTGTGTGTGTGTGTGTGTGTGTGTGTGTGTGTGTGTGTGTGTGTGTGTGTGTGTGTTGGAGGGTGTAGCTTTATAGATGCTAGAGCTGCCTGGCCTTGACAAATGAGCTTTCAGGGCAGACGTCGAGCGAATGGGAATGAAGATAAATCTGATCTAATGGCTGGATAACAGCCTGCTAGAGCCTGACAGACGCCATCAGCTTACACATTCTTTATGGGAGCGTCTCCACGCCACAGTCACACAAACATCGGCCCAGACGTCAGGATTTCTCTCATTGTCTGGGCCCACTCTACTGCTCCCTCGACTTATTACAGCCTCCCTCTTTCTCCTGTTTACAGCTTTAGCCAAGCGTGAACTCAGTTGGCAGAAAAAGTGACGCCGAAAAATGATTTTTACCTAACAAAATCAAGCGTGTTTCCGCTTTTGATCACTGATCTAATCCGAGGTCGTTTGCGTCTCCTAACTTTAAATCTGTAGTAAAACTTGGGGTTGTTGTTGGCGCTGTTGCTGCTCCTGTCTGATTTACGGCCTCGCCGGATGTCCTACAGACATAACGAAGACTCGCACGTCCTTCTTTCAATTACCTTGTTATTCTTTACACAAAATCAATTCTGAGCTGCAGCAATCCCCAGCAGCGTGATGACAACAGACCTTTACAGCAGTACATCAGCCACGGGCCGAGTGCAGCATCAATGGAGGGAGGCCCGTGGACGGGATTAGCAAAGCACAAAGCCTCTGCTGTGAGCAAGTGCCCGGATGTGGACCATCCCTTTCAGCAGGTGTGCAGAGGTGACTTGTGCGCATTTGAGACGTCTAGGTATCCCATAATGCATTTCACTTCAGCCAGCGACAGCAGCAGCCGTGGTGGAAAGTAAATACTTCTGAAGATCAGAAGTCAAAAGTTCACTAGTTTCACAAGTCCGTACTTGCGTACTTAGTACCAAGAAACGGCTCAAGTCTGACACTGATGATATTAGTAAATAAGTGGAGGTAAATCAGTACAATTCCGAGTTTCTAAAAACAAGTTTTCAATCCAAAATGGGATAAGTATATGAATATTTAGGATATCTCATAACAAAGTGTGCAATAGCCTTTTGTTGTTACTCATCAGCAGTAACATTGGAGATTCGTATGTGGCTGCTATTGCATCACGCTGAAGGTGTTTAGGCCCTGCGTAGGGCAGCACAGGAGTAGGCCTTTCATGCATAAGCCTTCAGATTACGCTCTTTGAACAAGACGTATCCAGTTGCCAGGACGCAGCTGCCTCTGCTCGGCTCAACTCCAATCCTGAGGATTTGCGCTTTTGATGTGCTCAAATCCCGAACAGCGGGGAAGGGGTTAAAGGTAGCGGCAACCCCAGCCTCACCTTTCGCACTCATCCTGACCCAAATCCGCATGCAGGAAGTGGGGAAAAGACACATAAATTAAGAGAACGTGCGCCATTGCTGCAGGATCAGATGCAACAGACATACTCTTCCTGATACTCTGTCAAGAAAACTAAACTTTTATTAAATTTGTCCTACTTTCAACACTGTCCTTGAGACACGGAGACGCATATGGACTTGAGCACGCTGAAGATCCTCCCGTGTGGTATAATCCACTTCATAAACATGCAGAACTTAAATTACATCCATCCAAAATCCATGAATACTGAAAACCCAGTGTTTTGCAGAAACCCACGGTGCTATAAGCAGGGGGCATCCTGCTTGATGCAAATGCTGGAGGCCCCCATGTGGCTCAGAATGTGTACTCGGCTGTGATTTGGATGGGATGGATAGAGGAGACTGTGCCACTGCTGGTCACAGGTCTGAATCCCACAGACTCAATTGGAAGAGTCTGGGGGTCTGAGCTGCAAAAGTAGGCAAATCAACAGGCAGTAATGAGATCGGGAGGGTCCCGAGAAAGCCCCCTCCCCCCAGCTGGAGCTCTCAACCGACAGCCAGAACTACACACTTGCCCCCCTATGCCAACTCTGCATAGTGATCAGTGAAATCAGAAGGACGAAAACACTAAAGCGCACTTACCGACAACAGAGAGGTGGGACAGGGAGCGGCTGGATGCAGCAGCAGAGCAGGGGGCACAAATCAAATAAAACGCTGAGAAACCTGGAAGAACGAAGAGCAGGAAGACTTACTATTTCGCCCAGGGAGGCAGCGAGCATGTGAGTGACAGGTGCCATGCGCGGAGCTGCCAGCGGGCCGCCGGCGCCGAGCAGGGACTTTGTGCAGTCGTAGGTGACGAAGAAAGCGGCGGCTGAAACCAAGCAGAACCACAGCCGTTTAAGGCCCATTAGTCAACCAGCATGGTGCAATTAATATCCCTTACTACCACTGACAGGGGGCACACAGGTGTGTAGGTGTGGGGGGGTGGGGGTGTGTGTGTGTGTGTGTGTGTGTGCGTGTGCATGTGCGTAAAGGTGAAAAGCTCAAATGTGGCTCATTTCGATGGAGTTCAGTTCTTTGGTACTGGGGGTTATAGATGAGGTCGTTCTGTCTCTCTCCAGCATTAATCAGAAACAGACAACTTTATTTATCCCGGATAAAAAAACAGACTTTGCTGATGAAAGAATCCTTATCCATCCAACAAAACATGCCAGCATATCAACAAATAACCAATTAGCAAAGAGAAAAGCAGCCGAATAGCAGTCAAAAGGCCAAAAACAGCAACTCTCCTATGTGCAACTGCAAATTAATGACAGAAGAAATGAAATGTGAGCATCTATTTACGTTCCACCGAGGGGGCGTGATAGCGCACTATAGATAAAAAAAAATTGAAAATTAAACATTTTCAGGAGATCAGCAATGATCCAGGAAATTAAAAACAGCCTCAACCTCAACTTCAAGGAAAAACAGCCAAATCTTTTGTGCACAACCAGTCGGAGCCCAGTCCAACGCATCTATGAGCTTGTGTGCAGACTGTGTAAACCGCAGCTGCCTCGGTGAGATGGCTGTACGGTGCTGCTCCGTTCACACATGTAAAAACCGCGTATGGTGTTTCTGTTATTCATGATGATCAGTCTCACTTATTAATGAAGGAATAACAAAAAAACACAGACACAGAGCAACTGGAGAATAAAGAGAGTAGAATTTAAACGATTCAAGACAAAGCAGAGGCTTGGTTCTTCCTTCCCTCCCTCATTTGAACTGTCACTGTTAAGCAACAGTGACCCTTCTTCATCACACCCAGCAGCCACAAAATGTGTCTCACCGTTGGGGAAGGAGCCGACGGCAGCAGATGGGACCCCAGCATAGATCCCCCTGAAGCCCCCTGCTTTGTAGAAGCCCTGCTGGCTCTGCAGTCTTGTCTTAATGGTGTCCAGAGGGAAGAGGGTCAGATCCACACACATCCCTGCACATCCCCCAGCCTGCACACACAAAGTCATCACCATCAAGACCAAGATAACATGAGCTAGTATGACCTTTAAGGACAAAATTAAATAACTTTATTACCTCCGCCAAGGGGGTTGTGTTATTGCCAGCATTTAAATGTTAACAAAATCACTCAAAAAGTGGCAAACGTATAAGAATAACAACAAAATAAATAAAACTACTTTTACCAGCAGAGGACGCTGGAACACCTACTGCACCGACATGAACGCGCACAGTCAGTGGGGAAATGAGCTGCTTGGCGCAGCCTCCGTGCTTTTCTAGTTTTGATTATTTACCGAGAGTATTCTATGAAGATGCACGTTTCCTAGCGTGCATATGAAAATAAACCCTTTTGAATCTCGTCATATCATAAAATAAGTCAAATAAAATGTACTTATGCTGTACAAAACAGCAGATGAATAGAAATAGAAAAGAAAAAATAGGCACCTAGATTTCAAGACTAGTAAAGGTGACAGGAAACTTTTAGAATTACATAAATATAAATTGCATACATATTAAATTAAAACCACTCCAGTGAAGCTATTCAACACACTAATAAATTGGCCTGTCATCTCACCTGAAATATGTATTTCCATTAGCAGGACTTTCTTTGATTTGGTAATGAGAAAGCTCAATCCTGGCTGAATCAGGCCTGTTCAGGTCAGCTGATCTCAATTTTTTTTTTTTTTTTTTTTTGGGGGGGGTTTTTCGAGCTCATTTAAAATGACTAAACTTTAAAAAAACAGGTTTTTCGCATCACGTTATCTACGCTAGGTACATCATCAGCTTGTTGTGCATTCTGTCTGTAATGAAGATATCAAAACACAAAGATGGACTCATTACTTCTACTGAATGTCCCTTCAAGTTTCAGATGCTTTCGCTCCTGTCTTGTTAAAAGGATGAGACTAGTTATGAATGCAAGTAGACAGAATACCGAAAAGACTAAATGGCCGTTTATAAAACCTAGCGATCACATATTTTCCACCTGAGTTGTCATGGACACTATAACTCACAACTCAGAGTAACAACCAAAATCGATGCGGTTCAGGTTTTAATGATAACATCAAGTTAATTTAATAACACGGGCGTGAACATGTAATCTTACCACCAGGGAAGCGACAAATTCTCGTCTCTCCATATTCACTTCGTTTTTTAGCTGCACAGGCAGAAAATATGTGACTTTGCAGCATGTTTGTTGCTCGACTACAACCAAAACATGCCTGTCAAGGACGCGGCCATCTTGACTGGACTATTTCCGCATTGCGTCATGACGTACCACGACGTCAGCGGTCCAATATTCGGTTCTCTGCCTGTTTGAATACTGTTCTTTGCTTGCGTAATGAGCCCAAATATTTTGCTAATGTGTGTACAGGTGGAGAAATGTGCGCAGGAATGAAAAAAGAAAGTAACAAAAATGAGAGGATAACTAAATAGAGGTAATTTGACAGATGGGACCTACAGATGCAGTGCGAGTATAAGGCAAAATCATTCACTTATTTTAGAATGATGGGTTCTGCACATTATGAAAATTAGTAAGTAATTTCCATTTCCTTGCATCTTGTAACATTTATTGACCTCCACATTTCATTACTTCAGGGGTTTTCTATGTTGTTTGTTTGCTGGTCAGCGTTCATGTCCCTTGCAGTAACCTATTTACATATTTTCGAAACATTTAGCTCACACATTTAGATTTAACATTTAGATTTAGATTTTTCATTTAGATATATATTTAATACTTGAATTTAGACATAACATTTACATTTATATTTAATATTTAAATTTAAATATAGCATTTAGATTTAGATTTAACATTTAGATTTAGATTTAGTATTTCGATTTAGGTATAACATTTAGGTTTAGAAATAACATTTAGATTTAGATTTAACATTTAGGTTTAGATATAACATTTAGATTTATATTTAGTATTTCGATTTAGGTCTAACATTTAGGTTTAGATATAACATTTAGATTTAGATTTAACATTTAGGTTTAGATATAACATTTAGATTTAGATTTATTTTACACATGTACTCATCTTTATCAAATATCTAAAACATTCTAAATCTGAGGAAAGTGAGCTAAATGTTCAAATTATGTTTGCTTAAAAAAAAAAAAAAAAAACAGTGACTGAACTTTTACATTCGGCACCCTAAGTTGGAGTCAAAGAACTCCAGCATTTGTCACACATCAAGGAGAATGTAGATGCAAAGGTATGAATAAAATCAGCAATACTACTACTGTGATTTATACTATTTTGTTTATTTCTCTTTTAATTCTCTTCTCCCATGTAGCTGGAATTGAGGAATATACAGTTCCATGTGCTACTCACTACCATACAGGAACTACAGTAGACACTGGAGAATAAGTAATCTATACTTCTTAGTCCCATACAAGTGTTTGTCTTTTGTAGATAGATAGATCGATAGAGATAGACAGATAGATACTTTATTCATCTCCAAGAGAAATTCAAATTTTCCAGCAGCTCGAAAGTGAAAACACACAAGGGCAGGCAAGTCTCATGAGAATACTAACTGTTAGGGTTTCCACATTGTGGCTTTTGGGTGTTTGGGTCAGGGCTTTATGTTTAGTTTTCTGGTGTTTGGTTTTTGGGCTTGTTTCTGTTTTTGTCCACTAGGGAGTTCTGGTTCGGTTACCCTGTGGTGGAGCACCCCCTGGAAAGCCTCTGGTTTTCAAGAAGATTGTTTTTTCCTCCAGTCGGAGTGTTTTCTGTTTTTCCTTTTGTCCCCCAAATAAAGGGTTTTGATTGGAGCACCTCCTGTAGTGTCTGCATTTGGGTCCTCAAAGAAACCCGCTCCTAACAACTAACTACTAAAACACTAAATACTAAAGCTAAGGCTAAAATACTAAAAAGAAAAAGGAACAAGTCTAAAGTCATTAACATGTGTTAATGTGTTTGGTTTTTTGGTTGTTTTTTGCTAGATGATGAAAAATCAGATGATGACCATAATCAGAAAAGCCCAGTAAGAATCAATGAATGAAAATGTGGAGACCTGATAACTTGCTATATTGTTTCCTGAAGAAAAATAAGGTAACATCTCATAAGCACTACTAAAGAATCAGGCCTCAGCTCGATCTAAAACTTCACCAGGTATGCACGGGCCTGTGTGAGTCGTTTGAGGCGACTCTGCAAAGCCACCCTCTTGGTCCCAACATCGAAGTCCTCCTTCAGC
>BJFM01000891.1:5989-19578 GCA_016586285.1 Arothron firmamentum
TTTAGGCATTTTTAAGCGCACAATCTATGTATGCATAAGTCCAAACCCGGCAGAAACGTGGCACTTCCAATGCTCTGCAATCCCTAACTGATCCGGAAGGTTCTGCTCTTCCTCTTCCGGTCCCGGCGCCCTCGAGCCTCCTGGTCCTCAGGGTCACTTTTGTTTTGAGCGCCGATCAGACGGGAGACAAAAAAAGAAACGGCAGAGGGAGCGAGTAGCGGTCGCCGCGCCGCGCTAGCCTGCGAAGCTAGCAAACCACGCGCTGCACAAAGCGCGCGGCGGGAAGGCGTGGCCTTCCGCACGGTTCCAGACGTGACGAGAACCCGCTGGCACGGGCGTAAACGTACATTCCCGCATGGATCTGCGCTGAGCGGCCGACCACGACATCGCTGACGGGGGGGGGGGGGATGGGCAGCTAGCCTGAACTGGGCCTGCAACTGGTTCCGTACATTTAAAAGCAAAGTTGTACCTATAGATCAGGCTAAAGACCTTCAGGTGATAGTTCTGTGCTCCCGGCTGAACTGGTTTTGGTACCATTCGCATATTTTAGCACCGTTACGAGTGTGTGTGTGTGTGTGTGTGAAAGTCTCGGTCTGCTGCGGTGCGTGGCCGGGCCGCCCCTAGTGTCTTCTTCTCGTTCCCACTCCTTTGGCTTCCTTCTCAGTCAAGACGTTGGAACCTCTCTCTAACGTGGAGGAGTTATGGAGGACCGCCGCCTTCCCCCGCTCCCTTCCTCCTAAATGGACAATAATTGAACGGCCATAAAAACGGCGCGCTCGTTTATATCGGCTATTAAAAAAGTGCACTCTTTTTAATGAGCACTAAAGCAGACGCCCCCATTAGCGTTCTCCCTCCCTCCCTCTGCTTCTAATCATCGGCTGCACGGCGGCAGGGCGCTCACCGTCCCCCCGTCCCCCGCCCCCCCGCCCCCGTCCCCTGGTCTGGCCCGCAGGCAGATGGAAGTCTTCGCCTCAGCCGGAGGGATTAAACCCGCAAAGTGTCAGTTGACGAATTGCAGAGCATCGTCCTGAGGAACGCGCGGACGCCGCCGCCGCCGCGTGAGCATGGCCGGCGGCGGGACGGCCCCAAAATGGCTCCTGTTGAATTTTAGCGCCATAAATCCCGGAAGGTGGTTGAAAAGGGCGCAGCATCTACGCGGTTTGAGCAGGAGGGTCCGGGGCCAAGGGAGACGAGGCGCGCCGGTCCCAGGGTCCCGTCGTCATGGCTGCGGCCCTGTCGTGGGTGGAACGAAGGCCTCGCACAGGTTTAACCAGCTTCCAAAAAACCCCCCCAAAAAAACAAAAATAAAAGGTCCTCCGGTGTCTGAGACAAGCAGGACGTGTCTGTGGGACAGTGTTTTATGGTGGAGTCCAGATCCAGGAGGGTCTACAGCCGTTGGCGGGCCAGCGGCCCCTCCGGCATCGAGCTCCCGCCGTCGGGACGCTGGCTGTTGTCAAAAGGCATGTGGTGGACGCTCCGCACGTGCGTCTTTAGGTTCCCTTTCTGAGAGGCTCGGTATGGGCAGAACCGGCAGCAGAACGGCCTCTCGCCTGAGGAACACACACACACACACACACACACACACACAAAAGAAGCAGGATTAGCTCACAGGGGGCCACGCGGGGGCCCAGAGAGGCGGCAGGCACGGGATGAGGACGGGACGAGATGTTCCGGGGAGGACTTAACGAGACACAGGTTTCAAAGCGCAGACAGGACAGGAAGCGGGTGGACAGACACGGAAGACAGACATCCACACAGCTGCAGCTCCTTCACGCTGACAGCGCAAACACCCCAAACTCTGCCCTTTAGCAAGAAGAAACCTTGAGCAGGACCACGATTCCCAGAAGGTTTTGAGGCAGGTGAATAAATTCCTGCCGACAGACGTTCTGAGCGCTAGTTCTGCCTTTAGCCACCTTTCTGTCTTCCTGTCCACAACAGGTGTATGTGTGTGTGTGTGTGTGTGTGTGTGTGTGTGTGTGTGTGTGTGTGTGTGTGGACTGTCAAAGGCACCCTGACAACCTTCCAGTCACGGGTGGAGTTGGCGCTTTCCCCTCAAGTTTCATCCCTTCTTCATTCCAACTCTTCCCATCAATCCGAGGAGTCCTACTTTAGTGCAATTCTCTTCATCACCAGAGCCACCCCCAACACACACACACACACACACACACACACACACACACACACACACACACACCTTCACGCCTTCTTCTAATTAGACTGGCCCACAACGGCTCAGACACCTCGGCGAAAAAAGAAAAAAAAAATTACGTATTAAGAAAAAGTAATAGAAGAATGAGCAACACACACCTCAAGAAAACAAATGAGATTGCCATTTAATTGCACCTAATTATCATCGTGATAAATGGAAGCACATCAAAGCGGGAAAACAAATGGCCCCCTGCGCCCCTCCCCCACCCCACCCCCAAAGAAGAAATGAGGAAATATAGCTGTTATCATACATCATCAGAAACACAACAGAGACAAAAGGGAAGTGTGTAAGGAGAGAGAGAGAGAGAGAGAGAGACAGAGAGAGAGACAGAGAGAGAGGGCGGAGGGAGGGGATAATTCATCAGAAAGGTAAGGGATGGCGAGGGCGAGGCGTGAGAGGAAAGCAGGAACCTCCGCGAGGCCGTCCCAAACCGGCGGGCTACGCTGCGCTAAAGGTTATCGTCACTGCGAGGAAGCCTCAGCGCCACGTCTAATTGGACCCCTCCGCCCGACCCGCTCCCATCACTCACGGCGCGCCCCGACTCGGAGTCGGCGCGGGCGAGCGCGAGCGTGATTTATGGTGATGGAGGAGCAGCGACGGGTCGGCCACTCTGCTGCGGAGCTCCCGCTAGCTGGGAGATTTACACGCCGCTAACAGGGACACAAATCCTTCAGGGTGGGAACCAACTCTGAGCTTGGGTTTTGGTCCCGGCGACGGATTTAAACGCTGCGGTCTGGACTGACAAACGACCCCCCCCCCCCAAAAAAAGCCGATCTAACAAACCGCACCCCATCGTTAGCCGTCGTATCACCTGACAGTTAGCATCAGCAGATTACTCCCATTTTTACGGCGATGGAAACGTTAACACAGATGGATGCTGGGACGAGACTGACCGACACACACACACACACACACAACACACACGTGCCGATGCGGGACAATCACGATGAGGAACATGCAGAAGCGGTGAGGGAGGCCCGTCGGTTCGCCGCGGCGCCACATACTTGTTTGGGAGCCTCGGAAGCAGCGGGGCGAGCGTCAGAACCTCTGTGGAGTCCGTTAAAATCAAACCCAACTGTGAGGGGAGAAGGGGGGTGGGAGGTGGGGGCGGGGGTCGGTGGGGGAGGGAGGGAGAGGGGGAGTCGAGGGGGAGGAGGAGGAGGGCATTTGGTTAAAAGCTCTACCAGATACATCAACACAAGCATCCTGCTCTGACCACCCCCCCCCCACACACACACACACACACCCCCCAGCTGCCGCCTTCCGCTGTAGCGTTTGCCACCAGCGCCCCCGCTAATAGAGCGGAGCTGGCAGTGATGATGATGCCCATGATGGCGGCAGCCGCGGCGGAGGAACCTGGTGGAGGCGAGTGGATGATTTAATGTGACGCATGTTAATGGAGGCCTCGGGGTGGCTGGCCTTTCCCGCACGTGCACGTCCGCGCCGGAGACAACCATCGGTGACAACCTTAATTACAGCCTCGGCGAGTGTTTACAGATCCTGCACGTGTGTGTGTGTGTGAGTGTGTGAGTGTGTGTGTTTACAGCATGGCTGGAGGAGACGCTGAGCCGTGCATCACTTAGCGTTTGGCCTCTGTCACTTAGCATCACTGGCGCCGCCACGTATCATTCACACTCTCCGCGCAGAAGCTGCTTATCCGCGCGTCTGCCGCCATCACGGCCGGCCCCGGCTGATGGACGCCGCCGCGCAGGAGCGGAGGGAGACGGAGCTGGGACGGGCGGAGCGAGGCGGAGGAACCGTGCAGGAAAGCCGAGGAGGGAGTGGGGGGGCGGGGCGGGAGCGGATAAACTTATTCCGTCCGCCGCGTCGGGGCGCATGCAAATGCGCGGGCGAACCCGGACGGGCGCCGACGCGCTTCATTAGGATGCGCGCTGCCGTTACTCTAATTGACATGTAATTAATAATGTATATAATTTGTCACAGGTCAGCATCCGGAGCAAATCATGGTTCGCTTTAAAAAATAGAGACAGCCGCCCGGCCCGGGGCGGCGAGGGACGGGCGGCGCGGGGCTGCCACGCTCGGCCGCACAATACCATCCGCTTTGATTTACCCCGGACGTATGGAGAGGCGGCCGGTGAAGTATCGCTGGGAATGAGAATGTCTGCGCACACATTCTGTGTTCTGTGTCACCGGCGATGGTTTGAGTGCGTGTGTGTGTGCGTGTGTGTGTGTGTGTGTGTGAGTGACACTTCTGCAGTTTAGAGCTGATAGAATTCATTGGCGTAACTGATTTCGATGCTCTCGCAGACTGTTTAAACTAGCCATTAGCATTAGCATTCCAACATGGCCGACATTGGGATCAGCGCGTTTCTACCTGTTGGGCTTCAACATCCTGTGGGAAAAAAGGGAGTAACCCCAAAGGCTAAGCTATCGTTGCATGTGTGTGTGTGTGTGCGTGCACGTGCGCGGCGTTCACCTGTGTGGGATCTCATGTGCGTGCGCAGGTGGCTGGGCTGGCTGAAACTCTTCCCGCACTCGTGGCAAAAATACTGTCCCTGCCGCATGAGAGACCTCAGCATCCCTGATGAGACACAGGAAGAAGGAAGACGCTGTTAGACGCCGCCAGCGCACGCAGGCGATCCTGAGGTTTAAAAGAAGCTGACTCTTCGGTGGCCAGAAAATGAGCGTTTCCTTAGAATGTGGCGAAACACCGGCCGTCCGTGCCGGTTTATGCGCGGGGCCGAAGACGTTAGCGCTGGAGAGGGTTTGGAGAGGCTGGATGGAGCCGGAAAGGTCAGCTCTGGGCAGAGGGCGAGTGGGAGCGGGCCAGAGCCGTGGAGGTAGGCGGCGGCGGCGATGGCGTCGGCGGCGGCGGACTCGCGCAGGCATCATTAGTATGTCTAATGTGTCATTATGAGCGGCTAGCTCCAGGGGCTGGGCTGCAGCTGTCACACAGCATCATCTCAGAGGCTGACAGCCAGACGCACACCCCACACACACACTCACACACACACCGCGCATAAATTACAGGCAATTAAAACGCCCCGGCTGTGATGTGCCCGCTCCGCTGCCCGTGTGTCACATGTCAGGTGTGTGTGCCGCGCGTGTCCTGCTCGTGCTTGCAGAGTTGCATTGCCAAGAGAGGCCGAGTGACACAAGCGACCGCACACACACACACACACAAACACACGCACGAAACAAGCGCACGTGCGGGCACAGCAGCGCTCTCCTGAGTGGGGGGGATAGTCTAACTTTCCAGCACCCGGATCAATATGGCCGCCAGGTTCCCTCGGAGACGCCTGAGAGCAGTTTTTAGATCAAACTCCCACCATTTTTAACGGCGGTAATGAGATTCCCTAAATAACAATGAGCGGCTATGGGAAACATTCCATATTGTCCCGGGTCATGAGCAGCGCAGTGGTGAATGGGACGCCCACCGAGCGGGTGGGCGCGCGCTCGTCAAACGTAAAGCCGCTACGTGTTGAGGGGGAGATGCTGTGTTTTTATCATTTAGGGGACTTTTTAGGAAGAAGCTGTGGGCTGTGCCTGATGGGGGGGTTCCATCCTTCCATGAGCTGCAGAGGGTAAAGTAAAGATGGCTGATTCCGGTTTATCCACACACACACACACACACACACGCACACACACACTTGTGACCTCTGCTGCTGACAGGTAACACGCCCCGGGGTTAGGGGGTACTTCCTGTGGGGGTGGGGTGGGGGACAGTTGCCGGACAAAGCCCCGGCAGACACGTCAACCTCACGCACCGGAGGCCGGCGTCCACCTGGGCAGCGCCCAGTGGTCCTACTTTTGCGTATCTGCGCGCGTCGGAGGGACACGACGGGACCAGGAGGACGGGGAGGTGGAGGAGGTGACGAAGAGCTGCTCTGGCAGCCTAACTGCTGGCCTCCAGATACTCCACCTCCACGCTGCGCTGCCAGCCCTTCTCACTGATGCTAATGAAAGACAAGACAGAGCTGAGCAGAGAACCCGGGCGGACGCGCGCGCACACACACACTCCCACACGCCTACACACACACACACACACACACACACTTCGCAGGGACGGCAGAAAGACTAGGTTGCTCGGAAAAGGTCACTTTATAGTTTGTGACTCAAAGGGCTGAGGCGGATGGTGACGATATGTGCCTGGACGGGTGACAGCGATGTCATGAGTCTGCTCTGGGGCTGTTGTCTCTGACCCCTGGCTCCAAACAACCCCACTTGACCTCAGAGACACAACGAAAAAAAACAACAACAAAAACGGGCGAATCGCACGCGCGTCCTGTAATGACCACCTCCACGGCAGCTGGTGGGGTAATTATTCTGTCCCTCTCTTTGCCTGGTTCTGCTCGCTCTCTCCGTTTGGCTAACCTGGGCCTGTCGTCGGGCGGAGCCGTGACCTAAACAGTTTGTGACGGCTCTCCTGGCAGCGCGGACGGGGAGGCTCGGCGTGCCCCGCAGACCTGAGGGCGGCACGTCTGCATGCACCCCCCCCCACCCCGCATCCGCAACGCAACCGCAGGCGTGCACAGGTTTAAAAAGCTCACCTGTGGGATCCAGCATTGCGTTTGGCGCCCCCCAGCGGTGGTAGAGGGCAGCCAGGTCGTGGGGGCTGTAGTTCTTGAGGAAGCCCAGGATGTCAGCGGGCACGTCCGGCGTCTCTGCGATTGTTTCCTGCTTCACGTCTCCGCGAGGCTCTGAAAGCAAAGAAGTAGAGGAGGACGCTCCGTACAGGCACGCCGCCGCCGAGCCGGGCCTGGCGGCGTTCGGCCGGCCCTGGCCGTGGGACAGCGGCTGGTGGGGGGAGCCGCGAGCTCTGCCGTACTCCGCAAGGCTGTGTTTGCTGGATAGCATGAAGCCCAGGCCCTCCTGGGGCATCAGGTAGCGGTCAGTCAACCGGGACGCTGCGGAAGAGCTGGGGCTTGGCGTCGAGGAGCGCGAGAAGGAACCGGCGGTCTTCTCCGAGGAGCTGGAAGAAGAGCCCGAGCCCGCGCGGGGGTAAGCGTCCATTTTGGATCTGACGCGAGACTGGCGAGTCTGCTCCTGCGCGTGTCTGACGCCGCCGCCGCTGCCGCTGCCGCCGCCTCTGCTCTTGCTGGGCCGAACGGGGGCTCTCCCACCTTGGCTGCCTGAGGCGCTGGATGAGCCCCTGAAGCCTGAGAAAGACGAGGATGGAGCGGAGCAGGATGGCGGCGCTGCGTGGCTGGCTGGCTTGGTTTTCTTTAGAACCTCGCCGGACTGTGCTGGGGGCCGGGTACGCTGCGCACGCATCACAGGGGGCAGCGGCGAGCACTCTTTTCCCTCCAAGACCGGAGGGGGACCGGTGCGTCTCTTGCAGGCTGAGGAGTTGTCCTTGGAGGCTTTGGAGTTGCTTTTTACCGCCCATTTTGGAGCAAGATTGGAGCTGCTGCTGCTGATGCGATGAGCCACAGTCTGGTGCATCCACAGCACCTCAGGATATCGGGTGGAGTGAGAGCAGAAGGAGCACTTGTGGCTGGGGAGGCTCTTTCTGTCCAGGGTTGTCCCCCTGCAGCCCTCACCCCGCACACACAGATCCATGGGGGTCAAACTGGGGTCAAGGCTGAAGGACTGAGCTGAGCGGTAGGCAATAGGGGACACTTGAAGACGAGGCCTCTTTAGCTTAGCATAAGCGCCTGGAACGCCTCTGTCGGAGGCAGGGCTGGGAACGGGGCTGGGTCTGTCTTCGGAGGACGCTGGGTGGTAGACCCGGACGTGAGCCAAATAAGTCTTAGATTCAGTGGTGACGAAGTCACAAAGACTGCAGATGTAAGGTTTCTCATCTGGGGAGAAAAGAAATGCCATCCAAAAGGTCAGTGACAGAAAAAAAAAATCATCTACTCTCTGCTTGGAGTTCTGAGTCGGAGCTCATTACATCTCTGTCTGAGTCACACACGTGCAGTTAGCGGGAAGGGCCACCAGGGGGCAGTACTGGCCAGGAATCCCACCTCTGTTTCTGCTGCTCAGGAACAACTTCAACATTTAAATAATATCTCTATACTTGATGATGTCTGTCATGATGTCCAGCAATAACAGAAATGAGAGGACCACCCCTTTATTCAATAAACCGTTTACTTTTATTGACTGAACAACTCTCAGGTTGTAATTTAGAGCAAATTGTGTCGTGTACTGTGCAGTACTGAATTCATCCACAGGATGGCGCCCGTGACAATCAAAGTGTCAGAAATGAAACTAGTAGAACTAAAAATAAATCAGGAAGGTTGAAAGGGAGAAATGCAGATGTATTGAATGCAGTGGAGGTAAAAGGTACTTTTTTAAATCTATATACATCTAATGAAATCAGTTTTCTACTTTTGAATTAAACGTCTGGGACACAAGGGGCTTGGATGTCCTCTAAACGTCTTCTCTCTCTGCCTGCATCCCTCTCAATCAGAAGGTAACTCTATAAATAACCAATCCATCAGCCCGGTTGGCTCAGTGGGAAGAAGGGAGGATGGGAGCAATGAAAAGAATGGAACAGAATGACAGGATGAGCAGAAACCTAAATAGAATTGAAACTGCTAAACTGGTCAGAAAATTCATTGATGCGCATTAAAACCACATATTTTAAAAGATAGGAGCGGCACTAGTAAGGGGGCTAGGCTGAAAGACAGAGGGTTCTTGGTTCTAGTCCCAGTTGTACACCATAAATTGGGAAGTGTGCTGGTAGCAGGAGAGGCTGGTAGCACTGCCGAGGCACCCTTAAGCACCCGCAACTGCTCAGAGCTCCCTTAGTTCATGTGCATGTTCTATTGTTGTTGTTTGGTTTTAACTTGATAAGTTTGCATTAACAACAATGATTCTGTGTCAAAAGATTTACTGAAATCTGCTACACAAAATGTCAGTGAAGAATAAACCGAAAGAGATTTGAATGGCAAAGACAAACAAAAGAGAGCAAAAAGCGTATTTACACACAGACAAGGGGGGTGATGGGGGTTTCCTGAAACAGGAAGAACTGAAATAGCACGCAGCTTGATCAGGCCTGAAGAAATGTTGCTGCTATTTTTGAAAAGTCTGCACTAACAGGAAGGAATGGAAGTGCTCTTTACAGTTGCACACTTTAGCCTGCAAATCCAGGAGGAAGCCTTTCTTTACCATTCTGATAGTGACACGTATTTTGCCCTTTCATGGCTGGGGCTTTCTTTTAGCCCCAGCCGTGTTTATTGGTTGTAGAGGTGAAAAAATGGAAGGTATTCCAAAAATTCCCTCTCCACAGCGAACGTGTCATTGACAGGAGAGTTCCAGCTAAACATTAACCCGGGTGTTCTGTGATGCAAACCACCTGGATGGATGCCTGCTAAGTTGTAGCGCAGCGTAATGGCTGTGGAACACATGAATTAATATTGTCTTTTTAAAGGTTTTGCCTAAGAGCTATTGCGGGTGTAATTCTGCAGTTCCACCACATGGTGGCTCTAGTGCCCACTCCAGCAAAACACGTGCAAGGCTCATTTCATGATCTTCTGTTTACAAAAAAAAGCCAAAAAGTTCAAATCTCACAACCCTCAGTGTCCTTAAAGAACAACAACATGATAGACAGCATCTCAGAATGCTTGAATAAATAAATAATGGAGATAAACTGCTTTCAACAAACCTGCGACCTCCGCAGACTTTGTGTTGCCCGTCTCCGAGGCCTGATCTCCCAGGGTGGATGCAGGAGGAGAGTCCCCGTACCCTGGGGTGCTGGGCCGACTGTGGGAGCCTGACTCGGGGTCGCTGGTGGAGCCCCATCGGTCGTCTCTGGCCGTTCTTTCCTTGTCCTCCACGGACGCTCTGCCTCCGTCCCGTCTGTGGACCCGCTGGTGGACGATCATCTTGTGGCGACTGCGGAACACCTTCCCGCACTCAAAGCACTCGTTGGACTTGGAGAGCGCCTGCGACTGGGACGACCGGCGTCTCTCCTGGCGGGACGAAGGCCGGTACTCCGAGTCGCTGAGGCTCTCGGGCGTCCGCTCCCCTGAAGAAGCCTGGCTTCCCAGACCAGAGCTGCTCCGCCGCCCTGAGCTGCGTTTCTCTTGACCTTGCAGGACGTAGCGGCGGTTTTCTTTCTCGAAAACTACAGCAGCTGCAGCGAAGGCCTCCTCCTCCATACCTTCTCCCCCATAAGAGGCCTTGTAACTGGGTTCCAGCGGCTCCACAACCTTTCCCTTGGTGGCTAATTGCCAGGCCTGGTAGCTGCATATAGGATCCAGCTCTGGGATTCTTTGACCTAGCATCTTCTCCTCACGCTCTTCACCCTCCACCCTCTTCTCCTCAACAGTTTGGAGATTCAAGTATTCCACAAATCGCCTCTTAGCGGCCGGCGAGCCTTGCTCATCGGGCATCCCGCCCTGCGATTTCCTGCCATAGTTCAGACTGTGGACCTTCTCGTGGGTCCTCAGGCTCTCTCTGTTGTGGAACAGGTTCCCACATTTGGAACACATCTGATAGGTGGAGGTGACGGCGCCCGCCGCAGCGTCAGGGTCCTGGGCCACGTCGTTGATGGTGGCCGGATGCTCGGGCATGTCGCCTTTGGAGCGCGAGCGTGAGCGGGTGTTGTGCGTTTTCATGTGCGACTTGAGGAACCACGCCTCGCGGAAGCGGCGCCCGCAAATGCGGCAGCAGTGGTCCAGGATCCCCGCGTGCTTCTTCATGTGCGACTTCAGGAACCAGGCCTGGGTAAAGACCTGGCCGCAGGTCTCGCATGGGAACGTGCCATCGGTCTGCGGCTGGAGGGGGTTGGGCTCCAGCACCGCCTCTTCTTTAACGCCGGCGTCCTCCTCGACGTCGGCGGTGATGTGCACCTTCTCAATATGGCTGAGCAGCTGGTCCTCCCGCTGGGCCTCGAAGCCACACAGGCGGCAGCAGAAGGGCCTCTGGTCCGTGAAGGACTTCTCTCGTTTCATGCTCCTGCCGGGCAGTTTCCTCCGGGACTCCTCGCTCACGTCCCCGTTGATCATCCTGTTGCAGGCGGAGCTGCTCTTGGTGGGGCTGGTGCCTCCGTCGAGGCCCTCGGAGACGCTCATCTCCTCCTCCGCCCCGGCCTCCTCGTCGTCGTTGGAGTGGTAGCTGGAGAGGGTGCCTAACTTGTGGCTGCGAATGTGGACTTTGAGGTTTCCCTTCTGGGAGGCCCTGTGGTCGCAGTAGGGGCACTTGTACGGGCGCACCCCCGTGTGGCGCCTCATGTGCTGCGACAGCGAGCTGAGGAACGGGAAGCTGCGCCGGCAGATATTGCAGTCGTACGCCCCGGCTAGCTTGTCGTCCTCGCCCTCGACCAGCTGTTCCTTCTGACCTTCCTCCTGCGCTTTTATGATGTCCACGCTGTCTCTGGGATTCATGGTATGAACTCGACGGCGCCCTCTATGTGACCTTTAACGGGCTCGCTAAGTCTTGAACTGACCGCTATCTGCCGCTGCGCATCGAGTCGCCTGCTTCTGCCGGCCAGATCACGCCTCATCCATCACCATCCAACTACTCGGGGCGGCGCCATCTATCCGTCTCCATGGTGTCGGCGGTGAGTCCAAACATGCGCGCTGGTACCATAGAGATAAATATGCGCAGGCAGTCAAGTCCCAGCTTTCTACCTGGAGTGGTGGGGGGGGGGCTTCACTTCCAGGACATTTTTGTGGTTCTTTTTGAACGTATTCCTCGATTCTGAAGCGGCGTCCAACTTCCAGTCGCGCCAGTACAAACCGGTCACCAGTCACTCCATCCACCTGAAAGAGGGAGAGAGGGAGCGTGTGAGGGTCTGAGAGCGGAGAGCACCTTAAAATGGCAGACTTGATATTTGGAAGGTCAAAGGTCAAAGTCCCTCCAGTATCCAGCACGTTATTAAAATGTAACGTCTGTTCCCAGGCCCTTTATCAGCATTTCCTGATCATTTCATTAGAATTTGTTTATAACTTTGAGTTATTTTGGTGAACAACTGTCATATGACCTATACCCCCCCCCCGTGTGTGTAAAATGCACCTCCCCCTTTAATGTGTGACGCTCTTCATCCTCCTACCTAAGAGTCTACAAGGACATGAGTCCATTATTTGTAGACGATATTCCTGTATCATATAGTCAATTATTTATCTGGGGGGGGGCGTGTGAGTGCGTGCGTGTGTGTATGTTCTCGTACATGTGATGTATGGATGACCAGAGTTAGCAGCAAGGACATTTTGGCTGGTCCTCACTATTTTCAAGGGCAGTTTGAGGCTTGTTAAGGTTAGGATAGGGTCAGGGTCAGGGTCAGGGTCAGGGTCAGGGTCAGGGTCAGGGTCAGGGTCAGGGTCAGGGTCAGGGTCAGGGTTAGGGTCAGGGTCAGGGTTAGGGTTAGGGTCAGGGTCAGGGTCAGGGTCAGGGTCAGGGTTAGGGTCAGGGTCAGGGTCAGGGTCAGGGTTAGGGTCAGGGTTAGGATCAGGGTTAGGGTCAGGGTCAGGGTCAGGGTTAGGGTCAGGGTTAGGGTAGGGAATGCATTATGTCAACCAGAGTCCTCACAAAGGTACAAGTACGAGTGTTTGTGTGTCGTGCGGGGCGTGAGGTCTCGGACTCTGCAATGGCTGAGTTGACACTTTACACAATCAGTGTGGGCGGGGGGGCTGGGGGGGGGGGGCTGGGGGGGCTGCGATCACATCAGCAAGATCAGCAGTGCCACCAAACTCCCTCCCCACGCTGGCCTCGTGGGCCTGCCTCAACTGACAGGGTCACGTGACCAGGATCTTAAGACACAACAGGAAGTGGCTCTTCAGGCCGTTTACTTTCTCAGGCGAGCAACAAAAAAAAAACCTGTACAAGAAAAGAGAGAAGCAGAGGGTGATGGGAGGAAACACACACTTACTATTGTTATTACAGAAGCTGCTTTTTTTCCTTCAGATGCCTTTTTTTGTAATGGCTCCAGTGTAACAGAAATTGAATTTCATTGTAATCGGAGCCTGGGAGCGCGGACGACAGGAGGAGCGAGTGACAGCGTTATTACAGGCTTTAATATGAAGCGCCCGAGCCCCTGAGCCCAGTTACTGCCAGCCTCTAATTAGAAGTGGATAATTGATCATAATCATAAGAGGATAAGGTGGTGGAGGAGGGATGTTAGCGCGAGAACAAGCATTTATCTTTCAGCCCTGCGCTGGAAACGACTACCTAGCACCGGAGCCGCCGATCTAGCCCAAATTAGCGACGCCGATAAACCAGTTTCAGTTCAACTCTGCCGGTTCCAAAAAAAAAAAAACCCACCATGAGATAAAATTATTGCAGGAATAGAGCAGAAACTTCAACACGATCAGCCTCCGTCCATCCACCGTCACCCATGTGCTGCTCCCTGGCGCTGCCCAGTTCCTTCCAGTTCTGCTGTTAAAAACAGACGGATAACCTTATTTCTCCTGAAATGAACGAGGGTCCGCTGGGACGGACGTGCGGATGGAGGGGGGGGGGGGGGGGGGGG
>BJFM01000894.1:4670-61251 GCA_016586285.1 Arothron firmamentum
GTGTGTGTGTGTGTGTGAGTCTGTGTGTGTGTGTGTGTGTGTGAGTCTGTGTGTGTGTGTGTGTGTGTGAGAGAGAGAGAGAGAGACCTTGTTAGAAGAAAGATGACAAGAACATGTCCCAAAGCAGTGGGCTTTGTTCATTTATTAATTAATTTCTTTAATGGCATGCGGTTGTGGTAGGACTGAACTTAACATTGAACATTTTCTTGGTGGGGTGAATTGAAAAGTTTTCATTGTTGTAAGATTTCCTTTTTAAAGGAAGGCTTAGAGGATTTAAGCAGCTTGAGATATTTCAGAGACTTGAAGAATCCAGGGGGATTTTTAACAGGTAATGTTTTGCTTTCAGAGGAATGCAGCACTTTAGCTGACTATAACGTGTTCAGCTACTATTGTAAGAGGGACAAGACATCTGATGTGATCTACTGTACTGCAGGATAATTGCTGGATAACCTGATAACCCTGCGATAACGTGATAATGTCACAGCATCTCTGAGTTTTGCTGTCAGTCTCAGGTGAGCAGAGCTGAATATTAGAGTTGGGTCGGGGGAGAAAGTGGTGGACTTCACCTCCAGCCCCTCCTGCAGTCAAGCGGGTTCAGCAACAAGACTGTCAGGTTGTAAAAAGTCTATTAACGGTTAACACTGCGGAGCAGCATTATTAACATTTTTTCTTTCTGGTTTTTCATGAAAGGTTTTTTTTTTTTTGCACCGGGTCGATTTCTGCGTAATTCTTTCATGTTTACAGGCAGAACCTGTGCTCATCTCGACTGGGGAATAATCAGACAGACACATCAAACAAGTTGCTTGCTACAATGGCAAAGTTCCCAGAGAAAGACTCATTAAATATGTTGGTTCACAAACGAGGTGAAGGGAAGCGACGCAGGCAGGCGTGTGATTTTACACCTAACAGGGATTCTGTGGCAGGAGATGAAAGGTTAGAAATGCCTTTTATTCTGTTTCTATTCAGCACAGTGACAGTGCGGCGCCTTAAACGGACAAATTGAATGCATGTTATCTTAGCGATTTAAAGGTTCTACGCTTTACTTATTACAGTTTCTTTACAGCACCGTGTCAGGGGGAACAGGCTTCAAAATGTGCTTTGCCTCATATTTTCCAAGTTTCAGTCACGATCACAGCTATCACATCTGAAAGGATAGCTGGGGTGCTCTGTTTGTCACTTGCGGTACCAACTGAATGGTCCCAGTGAATGCTTGCCAAGAACGAGGCACAATTACCATCTGGCTGCTTTAACCCTCCACCAACCTGCAGAGATGCTGTTTGTCTCTGTTGAGGTGTCTAAAGTCAGAGGTAAATTTACTTCAAATAGTGTTTCACATCTCATCCAAAAGTTTCTTTAGATGGATCAGATACCAAGGTTTAACCTTCAGTGAAGTACACAGCACACATGGGTACTTTATTACACACAGATCTACTTGAATTGTCGTTAGATGTACTATTAATCCTGGAGAGAATAAATGGATTAACACTTGTGGATATGCTCTGCTTCTGTTGTGCTGAAACTCACACACAGTGTGTTTAATGTATGGGCACATTCATGCACATTTGTGCCAAAGAAAATATGACAGGCTTCCCTTTTGAGGATAAATGTCTGTTGATGTGCAGCTCTTCAATAGCACCCAGGCTTTGAAGGAGCATTGAAACAAACAGAGAAAGAGAGGCCTTGACTCTCCAGAGCTCCTCTGCTCTGCACTACCTGTTAATGCACCGCAGTGAGCCAGTCTTCAAAAGACAAAGGCCTACCAGGGGAGGCTGAGGGGATGTGTACGGGAGAAGACACGGATAAAAACAGCATCTAAGGCTTCAATAGGCGAACAATGGCAAAGAACCCTACCTGATGAATTCATTTCTGACAGGAAAAGGGAAGTGAAGAAGAGCGCGGGAGAGAGGACGAGTTGGTTGATCACATTCTGAGGGTTTGGTTAGGGAAGGAATGTTGGGCAATCAATCACACAGGTGGAAAGAAAGAAATAATGTAAATAGGGCCAGTTGATGTCAAGGGTAAGATACAGGCATTTTGTTTCAAGGAAGTACTAAAGTGTTTGAAATTGGGTTAGGGGGAAATGGTAGTTATTTTCAGGATGGACTGAGAAGAAGTGATGTGCAGGCCAGGAACAGGAAATGCAATCTATCATTCTGATGATGGAATTACACAGGAAGAGCTTCAACAGAGCAGTGATCCCACAAAAAGAGGAGACTGACCCGTTATTAAATCATATATATTGTTATATGGGTGATAACTCCACTTACAGCAGCAGCACATTTCAAAACGGGATGGAAATAAATCCTCCTGACCCAATCAGGCCTGTGCTGGTGGCCAAATGTTTTATTTTCATCGTATATGAGAGCGTATCGATGATTTTCATATTAATAACTGATTCAAAATGCTTCTGGGATGGTTTACAAAACTCTTGTTTTCCTTCTTAAAAAAAATACATTAAAAGAAGACGTTGTCGGGAAATGTAATTGTTCTACAGGGTAATGGGATTTACCTGAGACTCCAGGGCCTGGATTTTCTCCTCCAACTCTTTGATTTTCTCATCTTTTTTTTGAGACTCGGCCTGGGCCTCCTGCCGAGCGCTGAACTCCTCATCAAACTGCAGGGATACAGACAGGAAGTGTTTGTATGTGCATATAACCGATGCCTGTAAACACACGTGCTGCCTCCAGAAGATGGCCACGGGACACATCGACAGGCATCGCAACACGCTGCCTTACGCTCTCTGGATTATTCCTATTCATATCTGTCATGGCCCCCAAGCTCTGTTGTCCTTTGCCTTTGTTTCAGGCCTGGACTTCGTGACGGATCTAACCTTTACAGAAGCCATGCCATGTCGCTACGATGATTTCAGCCCAGCAGGGTGCACGGTGAGCCAGGGGGACAGAAATCTTAAGAAGAAAACATATCCAGGACCCCCCACTGGGCTGCTAGACAGCAGCAGTCAGGCAGCTTAAGCTAGATTTAGACAGAATTCAAAACATGGTGTTATATAAAACCTAAGGAATATTTAGTAAATGTATGATATACTCAATCAACTTTAAATGAAACACTTTTCTCCCTCACGTGTTTCTATTTAGGCCATGTCTGGACTGTAGAATGTATAGCTTTACTTTGCAGCCTATGAAAAGGGACAAAGGCATTTAAAAGCGTATTCATTGATTGAGTCTATAATGGAAAGCAAAACGGAGACAGAAAAGCTGCCAGGTTCACTACATCACTGCGAAACCTCCAGAGATTTCAGAGAATTAAACCGCGCAAGCCAGGTTTGCAGACCGAGCTCGACACTGATGGTGTCATTAGTTTACAAGTATTAGTTTGTGCAATCAACATTAGCTTTAATGAAAAACAGAAAAACGTTTTGGTGGTTTATTCACATTAACAGACGCCAAGCCTAAACAAAAACCTGACAATCGGCCAGCTTAAAATGCAGACTTGCATCAAAATAACAGAAGAGACCTCCACCCTGGCCCGGCGAACAAACATCAGCTTCTTGTAATGCTGATAGGGATCATGTAACTTCAGAGGCAGACATTGATCAGGTCATGGAAAATCAATAATTGTCTCAGAGATCAGGGAAAGAAGCTCTCCAGACTGAGCTGACTGGACTGTTAGTGTGAAAAAGTGTCTCACTTTCTTGGAGAACTCTGCAGCCTTCTGCTCACTCTCATCCACCTTGGCTTTGTCGACGCACTGATCTGAAAAATAAAATCAAAGAAATCTCGTTTTGATTTTTTAATTGTGTCTTCTGGAATAAATGTTTCCCACTGCACTTCCTTCTGCATTATCTCAAATTATACTGGGCTGTCTGAGCTGTGACTTGTTTTTTTATGACTGCTTGTGTGTGTTTTGCAGTGTCTGTTGCCACAATTTTTTTTCTTTTAATATCTGTCTGTCTGTCTGTCTGTCTGTCTGCCTCTCGAGGATAATGTCTGTTGATGTGCAGCTCTTCAATAGAACCCAGGCTTTGAAGGAGCATTGAAACAAACAGAGGAAGGGAGGCCTTGACTCTCCAGGGCTCCTCTGCTCAAGGACAGTAGAGTTAAAACTGAATCTCAAATTTGAAAAATCCTGTAGTTCCTTGAAGATTGGTGAGGAAAAGAAAACAGACCACCTGATAGCTGAACGCCAGGGCTGGATCACTGAAAACGCACGTCAGGTCAAAATAGTCTTTTTAAAACATCACATGAAAGCTGCCTTTCATCAGAGCCGAGAGCATTTAGCTTAAATGTATTCACAAAGAGATCTTTTCTTATGTTTCTTATATCTAAACAATATATGGTTAGAGAATGCAAAAAAGTTTGGATTTATGTAAAGAAAATACTAAATAAATAGTTTTCCATGAATCACCACCAAAAGTTGAAACAACATCAACTGTGTAAAATCACTATCTATACAACCGCCTCTAATCTAAATGGCATTACTGGAAAAGATGCTGGTGTTTAAATAAGCTTACTGGAGAAAGAGGGAAATAAGTGAAAGACTGAAATATCCTGGGAAAAAACACAAAATTAATTAACTTTGTTTTAACGCCGTGAATAAATCGGTTACAGATTAACATACTGTATGTCACCGAAGTTTGAAGTGCAAATTTTATGAGAAATCATTTGAAAAATAATTCCTTAAACAGCCCGTTAAAAGAGGAGGAAAGGCAGTTTTAAAGAAAAATCTGGATGTTGTATCTAATTACATGGCTTTTATGTGAAGTCATTGAAAGTTTGAAAAAAAAAAAAAGATTTAATCTCAGCACATCAGAAGGTTAGAAACTTTTTTAACAGATTTTTTTTTTTTTTCTGTTTAATAAGGAGGGGTACCAATCAGGTGGGTGAAGTCCACGTCCAGTCTCCTGCTGTAGCCAAAGTCAGGGTCCATCCCACTGCGATGCAGCACCACCTGGGACACACACTCCTCGATCACCTTGTAATACTGAGGCCTGCCAGGTCAAAGACACAAAGCCCAGCAATCAGACAAGCCAAATAAAGATATGAGTGACACAAAGTCTGCAAGGCCAATTAACCACAAATGATTCCCTTATCCAAGCTAGAGGTCAGAAAATGCCACCAGAGGAAGGGTGGTGCTGGAGAAAATAGGCACCCTATTAAATTTGATCACTTGCTTCGCCTCAATCAGGAAATTAGCAGATTAATGGGCACACAGAACCCAAGTCTGTGTTAGTCGTTCCATTTCAAGGTGAAAAGATGGTAGACAGGGCTACTCTTGCCTTCTTGCCTAATTTGTAATCATCTTTGCCAATTAGTGTGACCGTAAAAACTGGAATGTAAATCTAATCAGTGTAATGTGCGTAACTGAAAGCATGGCGAGCAGAAAAACACGTCAGGCTGTTAGGAGTGCCAGAGACCATCTCGTGTCGGCCCAAGAATCCCACTCCACCTTGCAGGTTGGTGTCTGACCTTTTCCCAGTAACATTATCAACTTTAATTGCAAGTGACATTTAGCAAATATAATGCGGGTTTAAGACGAGCCTCAAACTGAGAAATATTTATCTTCCAAGTTTGACACTGACTAAAAGTCGAAGAATAAATTAAACAAAACAGTGTACCACCTCCATTTAAGTGGGTTTCAGATATTAAAAAAAGTACACCAATTATCTTAGTGTGTAACAACAATGAAAATAACAGTACTTTTTAAACAAAGCAAGTTGTGCATATGCTGCAGATGATGGAGTTAACAAAGGGAGTCCTGTGTTTAGTCAAAATCTATTTTGCTTTCATGGGACTGTTCAGTAGATTGATATCTAAATAATTGAAATTCAGAGATGACGAGTGTGATGTGGATAAAGTCTGATTAAAGTCTGTCTTTCTGATGGCTCTGTCTGAAAACACGGGGGGGCACCAATGGAAAGACCAGTTTTGTTTTTAAGTTAAATTTGTATCATCAGGCAACACGAGAAGTTTCTTTCCCACGTTGTCGTGCAGCTGCCCATAAATTCACAGGCTGTGTTCTGCTGGCAGCTGTGGGTGGACGGGCCACATCATGTTATGAACAGAAGTGTTAAGGAACACAACATTCTGAGCCAAATCTCATAAGAATAATTCAGCGTTTAGGTACTCTGATTTGGAAGCATGAAATGCCATACATTAAGCTGGAGCTGGCGGATACACCCACTCATGATCTGAACAAGCTAGTGAGAGCTCACACATCGCCCTGCATGGCTTAAGCACTGTGGCACTCGGCTTACAACTGTCACCAATGTACACCACATTATTATCTCAATAAGCTGCCCTATTTTGCCTTCGTCCTCCATCCTCCGCCACAGCCGAGCAGATAGAGGCTGCAGGGAGATAACTAGTGAGTGACCCAGAACTGTCAGGCCCCTCCATGGTGGGCAGGGCTGGGCTCCAGAAGCCGGCGTACATCCCCAGCATCATTCCCCACCTCTTCTTTAACTCTGGCACCTTCGTTTCTTCCAATGATAGCTTGCTGTTCAGCAGAGCCCCAGCCGTTTGATCCAGCTCTGCTCCACATAACCAGTGTAATCCCCATATCACCAGGCTCCAAAAGAGCAGATCTGCTCTATATTTACTGGGTGGGTTTGATGTGTTCCCATTCATTAGGCTGGCAGAGAGAGATTAATTATCAAAAATAAACCAAGCCCTGGAGGGGAGAGCAACAACTAATGTGGTGTTCCGAGGAGTGACAGTAGGCAGAATACAGTTTGCCCACAGTGGACCTGCTTGTGTCTAATAGAATACTAATTAGATCACTTTATATTAATTATCATGTCAGGCCGATCAGCATTTGACACACAAAATCAAGGCAGCAAGTGTGCAACGCATTCAAATATAGGCGATGACTAACAACATCTTTATTTTAGACAGATTTCATTAACACACTCGGCCAGCAACACACAGCTTCAGTTAGAAATCCAAACCGTCTTGAGTTCAGGTACAACCACAACAAGATGTTAACAGAAGGGGCAGTGGCAGGAAAAATAGATGCAAGTAATGTATGGAAAAACTCCTGCGTGCACTGCAGCTGCAGCAACGTGTTACATCGTCCATCATGCTAGCTCGTGCAGGTGTGATGGATGAGGAATAAAATGCATCACTTGGACAAAACGCCGGCGTAAATGTTTGCGTGTGCACATGTGTCACTTTGTCCTTGTATCTGTGATGAAGGCTGAGGGAAAAAATGCATCTCAAATACATCAAACGTGAATCCTTATTGGTTTTTAAACAGAGCATGGATGCTGATCCCTTCTCATTCCTGATTTTTAGAGGAGTACACGGACAGCAAGGTAGATGTGGCTGCTGGTTAATGCGAATTCTATTTCTCACTTCCTAGGAATAGATGAGGAATACATTATTCATAACTCCAAGGGAGCAGCAACTTGTCTACGGTAAATTCATCTTCCTCCTCTCATCCTCCATCTTCAAAAATAAAGAAATAAATAAAATAAGTCTTATTTCTGCCCCCCAAAAATATCTGACACAGCATAGAATTGTCCAGTTTTATTCCATTTGGGATGTTTGGCCTTGCTGCTCAAACATCCAAAAAAAAAAAAAAAAAAGAAATTATAATTACAAAATACAGAACATGTCTTGTTACAGATGTAATGTTGTCACTTCCAGTGTTTTCAAACAACAGGAGGTTATTAAAAAGACTGTGTGCAGGCAGTTTAGAGCACTTTGCTCAGTCTGTGTAGTCATTTGCATTTTATTTTTCTTTTACTTAACTTTTCTAAAGACTCAGCCTGTCTTGACTGATATTAAACTTGATCTACTATATTTTATAATGTGTTAAAATATCAGTGTTGGAATTTCGATGTTAAAACCTGCATAATTCTCCTGTGTTTCTCCATGTTCTATGTATTTGGCCAATTCTGTCAAAACTGTGAACAGTTTGACATTTTCAGCAGAAAAGTGGTCCGGCTCCGACACCAACCCCCACCCGAAACCTGTACTGTTTATAGCCTAGTTTTTAACCTACAAAAAAACCTTCATGAACAGTTGTTTTAGCCTAGGAAATATCTCCCTTTAGCTTCGATTTTTAGAACCTGAAGGACAGCGAGACCATCGAAGCACAGTGGCATGCAACATAGTAACACGATGTCATCAGGCCAAAAAAAGGAAAAATGAAATGAAGTTCTTACCTGATGTAATAGTCGTTCCTGATAAGCAATAAGTGCTGAAGGATGGACAGGAAGTAGGTTTCTGAGCCGGTGTCCTTCACCATGTTGGACAGGAGATGGTATACTTCATTCATATCAGTGCAGGAGTTTCGGTTAAGGAAAATAAAAACAAAATTGGTTCTGAGAAAGCAATCAGTGTGAGTTGATGATTTGGAGAGGTTGTATTTTGGGAACATTGCTCTTTAACTCCTGTGTTGCCATGACTTCCATCACACCTTCTCAGCTCTGACAGACTTTGTCATAGATGTGATTTCCCTTAACCACTTTCTCTCAGAGGAGCTTACACTGTAAACAATGAATTCTGGATGGAGATCAGCAATAAAAGCAACCCCCCACGGTTCACCTGTCACTCCAAACTCTTCAAAATGGTGGGAAATGATCACACCAAAAAGCTTGAAGAGATTAAAGCTAGAAAAAATGGTGGTGGGGGCAGAAGAATGTGCAGAAGAAATTCAGTACTCTGATTGAAACTGGCACATACTCTCAAGAGCAAAGAAATCTTATGAAATTTGCAAAAGTATTGATTATACGTCTTGCACTTTTCCCAGGAGGACACAATGATGGCTCTGACAACTAAAATCGTGTTTCTCCCCCGCATGATGAATATTACATATTCCAGGTGCTCTTATTTATTACCGTATTTGTTTAATGGCAGAATTCTTGGTGAAGCCTCATTCATATCACAGATGGGAGGTTCAATAAAAAAAAAAAAAAGACAAATCCTGGTTGTTCTATTCAGACTTGGAGAAAGACTTGCAAAGATATCCTCCAAACCCTGCAGCAAAGTCTGGGGCATGGGACAAGCAAGACCAGGGGGAAAAAATGAAGAATAGTTGAAGGGTTTTCTGGAGGGTTGCCGTGTACAAAATAACAAATATGATTATTGATCTTTCAGCAGTGTTGTTTGCCAGCAACAAGTTGCTCAATAGCGGCGCATTGTGCTGGATTTATTATTTCAACATTAATAACACCGAAAACCACAGATCTTTAACTCACTTCAAATGCATGTTTGTTTCTGATGGTAATTCAGAGGTAAAAAAAAAAAATAAAAAAATAAATTAGTCAGCTTGTGTTTGTCCTTTAAAAAAAAAAAAATAACAGGAAAAGGATGATGTCTCTGTAGACGATGGTATTGTTGGAAGAAAACAAAGAAGAATTAAGCCTCCCAGACATGGATGTACTCAAACACACCCATAAATGAGTGAGGAGTGAGTGCTGAGGCAGAAGCATGATAGCCATTTCAGCATCAAGTGTGAATCCTGACATTTGCTAAAATATTTACAGAGCACAACAGACGGGCAGCCACGTGCTGAAGTGACATTTCCATCATATGCTGTGATTTCCCTTCCTTCTGTGTTTGGAAGTGAAAATATTCAGATGCATGTGCTCAACTACTGATAGAAAAGAACAGACTCCCACAGCATCAGGAAGATGCAGACCGATGGTTTCAAATAGCTCAGTTCATAGCAACTGGTGTGTGCAGGGGGTGCAACTTCCAGCAGGAATGTGAAGGTTTTGTCAATGCATTATCTGTTTCTAAATAGAAATTGGCAGCTTTTGTCAGTAGCTAATGAAGGGCGAATCTTTTAGAGACTCCCAATAACTTCCTCTATATAAAGGCTGAATGGCACAGCGTTCTCTATTCCCTGTACTGTCATCTGCACAAAATAATCTGCAGCTGCTCGTACTGAAGGAGATCAATTCTTTTCAACAGTGTTTGACACATTTCCTATTAATTTCAACAATGTCTGTAATTAAACCTCCATCCCATATCAAATTTTTGGAGCGGGAGAGACAGGGAGGGATGGGATTATGGGCTCCCCCACAGTATCATTTCCCTCCCTTATATTAGCGGAGTAAGAATCCTGGGAGAATTACCAATCCTATGAGATTCAATTATAGCTTCACCACAGCAGCATTTGAGAGGACATGAGAAGGAGCTCAGACTGGGAAAGTATCCAACTAGCTTCATCTATCACTAAGCTGCAGACATAAACCTAATGTAGAATGCCAATCCATTTGATTACCCCTCATCTGCGCTCTCCCCTGTCTCCCTCTCTTTATACTCGCTCTCCAAATAATGAATAAACATGAGTGACAGTCAGCTGTGACGCAGCCCAGGCAGCGGTGAGGGTCAATCAATCACCATTCCGTAGCTCAGCTCATTAATATTCATTAGTGGCCCGGAGTCACCTCCATGGCACCTGGACCCGGGCCGGACAGAGGAGATGAGCCGCCTTGCGTTAATATTCATGGAACTGCAAAGAAACCAGAAACATATGCTCAGGTAGTCAGTGTGCTACTACCTGTATGATATAAGCAAGTGTGTGTGTGTGTGTGTGTGTGTGTGTGTGTGTGTGTGTGTGTACTGTGTTTTATGCAAGCAGAGGGGGACAAAGGGAAGCCAAAGCATTCGAGTCATGCTCCAAGTCTGCAGATCAATATGGCATTGTCCTTGGAAACAAACAGTGGGCCTTCTCATTTGTGAACGTGCTCGAGCACATCATTAATCTAGGTGCATTTTTCCTCTCCATTGTCTCTGCGCGCACCCGCACCCACACCCACACACACACACACACACACACACACACACACACACACACACACACACAGCCTCGTCCGATCACCCACATGTGTCAACACAAACTGCCACTCACTGCAGCAGCTTGTGCCACTACTAAAACTCTGACTGGGATTTGGCAAAAAAAGAAAGGGAGGAATCCACATAACCATGTCAGTGTCAGGTCTGTCACAGTGGCTGCCATTCATACACACTGTAGCCTTGGAGAAATACTTGTAAATTATTAAAACCTTCTTCTTCTCTAGAATGCATGATAAAGCTGCTAACTCTGAAAGTCAGCATTATCTAATAGTTCCATCACAGACTTTATGTGAGGACCAATAATAAGGAATAAGCCTCACCTTCTCTAATGTTTTATTAATTCATTTGAAATGTATTTGTAATTACACTGGTGTGTGTTTGGGTTCTTATTTAGGACTAAAGCTGTATAAAGCTACATAACACAAAAAGCAGCTCATACAGCTGCCAGTCCAATCACAGTTAAATTGTCATTACGGTAGTCTATCTATCCATAAAATATAATAAAAGTCTGTAAAAAGTATTGGAATCTTCATGTTGAATATTGTAGTGATGCAGCATTTTTAATAATCTATGTAGCAGTGTTTACACTTTCTGGCTGGACAGTGAGGAAAACATATATCAATTACACTGAAGATAATTACATCTGATGGTTAAAGCACAAGCCTCACTTATTTATGTTTAACCTGGAACTAAAAGACAAAGAGCAGAGTGCAATGAGCAGCAGAGGAAAGGAAGAAGTAGAAAAGACAGAAGAAGTAGGAGGTTAAGAAGGAGGGATTATTTACCCAGTACACCTGGTTGGAGATGTAGCTGGATATTGAGAGGTGGCCCCTCAAAGCCTTTTCTAATGAACTGAGATATGGACGTCTTTAGTGTGTAAAGCTTCCCTAAACCCATCAAATAAACTCATCTATCTCTCCCTGGGTCTATTCATCTGTATATTAACACAAAAGGATATTCCATCTCAGCTCGGATGTCATCCAGGCGATGGGAGAGTTCAATAGAGTCCTCCTCCTTGTTCTCATTGAACACCTTCAGCTGAATGTCGAGTTCCTCTGTTTCTTTGAGTTCCTGCAGTGGCACAGACACACAATGAACATGAGCTGTCGCACAAAATGTGCTGCTGAGGTATATGTGAGGAATATTTCAGATACAGATGGAGGACATTTATACTGTTGACCTGTTACTCCGTTTTTTTGTTTGGTTTGTTTTTTTCTTTGGTTTTGTTTGGCTGGCTCATGATATATGAGGTAAGATGACCCGAGCAATACGTGCTTTAAAGGTGATCAATAAGTTTCAGTAGTTTAATCTGGAAAGGATAAAAAATAAATAAATAAAGCATGGATGACTCTCCATGTTGGACAGGTATGGGTCTGGATATTGAATACCTCCCAGTGCACTGATTCCTGCGCTCCTCCACTCACAAGGGGCTTTAACAGCCACTTCACTATGAATCATCAGCAGTTTACAGATGGAGACAATGTAACCCACTTTCCACAGGTATCAATCACCCCAAACTGTTTTCTTTTTTTTTCTAGTCCACCATCTGTCTTCAGTAGCACGGTTCATAGGGAGGTTCACACTGCCACAAAAAAGGCAGGCAGCCAAAAACATGTGCCAAGGACTCATAGAACAAAACTGTCCATTCTCTTTCAGCAAAGTTCACTTTTTCTTTGCCAACAGCTCCTGACTCCTGAGCATAACTCATAATTAGATGTAGCCGGTGAACGTGGCATTCAAAAACGACTGTACACCGAGGCTCGTTCGTATCAGGGGGCAGAGTTGGAGATAATTAAAGTAATGACAGTAATAATCAACAGGAGCAGCTGGGGTGACTTATTAACAACTGGCTCTGTGACATGTTCACCCCACTTGCTACAAATGAGATCTTGAGTGATGAGCTGGATCTTCTGCCTCTGCCCCATGTGAAGAACTGATAGCCAGAAATACTGCGCTATGGGGTACAAGAGCTGCATCGTACACAACCCGAGGTACTCACAGTGATACCAGAGTATTTTAAAGCAAAACCATTTTGTCATGACTGATTTTAAGTTGTTCACCAATTCAGCTATTATATCTGCGTGGAAATACTTTAACTCAACAATTATTAGACTGTATTGATCATTTAGAGAGACACAAGAAAAGTAGACAAAGGTTCCCTCAAAACAATGCAACATTTTAAACTTTCTATGAATGTGAAAACCGGGACTGTGTGCGTTATCTTAGTAACTCACAGGGAGGATCTTCTTGAGGCCACATCGTAAAAACTCATTGCGTAGATGTATCCGGAAGTCCAGATCATCGGGTGAGGTCACCAGAGCATTGATCAGCTGCATACACGCCACCTAAAGACCAGGAAAAAGTGAATGGAATATCACAGAGAGTATACGTACTTTTATTAACGACAAAAGAATTCATAGACTGGAGAGAGTTGGAATTTACCCTCTGTGTGTTTATTGACAGATATGCATTATTGATAGAGGTATTGGCAGTGGAAGAATGCTTGTGCGTGTATGTGGGAGTGAGAGTGTGTATGTAACAAGGTGAGAGGAAACAGTTAATGAACCATAATAAGCATGAAAGCATTTCAAGGGTGTGACCAATGGGTAAGGTGTTTTTCCTTGAAAGGAAAATCGATATCAGACTCCAATGAACAATATGAAATGCATGCACAGTCTGAAAACATGACCGTGCACTGCTGGCCTGTATGTATTATTAATATAAATCACGCTAATAAGCATTTGTACTCATCACTTTTATTGTCTGTCTGGATGTCAATTGGCATTTGTCATCTACATTTTCACTATGAACATTTTATTTTTACCGTGCTCATCGCAAACAATTGTTAATAATTGTAATTACAGGTATATTCAGAAAAGCCTTCTCAATTGCCCAACATGGACACACAGTAAACGTTTTTGTTATCTGGCCATGGAGGAGTGGGTTCACATCAGCAACACAAATATAGCCTGTCGTATATTTCCCGGGGAAGGCTTGTTGCATTAATAGATGCACTACCACAAGGGCAGGCAACAGAAACGTGGAACACTTCTTCGTGTTCCAGAAAAGCTCAAGGGCCCCTGAGCAAAATCTGTGCATTGAAACTTGACATTTTACTGTATCCACCAGAGGCCAGATACATAAAAGAACCCCAACCAAATCTTCTCCGAATTCATACGAGTGAAGAAAGCCGAGGCGCTCATGAAATATTCTTTCTCTTCTCCTGCATACAGATTGATACTAACATCAAGCAGCTCAGCCGCAGCTCGGTTATGTTTCGTGGGGGGTGCTGTCGTGTTAGAGATGGGGGCATTATCTGTGTTGGGTTTGGCGATCGGCTCCGGTGCCAGAGGGTAGCTCCAAACATTGTAATTAAATGTGGCACTCGTGGGACAGTTTTTAAGTTGAAAAGTGCAGCATCTCTCATGCACAGCAGACGAGCAGAGCCTGAGTTACTCCAGAAAAGCATGTTTTAATCACTTTGGCAAAGGCGAGCTCCGCAGCCTATCACAGGTTGTGGATAAGTCTATTAATTTCCTTGAATGCCCTGAATCAGCAAAGCATTTTAATTTAGTTCACAATTAGCAGAGCTTCATTTCATTAATGGCAAAATTTAAAGGAAAAACAACAGCGTCCTATTAAAAGAATATCTACTTTTCCTTTCCACCACTCGCCTCATCAGTTTACTTCATGACTTCACAAACCCTCCGGTTACAAAAAGTTATTCCTGAAGTAATTTCCTGGTTTTGGTTCCCCCCCCAAAAAAAAAAAAATGTTTTAAGTGGTGTTTTTATTGTAATTGTATCCCCACCCCGCCTTTCTGCAGAACAGCCGTGAAAATTAAGAAAAGTAAGGTGCTTTAGCTGGCCCATCATGAGTCCTCTGAGATGCAAACTGACAGCAGCGCAGAGGAAAAACGGACGCATTTGCAAGATGTGAGACAAATTTAAAAGGGTGGTAAAAGCAGGGGGAAAAAATGGAAAAACGATTAGGAAAAAGAGACAAAAAGATCTG
Organism: Arothron firmamentum; assembly: GCA_016586285.1. Classification (NCBI taxonomy): domain Eukaryota; kingdom Metazoa; phylum Chordata; class Actinopteri; order Tetraodontiformes; family Tetraodontidae; genus Arothron; species Arothron firmamentum. The sequence continues at coordinate 19,454 of BJFM01000894.1, forward strand.
AAGAGGTCTACACACTAGAATATTAGCTTTTTTTATAGTGTTTACGATGAAAAAGAAGGATTCTTTGGAGATTTTTATGACAGCAGTAATGTACGTCTCAATTCTTCACTGATCCCATTCATCATGTCCAAGAACCGCAGCAGGTTTGGTGGGTCAACCACGGGTGGCCAGGAGCAGGACGATGTGCACCAGAGTGACACAACTGTCAGTTTCATTCAAGGCCGGAACTGAATGTGGCCGCCGGAAACTGGACTCTTAACAGCTTCTGCTGCATGTTCGACTAGTGGTGCGTTCACCGGTCAGCAGCAACATTAAAACGAGTAACATGAATAAATAATGGTCATCTTGTCACAGCACATTTATCAGACCCTGGTGGATTTTCTACTGACCAACCTGATTAATTGCCACAAAGCAAACCTGATTTTGTTTATGTCCCTGATGATGGTCTATGTTTGTAAAAGATGACCCCTCCGGGGTGATGCAGAGAACTCTTGAGAACCTTTGTAATTCTGCGAGTGGTTGTGGTACCAAAGTCAAACAATTCTGGATTTTTAGGGTGACTTCAAAACGAAGGGATTTCAGGAGCATAATGTAAGTGGTTGATAGTACTGAATGCAGTCACCAATTCTTTAATCAGCATTTAAGATGATGATTACAGAGATGGAAAAATCAAAGAGAAAGTAACGCCTACAGAATCACTTTCCACTGCTCAGTGGAAATGAGGCAGCAGGCTTCTTTAACTTTTTAAAAGACTGTTTTGAACGTGAAAATGCAAATGGCCTCACTCTGTTAGATGTGAGCGGACAAGCAGGTGCTCTTAATGTGGTGGTATAGACAACATACACCAAGGCAGGCTGTTCAGGCTGAAAGGGTGACCTCTATTCGTTCATTAATTTATTAGTGCGCTGATGCTGAATTTCAGAAAGTAATCATTTTGATGTGTGATTCCAAACCTGGAGCTGCTGGGCCTCATGGTTTTCCAGTCCCTCCACGATCGAGGCGAATCTCTCTTTATTGTTCCTCTCCGCAGCAATCGTCATGGCGGCCAGAATCTTATCCAGGCTGAGAGAAAACAGAGGTACGGTGAACAGGCCTTACACTATAGTCAATAAACTGTTTTATCACCTCACTGACAGGACATTTACTTGCCATTTTCAGCTCAAACACCCAGTATCGTCTCATGTTGGCTTGCTCAGACCTTTCTTTGGTCGCTCAGATTAGAATGTGTGGTGCAACATGATCTAATTTTAAATTAATTTTGGGTGCTAATAGAATGAGTGTTTGTGCAGTGGTGGAGATATTCTTTGCAGGAGCAAGTAAGACAACTTGAAATACCTGAGTATTTCTTAAGTAAAGGCTGACCATGTAAATATATTCAGACCACAAAAAAAAGCTGCAATAAAAGCCCTGAGGTTTATTTCATACAAAAAATAAAAGCTAACAGGTGGTTTCTGTCACCCCAGTGCTACAAAGGTGAGTTTTATCTTCATGAATTAAAAGAACCAAACTCCCACAAGCGTAACTCCTTTCAACTAAGTGGGTGTAAAAGTGCTCTCAGCATGAAGGACACGTTCCAACCGTAGAAGAGCTAAGAAATATATACAGTAAATGAAACAGTTGCGGCAGCCAAATGTTTAAAATGTCGGCTGTAGACATCATCCAATTTAAGCACGGGCTCACACATTTAATCACTCGTATCCGCGCACTGCGGTTTGTTGCCATTTTGTATTCGTTTAAATAAATGTGAAGCACCTTCTGGAGGAGAAGGAACGATTAGTTTGTGTGAGTGAGGAAGATCATATGTCTGACCAGCAGTATAGTGTGTGTGTGTGTGTGTGTGTGTGTGTGTGTGTGTGTGTGTGTGTGTGTGTGTGTGTGTGTGTGTGTGTGTGTGTGTGTGTGTGTGTGTGTGTGTGTGTGGAATAAGCCTGACACAAGGATAAATGGAAAGGCCATGCTCTGTGATAGGGGTTACAAAGTGGCAGACAAGCACTGGGGAGCTGCATACTGAGCAGCTTTAAAGCCAGTTCAAAACTGGCGAGAAGAGCTCTGCTTAACTTGTCGTGTTTCCTTTTGATGCTGTCAGCTGAAGCGCGTGCGAAACATCACAACGGCAGCTGCGAGAGAAGTTTCAGAGTAAGAAAGTGACGCCTCAGCTTCTTTAGCTGTCACTTCTACATGATGCGTACATTTTAATGAAGGGCTATGATCATGCCAAAGATTTCCATGTTTACTTCAACCTATGCTTCAATACGTCCCGGCTGAGAGATGCAGCAAACAGCTACAGAGAAAGATGTTTTGATATTTACACTGCATCCCAGTTGTCAACAGGCAGCACAACTCTTTGAGTGATGACTGTAATAGAAAAGATTTATAGGGATATAAATATGGATTCCTTGGATCAGTACATCAGTTATATGCAAATTTAAGTGTGCAAAAGTTAGTTGTTTAAATAAAAAGTTAAAGAATTGACAAAGATATTCAGCTCTAATCAATATAGTCTCGTGAAAAATTCTCACATACATCAAGAAATTATAGCTCAACCTATAATGAGGACTGAACTGAATCCAAGAAAGCTATTTAAAATTGCTGTGTTAGCTAATGTAAAAGGATTAATTCAACACATAGATGAAGGTGAACATTTCTGAAAACTCTGCAACATTTATCAATTTCATAAACCGCATACAGTTGCAGATCTACGAGCATTAAAGGCCTATCCGACCGTCAAGAGGTGTTCAATGTGCTGCAAAAAGCTGCTCCAGAAGAATTTGTGGATTTGTTTATTTCCACCAGTGTGTTCAACCTGACTTTGAAGTGTCATTGATATTCTGGTTTGGCCCTGAGGGAAACAATAAAAAAAAAAAGAAGATTCCCCTAAACCCAATTTATAACCTGTCAGCCAAGTTGTGTGTCCAAGGAAAACTACGCTGGGTACTTCAACACATTAAAAGACACTGAACTGTGTCCCACAGCATGATCTAAATGATGTCTGTGGAGTGCCTTGTCTGTAAGTTCAACATATTTTCACAATAAGTGAATTGACAACACTGGAATGTTCTTGTCTTTCATGGTATCACACTATCTTAGTGGCTCAGTGTCCAGAATATTGTTTTGTTTTTTTTTTTCTTTCACTCTTCCTAAGCTCCTGACTCTGTTGTGTGATTTCAAATGTCTAATTCTTTGTTTCCCATCTCCCAGACAGCAGAAGAAGCAGAGCATTTTGTTGGCGTTCTCACATTTGTTTGCTTTGTTGTTTACTCTCTCAGTGTTTGTACTAGGAAATGGTAGGCTGTGTACTTGAATTGTTCTTTTATTGTCTGTTCTGAAAAGTGAAAAATGACTCAGTGTGCTTGAATGCCTCAATTGTCAATGCTGTGCAAATGTGTTGCCTTGTTGCTTTTGAATGTTGCCGCTCTAGCACCTGTACCTGCACAGCCACAGAGGGTCGCAGACCTTTGGTAAAGAGCAGAATTTTTCAAATGTTTTGTTCCTGTGTGCTCAGACCGTCGTCATCTGCCGCAATGACCTCCACCACAGATAGACACATACCTCTGGTCTCTACTCCACCTGCTCCCAGGATCAGCTTCTGGTTCTCTTTTCACATTGAACCCCTCAAAACCGACTGAATTGTCTGCTTTCCAGTCCTTTAACTGCTGCAAGGGTGTTAAAAAGCAGCCATCTGCAGCACTTTGCCCTGCTGTTTCATACACAACTGAATACGCCGTGAAAGTCTTTTGTGTTGGCAGTTTTCTGCTCCTCTATGATCCCTGTAACCTCAACCTTAATTTTTCCTTCTGTACCATTTACCTGCATTTGATGAGACAGAACAAATGTCATGAACGATGGAGTCACCAGTTAACTTACATGTTTTCCTCTCCGATAATGCAGAACGCAGAGAGAATTTTAACAATCTCCGTCATCATGCTGGTCTGTTTGGGGTCAATCGCCCGAGCCAGCAGCAGCAGGCTTCGCTCATCTCCCAAGATCCTTTGCAGTCCATACTGTGAAAGAGACAATAATTAGGGTATTTGTATTCAATGAGAACTTTAACTTTAAGTGAAAAAATGAATATCACAAAGAAGAGCTAATCAACTGAATTAGGGTTAGTCTTAATCTTCTTTTATGGAAGGACAATCGAGCCACGGGAGGGGGAGCTGAAAAAGACTAATGAATTAATTAAGTTCAGGCCAGGACTGAAAGCGAAAGAAACTGATGGCCTCTTTTACCTTAAAGGTTCACCACAATAGGAGGGGTGCGCAGGGAAGAGTGCATGTGGGGGGAATTAAGTAGAGTATCAACAGTTCATCTATCTTTGAAATGTGCACCACTTTAGAGGGATGAGCGCGACCTCCTCAGAAATGATACATAAAAGATCTAAGACAGAGCATTTGAAATGGTAAATTTAGCCTCACTTCACTGTCTCATCATTTCAAGTGAGGGTACAAAGTTAAATCTGGATCTATGCCCATTTGTGCTATTTTCGGAAGTATTAAATTATAAAAAAAAAAGATTAATATACAAAGACAGACGGCTTCTGTGCTTGTTTCATTTTAACATTGAACCTTCGCATTATAATATCTCCACGTTCATGTTAGGTCACTTATTGCACCAACAAACTTTATAATTTTAGCCTTTTTATCGTTGACTCATGCTGACCTTATTGTTCATGAAAGCCTTCAAGCACTGGATAAGTTTATGCTGGTTCTTTTTATCGATGTTCTCTTGCCTAAAAAAACATCAAAAAAGAACATTTTGATTAGATTAATATCTTGGAATAACAAAAAATGTAAAAAAGACAGAATATGATAGCAGATCACTCACTGTTTCTTGTCAAGAAGCCTCTCCAACGCATCCAACAAAAGGCCGAGACCCTCATGACCGAAGTTATTAACCCAGCTAGAAAGAAGACAGACACAGAAATCAGAAATATTCATTTAAATTGTTCCTGTTCTGCTGCTTTGTTGCTGAATCAAAGAAGCAAACAAAAACAAAACTGTATTAAAACTCAAGGAATGCTGCTCATTGTGAACATGAAGGATCATGGAAGTCACTTGGTTAAAAGTGCTTTTAATTTCTCAAAGGGAGAAAAAGCTGAAATAAAAAAAAACAATCCAGCTTGGCTTGATATGATAAAGTTTGAAAGAGTTTCAATTTAAACTGCAGCCATCTACAAGCAAAATGAACACCAATTCATCTTAACAAGTGCTCCCACTGTTAGGCAGTTCACATCCAAGAGCCCCCCCATGAGCCACGCGGCTGCTGCGCCGAAAGATTAAGCAATGCGAGTAAGATAACGCTTTAATCGATAATGGATTGTGAGAGATAATTGGCTATAAACCTTAGCGTAGTAGGAGACGGCAAATGATCCACTACAGATGAGCCTGTTTGTCTAAGATACAGGAAAGGAGGAAGATGAGGAAGAAGAGCTGGGGGGGGTTCACACAAGATTAGCTCATTAGCACCGCTTTTACTAAAAGGCCCTAACTGTCAATAACACAAAATGTATGGAACAATTTCCTGACATTAATAGGGCATAAGTCAATGATTTATCTCGCCTTTTTGACGATGATTTGAAATAATAATGGCATGCACATTAAAGTCATTTGTATTGACTCAGCGAGTCGGAAGAGACCCTCAATTTGGGCCGAGATGCATTAGCTTGGGGGAACAGGCAAAGTTGAGGTAAAGTATTTGTTTGATCTTTGGCAAAATTATCAGCCGTTACAGCCGCTTGCCTGTCATTACCACAATTCCATTAGCACACACATAAAACCCATTTGACTGTATAAGTTATTGGCATTTGGTGCAATGTTTACTGTAATAATGATCTGTTTTCCCAATAAGAAAACTGAGTATAATATCATTTTATAAATGTGTGTTTATGATGAGCCCGTCTCTTCCCAGCAGTTGCTTTTTAGGATCATAACAGAAAGAAAGAACAAATTGGCTCAGCGAACCGAAGCATCACAACACGGTTCTACGCATTTCCTGTATGATCCAGGGGTGACAGGAGTGATGGAACAATAAGACAGCGAGAGGGGAGGCGACATGGTTGAGGGTGTTCCACAGTCGATCCAGTCTTTGTTTATGCTTCACAGAGCTGGAAATGGAGCCAATATTTGTGAAGAGAATTTCTGTTTATTTTACAGTGCAAGAGCAATATGGAGGCTTGACAATACTGCATGACCTGAACTCTGGGTATTAAAACAGGGATGGGGAATGAAAATGATGCGTAATAACACAGCTGGAGGCTGCATATAATTATGAAGTCATGACTTGTATGCCTGTATACTGACCAAACCTCCTCATTTTATATATATGTGTGTGTGTGTGTGTGTGTGTGTGTGTGTGTGTGTGTGTGTGTGTGTCTCTAGCACAGGCATGGGCAAACTACAGCCTGGGGGCCATATGCGGCCCGTTAAGGTTTTTAATCCGGCCTGCCGAGCTCTACGTAATTATATTAAATACGAAATTATTATTGTCCCTGCAATTTTTGTGTTTCCCTCTAGATGGCGCACTCTAGATACATTGACCTTTGGTGCTGCATACTACTCCACGTTTGCACTTTACTCTTTGACCCCTCAGCCATTCTGTAAAGATGAGAAAATCTAAGAAGGAAAGTGGACAATGAATGTCAAGAGTTTAATAAGAAGTGAACAACTAAATATTTTTTCACTGAACACCGATCAACTGCTGTATGCCTGATATGCCAAGAGACCAGCGGTTTCTAACTTTGCCACAAAGCACGCTAACTATGCTAGCAAGCAGTCAATGAAAGAACGGGAGGCTACTGCTCTGCACTGTTCCCACTGAAACTATTATTTAGAAAGTACATTTGAAAAATGATTTCTTCAATAAGCCTTACATGTTACACATCATTTCTGTTTAAGGGTGCACATAAGTGGTGCGCAGGTGCATGTACGTTCTCAAAATAAACAATGTGCACAGATCAAATATATATATATACAGTATATATACACACACACACACAACATACTGGTGCGCCGTGACTCGGTCGCTGGTTGTTGAGTTTTGGCGCTGGGGACACAGATTGAAGGAGAACAATAAACACATCTGCATCTCCTACCGTTTGTGTAAAAAAGACAGTCAGGAAAAGAGTGATGATGATGATGATGATGATGATATCCTGAAGGATAACAGAACTTTCAGTGCTTTTGAATAGTAAGTGTTGGTAATAAAAAAGCTGTATTTTATTTAATTTGCTGTGTTTTAAGAGTCATTTCACTAAAGAGCTAAATACCGTGGGGCATTAAAGACAGATATTTTGTTGTAATGCTTTTGTTCATTTTCAAATGATATTAAAGCACATGCTTTCTACATATCCCATGATTTATTTTTTTTTTTTCTCCTACAAGGTGGGTCACCAAAACACTTCATCTGCTCCTGGTCTGGCTCCCTCTGTAAAATTTAGAACCTATTGTGGCCCACGAGTCCAAAAGTTTGCCCGCCCCTGCTCTAGCATCATTTAAACAACATTCAAAACATATTATTTACCCGTCTTATTGCTTATATTCTTTATTTTTTATCTCATCACATGTAAAAACTCTTTGAAAGATGAGGCTCTAAAATGAAGATAACTTCAAGGAGAAGTTGCACTAATTTGAGGTGGAAATTGCACAACAGATGTTTTGCTGCCGCCATGTTTACTTTTCTCTGAAACTGCACAGACAGATTGGGACTTTGTGAGATGAATATTTCTGCATTAAAAATGCATTCATCTGCAGGTCTGCACCACAGTGCTGTTGTCTGCAGCCTATTCTCAATATAGTTCCTATTTTAAATGGTGCACCTTTTAATGACTCGAAAGAATTCTGCCTTTAAAATTCCCTCAAAGTTATTGTCGTGACGATGAGCCCTGTTACTTTTACAGCTTTTATCCTGAGGCTGTGAAATCTATTTTTGTTCATTAGAGTAACTGCTTTTGCGCACGGGATTACGACTATTAACTGAAATGGCAATACGGACAACACAGCAATGACTCTGACTTAAGCAGTAACAACTCCAAGAAGAAGAAGAAAAAAAAACATTGGCAGGACCAGCATCGTAGAAATGCTTCAAGGAAGGAGAGGAGCAGCCAGTGCCTCAGTCAAACAACAGGCTTAAATTCAAAATAAAGTAACAAATCTGTCAATACAGATGTGACAAAACCCAAAGACATTATCATTTTTTTTTCTTGGAAGTGAGAGCATAAGCTAAACTGGAAGAGTCAAAAAGTGAAATAAAACACAACTATAATGACGGATGCCGTCATCAGGGTGAGCCCTTTGAGTCACAAAGACTTCTTCAGGTTGACAAAATGCCACTAAACAGCAAACGCAGAATGCAAATGAAGGATTATTTAAAGATAACAACCACCAATATGAAAGCAGCAACATACACAAACAACAGCCATGAATATATTATAATCATGTTTCTTTACATGATTGGTATAGCAGACTCCTTGACTGAGTTAGGCTTTTTAAAACCTAGTTAAACTACGCGTGCACTCACCAGTTGGACAATAACATCTAGTGGTCTTGCTGTCATTACCATGAGTGCAGAAGTTGCTTGAAGCTGTCAGAAGACAGGCTCATTAATAAAACTGTAGGCAGGAAGTGCTGATGTTGCTTTGTGGACCCTCTTGAAAACTGAAAAATGCCCCTTTATAATTAGTTTTTCTGTATAAGTTACTGACTGTACTTTCTTTACAGATCATCTTACCCTAACCCGAGTTAATGGTTGTTTTTCTTTCGATAGATTTTGGCAGCATTGATTGTTTTATTTCAGCTTATTGAACAAAGATTTCAATATTTCCATATGACACTGATGTTGCTGCATTGACTTCGATGTCTACAGTAATTATAAAAAACAAATACATCAGTATTGTTATGGATTGTAACAAAGTTTGCTGACATCTGGATGATTCATAATTAATCATTAATTATAATCATACTGATCAACACTCGTCGTACAGTATAAAAACCACTTACTCATACATTTCCCTGACCTCCTGACCTTTTAGGTTTACGTTCAAAGGAACACATCGAGTGTCGTTATATTACTGTTCCTCTGGACCAATGCATCCGATCAATCTTACAGAACCTGAAGATCAAATGAGTTCTGCATCATTCTTTTCTCTAACATCAGACAATTTCATTAACTTATGAGAAGACTTGTTCATCTAATATTGATGTCTGTAATTCGCTTTTTAAGTGCCACAAAATTATCTGACTTTCTGCAGTCATGTAATCCCGCAGGCTAAATAAAAGATTCATGGGTATGCGTGAGGGAGTAATTTTCTAAATTTATGGTATATGTTATTTCTTGTGGTTTTGACACAGTATATCTCACTTAATCAAACAGATAGAAATTAGCCTTATCGCATTAGTTTGAGGATAATTTTCACATTGACTCTAAAGGTTTGAGAAACTGAGGAGAGGCACATCTGCTCAAGCACCCTTTTAGTTTGCTTTTTAAAATATGACCGTTTTACATTTGCAGAGGAGGCCAGAACCTGCTCTGCCAAAAACAGCCTTGCCAAGCAGTCTCCAGAGAGACGCCAGCCCTCACATGCACTGTGATTCAGAGCTGTCTCCCTTTCCTTGTGGTAGATTTTGGTGTTTAACTAGCTTAATTACACTGCATAATTGTAAGTTCTAACCAGAGGAAGATGCAGATTCATGCAGACCTACCATTAGCCTACACACCAACAGGCTGCTAACGCCAACTTTGTCACTCTCAGATCATTCCCTTTAGTCCGGGACTAAACACAGGTGAGCAGGTTGGAGTGAAGGACCTAGCCAGCACATCACCAAGATACAGCCACACTGTCGTGATTGTTATTACATGTTGACAGACTGATGTTTTACGATGGCTGTGGATGGGAACATCCTCTTTATCCCAAAGTTTGAAGAAAACCTCCGAAAACGACACTCACAAAAAAACACTTTGCGGAATTTAAAATAATGCGGTGCAGACCTTTATGGCACAGTTAAAACAGTTTTGATAAAGGAAACCTTAAGAGAGAGCAGTGGAACAAAAGAGAAACGCTGCAGTATCATTCTATTAAACAGAGAAATCTGAAGAAAGAGACCAACCAAAGTCAATAACATGATGAATAATAAAAGCTGAAGAATCCAGTTCCTCTCTGTGATATAATGTATGTGCTTAATGCATGATAGGGTAACTCATTTTTACAGTGAAAGCTGTTATTTATGAACTGTGACATCTATCATGATAGAAAAATGGTTAACACTTCCCTTATGCATGTCTATGTTGTTATTTTTTGGCTTTAAGTAGTGTTTATTCTAATGTTAAGTATCACTAACCTAATTAATGGGATCAATAGAAACTCTATAGTCAATAAAGAGTAAAAAGTCTTTTCTTTTATTTCAGACTTGTGATGTTGACTGAGTATTTCAGTCATAACATGTGTTGCACTACAAAAAGGGGCAGTTAAAAGGTCAAAAACACGACTTTTATCAGACTGGGGACTGAAAATGGCATTTGTTTCTCAGAAGGCAGAAAAACACTATTGACTTTCGGAATTGTCGACCTAATAAGCAAAGTTTATACAGGAGCCAATATTAATCCCCCTGTTCCAGATTCTGCTCTGACTTGTCTCTGCAGGTTCGCAGGAGACGTGGGTCTGTTCCATTATGTGGTCGGTGAGGAGGAGGATGCATGTGGATGCAGCAACTGGACACTTTGTCATGATGGAATTAGACGTGCGCACTTTTTCCAGACAAAAGGAAGAGCTGAAGTCACCTAGACAAAGATCTAGACCTAGACAAAGATCTAGAATGTTACTTATATTTATTTTAAGAGACTTTTTTTGTGGACAACAATCTGCAAATTGTGTGTAAAATTCTTCAAATTTTGGGAAGGGAATGATTAACAGTCACAACATGAAAGTGAATATCGAGGGTGTACTCTTTGTTGGAGTGTATCCACACCTTAATTCCCTCTTATAGACAATAGCTTCATTATTCTTGGTTCGTGCGCTGGTGAAATATGTTTGATATCACATGACAGACGCAGCCATACAAGCGCACCTTGCTGGGACTGCTGATCTGCCCTTGACCACAATGACTCAGGCCCACGGCTCCATGTGACAGACAGCTTTGAGCATTACACCCTGAAACCAAACACCTGGATGAATACTTAGCAATTTCTCATCGCAAACATGGAGACGTGTTGTATTCCAATCGATGAAATGCTCTGTGGGCAGAAATGTAATGCAGAGGCCACATTAGATCAAACATTAGCTCATTTTAATAAAAAAGCTAAATATTAAACTTTTTACTGTTAAAAATTTGAATCAAACAAACAGCCTGTTACCAGCCTCAGCACATGTGAATGTGAGTCATAAGCACACATGGCTGAGAACAGGGCGAGCTCCATACTGACTATGAAAATGATCCCCCCCAGAGCACAAAATACAAATGCAATCCTCCAAGAGTGTATCTAAATAAGATCAAAACAGGTCTGATGTGATTCCTACATATTACCCCAGACTTCTGCAGAGATTAGTTTCAACTCATGGAGGAGGAGAAAGTGCAGCAGCAAGCACTTTGAAAGATTTAATTCAAAGTAATTAAGTTGGCATTTCGATCAAACGTGTTTTGCAGTCACCTCATACAACGGCCGTATAACAATAAAGTGTCAGAATGCAGCCTGGTACTTTATATGACGTCTTCCCTGAAACTAATAAAACACTCAAAAGCAGCAGATAGTTAGAGATATGTGTCATCTTGAAATCCTTCATCGTTCAGCGTTTCTAAGCAACATCAACAGTGTTGCACTGGACATGGATTTACATTAGACACATTTTTAAAACCGATAGAAAAGGCTACAGGAAGTGGATGGTAAGAGCAGTTCTTTCACAGAACCCTCCAGCAGCCCGCCTACTCCTGCTTGCACAGAAACAGCATGTTGTACCCACAACTCAGCACTTCTCAGCACTCTGTGATATACTGTGTGATTAAGACAGTAAAGGAAACAGCGCTGCTGGGAAATGCTTCAGATTGGAGGAAAATAAACAGACTCTGCCACAAAGCATCCATTCCTCCTCTACTATTACATTTATAGGAATCCCAGAAAAAGTTCATGCAAATTAAAAGCAATACCAACATAAGAGAATATTTAAATAATTGCAAAATTATGTTAAATAAGTGATTTTGATGATGTTAAAACCAAACTGAACAGTATCTAACAGCTCCAACAACTATTTCAGAAATATGAAGATGCTGTAACAGATGTGGGTTTCTTGGAGGTCCACAGATGGCATCATAAACTGAAATAGGCATCACTCTTAAAATGCTCTCAGATTTTTTTAGAGCGTTTATTGCTCCAGGAATCGTTTCAACCACGAGGGTAAAAACGTACTTGAGACAATGTCGTAACAGTAGTGTGACATTAAACAATTAAATAAAACAAAGCACTGATGTGTCTTGGTAGAATTAACACAAAGCTAACGAGTGAACTACTTTCTGCATGCCCACCCCCACTTTATGATGAGGAAATCCCAAAATATGCCCTGTCGTCTTTCTCCTTGAGGAATGACAGGTGTGGCAGTGATGCAGCCATCAGTGATTTACAACAAAGGAAACAGGTATAAGAACCCCTGTGAAGGGACAGTCAACTGTGATGATGTTTGCTTACGGTATTCAGCAAAGATAACAACTGAAAAAAAAAACAGTTTTAATTTTTTTTATTCTTTAAATGGCACTGCTTTTTCATGCAGTGTCATCATTTATGCAGGAACAGAATTAGTTAGCTTCAGCCTTGGAGAACTTAGGAGACTATGGTGGTGTTTCCTCGCCTCCAACATCAGTGAAGAGACTCAGTCCAACACATCTAAATTAAGGAGCAAAAGACAAAACTAAAAGTGGGAGAATGACACAGGGGATCAATAATGAGCTGGGGAAAGAAACACGGAAAACATGGCAACCGAGGAGAAGAAAGTGGAAACAGAACAAGTGGCGGATGCTCCAGGCGATGCCATCTGTGGGCGGATCTGCAAAGGCTTGATGCCACACACCTGTGTGGAACAGCCTGGGAGATAAGGCCCAGAGCACAGTGGCCCTGTGGCCACCGGTGCTGCCAAAACAGGTGCACAGCCCAGCCAATTAAACTATTAGACAAACACAGGCCTCTGGGAGCAAATTAGCCGGCTGCCCAAACATCAGAGGAGGACCAAAAAGCAACAGTAAGCACTGGTTGTAAAGAACAACAAAACTTTGATGATGAGACTTTTATTTATCTGCATACGAATAAAAAACACAGCCATAGTGGAAGCTGCAGGAATGTGTTTTATCTGGACAGCACACTTTCTATAAAAAAAAAAATAAAATGAAATGTTTAATATGAGATTAAGGGTCTTAAAAAAACCAATCTAATTCACGAAAACCAGACAATGTACAAAAACTTTTTTCTTTTTTTTTAAGTACTTAAAATAAATGTAGTGTATTTTGATCCTCATATCAAAGAGGGTAAGGACTCTCTAAATATTTCAGTCTTGATGAATCATTCACCAATACTTGTGCCATCAGAAAATTCTTCAGCTCATCTTCAGGTGCTTCCATGCTAAATTTAACTCAAAATATCACTTATGTCATCTTTCTTTCAGTGCGATTTTTGTTTAACAGGTAGAATGTTTTAAATCGCTTTGAGTTCAAACAGTTTACAGCTGCTTGTATTCCTGTAAGAAATAGACTGAGCTATTGACTGCTTCCAAAACTGAAACGGCAAATAAATATTTAAGGAATTAATTTTATCCAGTGAGTGGGAAGGTATAAGCTCTACAAAAATAACTGTATAATGGGCAAAATTTATCGATAAATGTGTTGTTTTCAACAAAATTCTCAACATACAAACCAGGGTAAGCTGTTCATTATTCCATTAGCTAAATTATGAATATGACTGCAGTTCTCTGACATGTATTTCATGGATATTTTCAGTACATTATGGCATATCGTACAAAGGTTACATTACCATAATGGAGTCAGAGGAGCAGCAAACCAAATGTGGATTTCCTGCATGTTGACTTCTGTGACAATTAATGCATTTTAATTAGGAATAACCTTATCCATGCTTCAGGAAAACATTCAGCTCCTTTCCCCAGGTCACAAATGAGAGGCATAAACACGAGAGGAGGGACAGTGTTATTCAGCCGCATAGTCCCTCGCAACACACATACACGCACACACCCTGAGGTGGCTTTCCTCCCAGTGGACCTGACCATCAGCGGGGGGGCAAGTCTTCCATGAAGCCCTGCTCACTTACATCTCGGTCAATGGTTGAGCTGCTGAACCACCCACAGAGCAAGACTGCCTGACCTCACTTACATTCCCTCCTCATCCACTGGCCTTTCTGTGCGGATAAGCTTTACTGAATCGCCATAGTATTCCACAGGTGGCCAGCTTACCTCTAAAATGATCCAAAGGATAATTACTTTGTGTTTACTTTTATATTTAAGTTGCGTTGGTGGTGGTGTGTTACACACATGGCTCTTGTTAACACGTTAGCTCTGCCATCGAACCAAAAATGCATACCCTGCAGGTCAGGTCGAATCTGTGTCCAGATATGTAGGCTGAACACTGAATATGAATGGAAGGCACATCTCTTCAACGATGGGCTGGTGAATAATTTAAGAGATCCACTGCTGTACAAGTGGGACCAAATTAATTTTGAAAATCCCATTTATAGGATGGGAAGGTTCGCCTAGACAATCAGAGTAACAAGTAAAGACAAGGCTCAGGAAACCAGTGAGAGCTCATAATGAATGTTTAAAGAGCTAATCAAAGCCCAACAAGACAAAGGTGATACAAAAAATATGTGTAGAGATTAATAAGAGATTAATCAGAAACACACATCTTTGATTTTGAACAGGCAGAGTTGGCTCTGTTTTCTGGTTATGGTCATCTGTCCTTCCTACTAGGCTGCACGCGGGCAAAAAGCCCCTTTTCTGACATTGGAATCTTCGTCTGTCATGGAATTATTTATAGTGGGAGCAGTGGGTTGACTGCCCCCACCTGTATCCAGCAACTTGCACATATAAAATATGACCTATAGCTTCTATTATTTTGCATCTGGTTTTCCAGTTCAGACTGGATAACATCACCACACATTGTGTGCGGTCGTTGATTGGCTCATTCAAACTGTGTTAGGACAAAATGAACCTGGGCGTCTTTTCAGCATCACAAAAATGCTGCTGCAGTGTTCCTGAAAGCAGTGGTCAATGACTGTACTGCTTATCATAGTGATGGTGATGGTTTTATTTCATTTCTGCTCAGATATGTATTGTAAATGTTGAGGGAGTGGAATCTCCAGACTAAAGACAGTTTCTTCGATGCTGAGCTATAACCTCTGATCACAGGAGCAGAGGAGAACTTTCATGCTCTTCCTGTCAAGACTTCTCAAAAAAAATCAACAAACAGATGCAGAATTGCTGAAAAAATAAAATGTTGTGCACGTAGATGTAGTTTATCACTTAGTCTGAGCTTTGATCATTTCCACCACGTTGTGCACTATTAAACAGAGCAAAAGGATTCTTCGCTGCAGTTAGGTTCATGTCTGACATGCTTTTTTTGAAGTGTAGTCGAGATCAAAGAAAAGTACCATGCATTCATTTTACATCTGCTGTGTGTATTTGTAGTTTTCTCAAGCTGGTGTTTCCTTGCAGCAAACTTTCCAGGGAGTGTTATGAAGAGCCTAAACATCCCTCTCAGCACTCAGACGGGGACCTTTGTTTTACTCTCTGCGAACGAGTCTTGAATTCCCCACATAAGGGCAACAGTTTGTGAAGTGTGAAAGAAGCTGGAACGACTTACCTGACAGGGTTGCTGGTGAGAGACACTCGGAGGGACTCCAGGCAGTGGAACAGCTTCTCTTCTGTGATGCCTGAACGCAGCTCGTGGACGTATTCCTGGGATGAGAGCGTGAACTCATGCTTGCTGTTTCTGAGTCCACCCTGTAAACAGAAAAGGACAGGGATTAAATTACCGTGACCATATCTACCACAGATGATGATGGTCTGGATGAAAAGCATTCTTCTATCATCATAAAAGCTGCTAAAAGAGGTACAGAGCTATGTGTTGGCCAAAGTCTGGATTTCTTAATCAGCAGAGGATGACAGAGAGCCAAACACAGCCTCTCCATGTTATCTGTAGCAGCTCCTGCTTAAATTAAAGGGATTCTATTACATAATCTCCAAAGAAGGCTCCGGGGACATGTTGCTACACTGATTAGACAATGAGACAACCAATTGGCAGCAATGCCACAGCAGGGAAACACGTGAGCTCAGAAAGCCACAGCGTGTAAAAATACAGACTAATGTTGACGACTAAACTGTCGCCTCACATTCAGAAAACCCAGATAAATAACTAAACAATGGTTCTCAGGCTGCAGTTTCCAGTGAGTTTATACCACACCTCCACTTTCTGTAGAGCTGACTGTTGTATTTATAATAAAAAACAAAATATGCTGAAAGCTGTCAGTATGACCAATATCTCAGTCGTACATATATGGAAGCTACCATGGCATATTTAGCAGACCAATTAGACAGATGGGGCACCAGAGGTTTTATGCAGGCTGCTAGATGGCATCGACGCCGCTGGATTCATCCCTACATTGCTGGTTCCCCACAAAGTCAGTTGTGCTAACAGGCAGTTTGGATGTAATAAGAAGGCTCATTTACTTGGAGAACAGAGGGACATGCTGCTCTACTACAACACAGTCTACATGAAAGATTGATCGAAAACCAGCTACCAATCAGCCTGTTCTGTCGGTGGATCAGTTTCTACACAAAAGTGAATGAAAAAGTTTACATTTGAGAAATGATGTGCCTCGCAATAAAGAGGTGACAAAATCAGACTGTTCTAACAGAAAGTGAAATCACAAGTTCAGTCAAAGTGCACATTCACAATTGTTTTAATTATAACTCTGCAGTTATAAATAAATCCTTTTTCTGTGCTTCATCTCATCCGTATGAATGTGAGGTCTGGCTAGCTTCATTTTTTATGTAATTAATGGCCGTAAACAGCCCACAGGGAGAGGTATAAATTATTCACTTTATTAGGTACTGTACTTTGGCTATTATCTAACACGGAGACTATTGCATTAATGAAAGTGAAAAACGGAAACTGAATAAATAAATAAAATGCATGTATCCATGATGACAAACAGACTTTACCACTTAAATAAGCCACATCAGAGTAATTTGCTAGTTGTTACATTTAACTACATTTTCATGGCTGTATGGCTTTTAAAATACAGAGAGCAAATGTAGGTTATGCAGTATTTATGTTCTTAAGGCTCAGTAGTTCCCGACAACAACAGCACTATGTCCAGAAAAGCTGCAGCTCTGGTTTCACCACAAGCTCTGACCTCTGGAAACCAAAGACACTGCCTATAAACTACTTTTTCATGCCTAGTCAAATCAATGGGATCCCTCAGGATAATATCAACATTATACGGGCACACTAGCAACAGAGGAACAATCTGAGAAATAAGCGGAAGGGGGCAACGCCTGCTGGGTATGGGAAAATTGAGTTTTCCCCTTCAGGCAAACATAGTCAACAGAAGAAAATGGTGAAAAGAGACCCTAGAGAAAGGAAGCCAGAAAACCTATGAGGAGACGGATGCTGTGTGGTAGTGCCTGATGGGGTAGTAAAATATGAAATGTGAAAGCAGCTGAAGGGACGGACATGGAAAGAAATATGGTTTAGATACAAAAAGAGAGGGGTGGGCGGGCGAGAAAAGGCCAGGCATAAGAGATAAAGCATCAGGTGACACCACAACCTCGACAGCAGAGGACACACACAGCCTTTGACCACAGCCTAGAGCCTCATCTCCTGCAGCTTATTGAATCCCCTATTTGTCGATAACAGTATTTCCTGCCAAAGAAAATAGTGCTGGGAGCAATTACTTCAGGGAGCTTGTCAATTTCATTTTGGGGGGTTAGGGGAGCATTGAGGCTCATCCCCTCCTCCTCTATCACCCCGTCTCCTTTTCTCCGTGCCACGAGGAGCGAGGGAGCGAGCGCTGCCCCTACCATCACGGGCAGAGAGAAAATGCCAAGAATGCTGCACCTCCATGTCAGCTACACCTGTAATGAGCCCATAACAAGCCTGGAGCCAACCCTGTGCCCAGTGGTCAAGCAGAGCGTGGATTTATATGATTCAAATTTGTGACTGGTTGAGAAGCCATAGCAGGAAGCTAACTGGCTGCCACACTGCTCATTTCTTCTCTTAAATGGCACTTCACTAAGGAGTGCCGTGACCAGGGATGTAGCATGTTCATGTCCACGAAAGCATCACATTTCCACAGCTTCTAGCATCTTTGGGGCTGCTTTACTGTAAAGAGAAGACAAAATAAACAACTAATTTGGTGGTTGAAAAAAAAAAGAAATCCCAACTAAACCCCCAGTGACTCTAGTGATTCCTAATTAAATGGTTTAGAAGACACAGACGAGTATTATTTTTCTGATAATTCCATCTGAAATTAATGAATTTAATATTCATACAATATCTAAACATGCGAAATTGAGGTACACCCTTCCCACACTGTCAACACAAATCACAGACAAAAAGTTGTCCTGTAATGACAAATCTCATTATTCCTTGTGTATAATTAATGAAAACTGTAGGAGCACCCGGCTGTTCTCTGTAAAAATGAAACAGATACAATCTCAGCAATTAGTTCACATCACGCTGTACAATAGCTTTGTTGCAACTTAATTTCCTGCTCATTAGTGGTGAGCACATCAGTTTAAAAAAAATAAATAAATAAAAAAACACACACGAGTGGATAGAAAAACAACATTCTGGTGAGGACAGGGAGGCATTACACATGAAACCCGCCTTCAAGAAAACTGTAAATGAAAAAAAATAAATGAGGCATGCCTGCATACGCATGACGTACTGTGGAGATGTTGTTTACATGAGCAATCTCACATTTAACACAATCTAAAGTTTGGCTTGTGTCAGTGGCAGTAGTGCTAAAGGTCAAAGTGAACACAAATCAGCTGAGATGCCAGTAGGCTTGACAATACGTTTTCCCCTGCCTCTTTTAAAGGACAGAGCCCTGCTGCCGGCTGATAAGACGTTCCGTCTGAACACCAGGTCGTGTGGCTTCCAGCTCAGCTGGGGATTTCCCAACAGACCATGTGGCCAAGAATTTCGCCCTTTCCCCGATAGCAGCTGAAATTCCCATTCTTTTGTGTTTCCTATCTGCCTGTTGCTGTTTCTTTCACTGAGGTGTTTTTCAAGTCTTTGTGACAGCCATGAAAAGTGCGTACACATCTGTAGGCTCTTTTTTTTCGTCGCAGTCATTTCCTATCTCCATTTCTTCTCTGCTGTGGTTTGAAACCCAAATCCAGGGACAGACTTATCCTCTCATATCTGCTGACAACTTTCCAATAAGACCATGCAATTAAGCCCACAATATTCTCTCATAATCAGTCTAGGGGCGTTACATCCTCCCTCCAGACAAGACGTGCTCCTCACTAAGTGAGAGGCAGTCAGAGGTGAAGACATTATTATAACTTGATTATAAACAGCAGTCATCTGCCAAATCTTTTAATGTGTTTTGGTTATGTAAACATAAAGGTCAGCTATACAAAAAATACAGGACAGCTCAACCAAAGACCTGGAAAGACATAAGATATATTTATTCAGAAGTAAACTTTATACCATTTTTTTTTATTACAGAAAGACCATGTTCTCATAAAATGTGTATTAGAATTTTAAAACAAAACAAAATAAAACTAGTGACTGTGTCATCAAACCTTTCTTGTTATACAGTAATAAATAAAGGATTCTAATGCAGAAAACAAATGTATTGTATATTCCTTCAGCTTTAACTGCAATTGCTGCTGAATAAAAAGGTTTTGTTTTTTCTGATGCTTAGATTCTATAAATAAGTGCTCATTAGTATACAGTTGGAAGGACAAAGACTCTCATGTGGAGTGATGCACTTCTCCAAAGGTTCCTGTGGCAACTGCTTGGAACATGTTTTAAAAATTGTGGCAAAGCATTTCAGTTTGTCTTCCAGTGTTTTTAGTCCAATCCTTCACCCACTCGCCAAATCCTCCCAAAGTCAAAGTCAGCTGAAGGTCAACTTTTTCGTGTCTCGATTTATACCTTGACCTTCCGCGGGATTGTTTCAAGCACCGGAAAATGGCCTGACTGCTTAGCTTTTAGTGGTTTCTTTTTTTTCTTTTTCTTCACACTTTTAACTTCGGCCTGACCCGATCCACACAGTTCAAGCTTTGATGGAGGAAAATACGTGCACGGCCATCACCCGCCCACAAGCCAAAAGTGTATTCTGCTGGCTGTGTCCCAGGTCTGGACAAGGGGAGGGCAGGCCTATAGACACAGTCAGCACAGTCCCTTGGCTTTAATCCTACTAAAAGTTGACCTGCAATATCATCAGAGTTTCAAACAGTAGCTCAAACTGCTCACAATTACAGAGAAGTCAAGAAAAGATGGATTTCTTTTTGGCCGTATGACCCAGGCATGCACCAGTGATACAGCGAGCATGAGAGATAGAAAAGTTTCAACTCAATACCGATCAAGAGTCCACTGTCGGATGTTTTTATAGGCTCGCTAGTGCTAACACCATTGGAGCTAGAAGAAAATTTTGATATTATGGGAAAGACTATGTTAACCCAGCAACAGGGCAAGCGGATGATTTCAAAAGTCAAAAACTATTGCGCTAAATGCTATTTACTCTAAAGACAAGACGCTGTGATACTAAAGTAATTAACAGTTTAAACATGCAGATGCAGGCTGACTGAACCCAAACACCACCCATCCACATCAGCCCAAGTAAATATGCCTGAAACCCTTATTTTAATATCAGAGTATATCAATATTTCAGATCTGACTTTTGTCCGAAAGCAACAGTTTGATTATCAGCCGCGCATAGCCTAAACAGAGATAATGTGACCGCGACAAACCTATAAAATGGACATGAAATATTTCTGTCTTGGATGGCGCGACCTTGAACACTCCCGAACACAATCCAGAAGCAAAGAAAGACAGGATTCCTTTACAAGTGTCCGATATTCCACTGACGCATTATTTAATAAAGCTAAGTGCACCAGAAGAGAGTTGAGTGATGTTGTCTGCGTCCTTCCCTACACCGTGTGGATGTCCTCGGAATACAAACTGGACTGGAACCTGTGTGGTTTTTTTCTTGTTATCCCCGTGTCTTTCTCTTTAATTCCCCAACATTGTCCTCCTCTGTGGTATGTCTGCTGAGTCCCTGCCCATCTTAACATCTGGTCTTCGATCATCTCAGCAGAAACCAGCATCTCTGTCCTTATGTCTACATAGCATTTGGGAACATGCTGAACTCTCCTAGTCAGTGATTGTTCCACATCTCAGCCACTGGGTGCAACTTCCTGCAATCACCAATTTCAGCCAAACATTGCTGAAATGCTCTCACCCCTTCTAGCTTCATTCTCACCGCACCCTTGTACACAGTCTCATCCGCTACCTTTTACTCCCCTTTTTTCTATAGCCAATTTTTAGTCCATTAAAAATCAACTTTGAGAGCAGAGGAGTAAACAAGAGACTTTTCTGTTTGTAAAGATAACTGCCGCACATGCACTAACTACATTTTAGGCATGCATGTTATTCATGATGTTCAGGGTCTTTTCAGTGAACAGCCAATCATCCATGGTACCATAGGGGAGGTAAATTGCAGATGGGGCCTCCTCCTCCTGGAGCCAAGCTTGTAGACAGCCTTCAATTGAAAAAATAGCAATTGGTCTTTGCGTGTCACATGTGGTCACTGGGACACACCAACATGTTGACCAACTAGCATTAACAATGACCACCTGCTGCACAAATCACATGGCCAGAACTACAACCTGACAGCCAGGTGGCCTGGATGGACTCATATGTCATCTCTGTTTCTAATCTTCATCTCCCTCACTCACTCTGGAAGTGTGTCAAGGTCAAGGCAGAGTCAGTGTGCCCTCCACTCCCTCTGCCTCACCATTAGACCGCTGGCCACAATTTCAGCCCCATCCAGCAACTTGTCTTTGATGCCACTCTAGGTAACTGCAGACAACCTCCTTAAGTCCGGCTGCATTTTTTCTGTTTCTTTCCTCCTAAATTGTTCTCCATTTGCACTGGCAAATGGAGAACAATTCTCTCAACCACAGACTCTAAAGCCCAGGACAACTGACCAAATGTTGGCCCTGTTCTGCATATATTCTACCTTTAACCTGATTCACCTCAGAACTCAACCCCTCATGAATCATAGTATAAATAAAAGTGAATTGACTTAAGGAACATTGGCTAGTTTAAGTGGTTCTGAACAGTGACAGGATATATGCCTTTATCAAATCACACATCTATTTTTTCCTGTTTCCCTAGAGAAATGGACCTAAATTTTCCCTCTTGCCAATATCGCCACCCTTCAACAACTCCTCATTCACAGAACATGTAATGTCATATAATTACATAACTAATTACATGGCAATGTGTCTTTCAAGCCACTTCGCTCGTTACTAATGTGTGTACGCTGGTGCCTGACTTCGTATGTGTATGCTGTTTGTGGCTTCTGCTTGTGTGGCACAGAATATTCCTCTGAGCAATTCTCCTGCTCTTTGCAGGACTCGCATCTGCGCTGAATTTCAATGACACCTCTATAAAGATTGGAGCAGATGTCAGCCAACTCTCAGAAAGTGAGGTAGAGGAGAGTGCGAAGAGTAGATTCAGTAGTATTGAGTGCACGCTGACTGCAGTGAGAAATCTTAGGTATACTGCTGATACCTCTATGTCTGCTTGATAAGATATGACTGTGATTTAATATAAAGATGTAACATGGAGCAAAGTGGGTCTCAACATAAAAAAAGGTGAAATGTTATTCCATCACTAAATCTTTCTTTAAAAAAAAAAAAAAAGCTTGACCTTGTGACTCACCTACACAGCTTTCACGATAATGCACCATGCTTACCAGTCTGGGGTCGGCAGGTCAGCTATTTTAGTGAGTAAGTTGGAACATTTCCATCCATCTATCAAAATATCAAATAACAACAAAAAATACTTGAAAGGCATGTTCAATCACCTTTGTACTTGTTTCCTCCTCGAGTACTCCCGGTGTTATGGTGAAGGAGCTGCTAAGGAGCTAAACTCACACAGGAACTAATTTAGGTTTCTGCCAAGGTCTCACTGCATTGATTGGAATGTGAGGGCCTAATGAACACTGTGCTCTTGTTTCCAGATTTGGGCAATACCCAAGTGCTGCCACTCCTGACTAGAAATTTTAAAAAAAGGTTTGAAGACTGGAAAGACGCAAGAAAGAGCAATGTTAGTAATATTGGTTTCCAGTTGCTGGGTTTTACCCATGAGGAACTACACTTGCAGTGTGAAGTAAATAATGTACAAAACAACATTCTACAGGGCAAAAGGTCAAAGTTAAGTTTTCTTTTGTTATCCAGCTACATAATATCTAACAAAACAACCTCAAATGTGCAGTAATTCAATTCAAACTGTTGACTTTAGAAGTAGTGAGATTATGGGTGCAGAGATAATGTTATTCAACAGATCACAAACACAACCCTCAAACACCGAGATAAGCGAGTTTAAGAATGCATACCGGCAGTTCTGAGCACTAAACATAAACGCTAACACAGTGAATTATAGAGCATGACAGTTTAAAAAAATGAAGCTATTACATGTTGGCTTTAGTGACGCCGTACATGCTTAAAGGCAAATTGTAGATGTTATAAATATGAATGACACCCATGATCACAATAAACCTAGAAAAATACATTATTTAGATTCAATCATCAAAAGCCCTCACTTTAGACCATCTTTTTAACCAATATTGCAACATTTCGTTATTGTTGAAACTTTAGCAACATCTAGCAGTGAGCAACTATACACCGACCCTCCAGAGCCTCTCTTTTCAGGCATTAAAGAATGTGTGAAAGGCTCTCAAGATCCTAAAGACAGTTTATAACAATCAAGCAGTATAAAGGAATACTTTCTACTCCTGCAGCAACTTGGTGGAGAAACATTTTATCACTAACTGATAAACAGCACACAGTAAGGTGACGGCAATCACATGATTAGTAGGTTAAGGTTTTTGGAAAAACCTTGCGTATCTCAGATTACATAAAATTGTTATGGATACATTCATGCTCAGGCCAATTCAAGCCTTTTATTAAGCAACAGTTTGTACAGAAAATTATATAACAAAACAAGTATATATAACCAAATATGCAGGCTTAAAAATAATATTAAGCCAAAAAACGTGTCCATTCGCAGTTTGAAGCGATATCTCCCTGAGCTCCAACCGTGCTGTTACTAAAGCAAAAACGCTAATGGCAGTTATCAATACAGTACCATGGTTACCAGCATTGTCAGCACATTCCTCAGAACTGTTTCTAAATTAAAAAATGTCAACAAGTTCCAATAAACACACATGATGATTAAAATAAATAAATAAAAATCTATTTCTAAGCTAAGGCAGACACAATTTGCCGTCAACTATAGCCAACCCCTGTATGGGTTCTCTGGATTCTGATGGAAAATTCAACCATGATTTACAACTACAGTCCAGGGAAAATGTACCTGCCAGGAGACAGAATGATGGGTATCTGAGTGTGTATCAATCTGTGTTCATGTTTGTGTTTACCCTCAACTTGGAGAGTAAGCTCAGGCCAGGTAAGCCAAAAGTACACACACACACAAAAAAAAAAAAAAACAAGCACACACGGATGCATGCGCCTCTGGTGGCAACAGCTTTACATTCCTGGAAGCTCAAAGCCATATGCTGGCTAGAGTGAATTTAGTTATTATTTCCAGGGAGGTCAGCTTTGATCTCCTTTTCATGTCTGTATTGGAGTTGTCTTCTTTCTAATAACCACAGATACATTTCCTCTCCCGTTCTCTGTTAGGCTAGATAAATAGGATTTCAAATTGTGTGCTGCTATGCAATCACAAGGAAAACATGATCTACGATACATCATTCCATAAAAAACCTATATTGAGAGATTATCTTCTCATCACTGAGACAGCGCACAGCTAACAGATAAGGCCAAGAAAGGTGGCCTGTGCTGAATAAGAAATACAAGAAACAAGAGTACGTGTTTGTGTGAGAATGGTTGTTTTTATTACCTCACGCTCTATCGCATCCAGTGTAAACCTGGTGTGCTGGTGGTATCAGTAAGAATGCTGTCTTACACCCAGCCCACTATATCTCTTTGGCCACATGTGTAAGGCAGTAAATTCACCTAAGAGTGGGGGATCTTTAGCAGAGGAGGAATTAACTTCCTGTTCAATGTATCTGGGATTTGGTGATGTGCTTGGTGCAAAGAAAGTCTAAACTGTTACAGTTACAAATGTATAACACCAGACGGGGCACAGCTGGTGCTCAAATGATGATGGCTCACGTTCCTTTCATGTCAATTTATAACGTGTACTTTGAACAAACTGTATTTTTAATCAGCTTGTCTTTGGCAGCATGTCTCTAAAACCTCACTAGCTATAGGTCAATAATTAATTTATATAACTCTGCAAATTAATAATCATGAAGTTTAATTCACCTAAATGAAATACTGTTTTATCACACTTTACTGGTGTCTTGGTGTGCTTACTGGAGCCAGAAAAACAAGGACTGAACAAAATATGAGAAGTGGCCACAAGATCAAGATGCCAGTTGTATACCCGATGAGTAGAGTATGTAATGTTGCTCATTGGCACTCTAACTCTAGACTGCAACACTGCGATGTTCCTCCTGGTTTTTCTGTCAAGTCGACCTGGACATTCTTTGGATATATATTTAACCCAAGTGCCTCATGCTTTTCACTTACACCACGAATGAGTGCACAGTGAGACACTTTTGTGCAAGGAGAAAAGGAGCAAAACAAGTTTAGAGTAAGAGCAATGTTTCTATAATGTTATTTCAGCTGTTTTGTCTCCAGCCCAAAGCGGTGCAGAGTCTAATCAAACATTATTGGATGCATTCACGCTGAGGTCTTAGGAAACACAACAGTTTTGTCTAATATCCAAGCCATTACTTTGTCTCCATTGAGAGGCTGCGGTCCACTCAATAGCAGTAAAAATACCTATTCATCAAGATGTCTATGAACAGGCCCTGTCTAATAACACATATAGAGATATTTAACTGCCTGTAAATGAAGGATCTCAACTTGTGAGAAACTACTTGCATCAGCAAACTAACCTGCAGACAAAGTCCCTCCCAGGTTAGGCTCGACTTTTCCAACAAAGCAAGATTAATTTGCCTGTTGAACTGAGCCCAAAGCCTCAGCTGCCGTATGCTGCTGAGGTGATGCTGAGGTGCAGCGGTGCCTCCCGTGCACCAGGAACATCGGTCTAATTTCAGCGGTGCAGCATTGCAGAGAAGTGTAAAACTGGCTTATCTCGCTTTAGCCTCTCATCAAAGACTAGAGATATTGTGCACCGTACATACAAAAATACTGGTTTAGCTAACTGTACAGAATAAAAATATTGCTACATTAAAATAAAAGGCAGAACACTGTGTAATGAACATAACTAAAACAGGGTTTTAAGTCAATTATACAATTGAGTTTGAAGTCTCCAGCTATTGACTAAACCACTGAAAACAAAGATCTGATCTGAAATTAATCACCTGTATTCACAATTTTTCTCTTTTTATTAAAACAAAAAAAAAATCCCTTCAGCCTTAAAATGTAATAGTACACCTCTGCCTCATTTCACATGCATTTCATATTCTATTTAGCTTCTGCCTCTGCTCTATCTCTTGCCTACATTTAAAGGTTTACCTCCAATACTGCATACATATTAGCTTATTTCTAAATTTCAGAGTTCCAGAACCTGGATCATGGACTCAAACATGTCTGCAGCCTGTAGAATTCCTCCATTTTGACAAGGAAAACCTTTTAAGACACCTCAAAGTCCTCTCTTTTACCCTACCTGGCTTACATTTACGGCCTCTTTTTTTTTTTTTTTTTTTTTAATTCACCCCTGGCAGGTATGACCTTTCGGCTGAAACTGTAGCAGCCGTTCTCACCCCCAGACAGTGGGACCTGGATTTGTCGCAATCTTTAAGGATTGGGACGCCTTGCACCAGCGAGCACGTGAGGCCCGAGCCCTCTCCAGCATGGCTATGGGGCCTGCAATGAAAAATAGTACACCTAATGCCTGGAGATAGACACATTCATCAAAGGAGAGGGGCTCCTGCCTGCCCGCTTTCTGCTGCTTACTCTCTATTCAGAAGTAAGATGCAAAAGCAACTCACTTATTGGATAGTGGTAGAAGAGAGATGAAGAGTTTTATTATTACTGCTGTAAGAACAATATATTATTCCTAGAAGCCCCTGATCCCCTGCTCTTGTATTTTTAACAACTCTCTACCTGTTTCGAGTGATCTCTCATGTTTAGAAGGTAAAAAAGCAGTCTGGTGAGAAGAGGCATCAACATATGGAGTTTCCTCACTGCACAATTCCACACAGCATGGTGTCTTCACCGGCCACTGTTCAAATGAAAATTGTAGGAAGAATAAAGGAGATGATGAGGAAAGTGGTCGCCATGCCAACAGGCACAAAGCAGCCCGCCCTGCTAACCTGTGCAGTAAACCCCAGAGTATGGCTTTGTAATGGCATCTCTTCGTCTATGTCATCTGTTCATACTGGCACAGATGTGGCGGAGGTGGAAAAAAATGCCAGGATAAAACAGGACAAAGGAAGCAATCGCTCTGTCTTCATTTCATTCAAATCCCAGCGTAACCTGAAAAGAAGTGTTTGCTAACACAAAGGAGGAAGGCATGTGAAAGTCACAACGTTCTCTGGAAGTGCAGCCTTCAAAATATCCTCCAGATGAAATTCTCATGGCCGTTACAAACCCAGACATCTGACCCAAAGTAGGGCAGAATTGTGTCTCCGCTACTCATTACCACTTTGGGCAACAGGATGCTTACTCAGGAATCTTTAGAGGAACTCTAATTGATTTTCCTCCTATCTCCTGTACAGCAATGCTTTACATTTATGAAATCAGGAATCTCTAATTTGAATCTGAGATTAGCTACCAAATCATGCTGCAACACACGTAGCAGGATGGTCTATGTATAAATCATAATCCAAGTCTGCACAATGCTTTACTGTCTTTGTCTCTTTTTTTTAAGGGCAGTATTGCTGCTTTTCTCTCTCAGTGGTGCATTTTTACAATCTTTTGGCTTCAGGTCATGGAGAAAATGCAAAATATATGGGTTCTAATCACTTTTGATCACTGCTGAAAAATGGCCATAAGCAACAAATTGATGTACATGATCAATAAACAAAACAACAGTAAATGATATTTTGCTACAGCTGGGTGAATATTATAGGATGTGAAATGTCTGATAGTCTGGTATGGTCTGAAAGCAGAAGGAATGAAGGACTTTAGAGTAATGGTTTGTCTTGTCATCTTTAATTTGTACTCCAATTTTCTTGTGCAAAGGGAAAGAAATCTATGCTGACAAGAAATGGGCAAAAGGATTGTGCTTCTTTCAGTATGTGAATGTTATTTTCCATACAGAACATGACAAACTCAGAGGACAATGCCAAAGGCTAGCCAGCAGGAATTCAGATGCACACACGCACACACACACACATGCACGCACGCACACACACATACACACACACACACACACACACACACACACACACACACGCACACACGGACTACATTTCTCAGTAACACCACAGCTCCGGGTGCCTCATGGGGCTGGTGCATTCCTTCATCCTTCCATCTATCCACGCATACCTCTGCCTCTCTGATCCTCATCTTTCCTCCCTCAAAAACTCAGGTTTAGATGGGTCTTCAATGTGAGAGTCCCTGCTGTCATATAAAGTTCTTCAAGGTGCAAGAGGAGGGGGGGGGAGAATGAGGCAATACTTATACAATTGTTGAGCAGAGCAGTAGAAGCATTCTTCCTGCTGTTGCATACGTGGTAAACAACTGCAAACTGCACTTTGCTGGCAAAAGTACTTTTTCACTAATACGACATGCTGTAATGCTGCTTCAAGAACCAAAATGTCTCCGTTTGCGCCTGTGATTGCATATTGCATCAGGCATGCAGATTGTGTTTGTGTATGTGCCTTTGTGTGTGCATTCTCTGCCAATGCCAGGAGCCTCGCAGACGTGGGGGGGTAAAACGCTCTTTGAGAATGGGATTTAGTAACACAGGCAGCTCTGGCAGAGCCGCCGCAAAGCGGAGGCAGCTGGAAATGCCTCCTCTACGTGTGTGCATTCGATGCGATTGCGGGCCCACATGCGTGTGATGTTTGTGCTCTCGTGGATAAACCCACTCCCCATCCCAAAAAGAGTTCATTTGAAGAGCTTCCCATGATAGTGACATCAAATAGATCACACAAACAAAACCAAAAGACAGTTTTTTAAGATTAATACTGACTTATAATGTCATTTTTCCTGTATGCTTATGACATATTTGGAGTTTTCTGTACTGATGTATCTGATACAAGACTTCTGGCCCGCCATCAGCTGCACTCTAACCCAACACATCAGGGTAGCTACATTACTAAGTTTCCGCTAACTAGTGGCACTAGTCGCTCTCTACCCACGCCAAACAAATTCCAATTGACTGTTATAAAAATAAAGTCATTACAGAATGTACATGCCAAATTGAATCTGTCATAAAGACAGAACAGATTAGGGGTGTAACAGATGCATTGTGGTTTGTACAGATTGCCCCCTGCCGATGATCCGCCTGTGGTTCGTGGATCATTAGCAAAAATGCGGTTATGAGAAATACAGTTTTATGGCTGCCATTACTATTTAAAGTGAAATCATCTCATTTAAATATGGAGTAAAAGGATTAAGAAGACAGTTTTTCACACTTGCATATTTATGCATGTTTATGCATACTTGAATATATGTTCATGAGATGATGTAGAGTCAACTGCACTGAGTCCCAATGTGCTGAAATAGTGGAGGTCTCATTTATTTTCATATCTGTATGTGTCTATTTTTTCCAGTGCGATGTCACGCACACGGTCTCCTCACTTCTGCTGCCTAAACTAGAAATACGTCTGCATGTAATAGCACATGAACATGTTACCTGCCCCAAAACCACTCACCATCTCATCTCAGTCCATTTGATTCACCTGACTGGAATAGTGTCTGCCTCCCCAGCTCGTGCCAGCCGCCACAGACATACGCCTCCTCCAGGAGAGAGATTATGATTCAAAGACTCCAACCCCTGCACAGGGAGACACTATCTGCCAGACGACCGTCCAAGTTTAAGATTTATAATTTAATCTGGAAATTAGTTATCTAAATTTGCTTGCGACAAGGACGGGATTTTCTGATTTTTCAATATAGTTTCCTGGGCTGCCTGAAGGACTGCCAACATGCCAACCATAAAATTACATTATCCCGAGAAGTTCACTGCTTCCGGAAGATGTCCAATAAGGGGGGTGGGGTGGGGGGGTGCTGGAGGAGAAACAGATGGTAACATAAAAGCATTTATGATCATGGATAGTTAAATTCAACCCCAGATATTTTTGTAAATTAAAAAAAAATATTGGTAGGGAAAAGACTATGAATTTTCAATGTAGTGACAGAGGTTTGTGTATTATTTGACACATTCAGATCTTGCCTTAACTTCCTTTGGGAGGTCACAGGGAAGATAAGGCACACAGCGGAAACGAATGAGAGCAGACATATTCCAAGTACAGGTGAGGACAGGAAGGGAAAGGGCGGCTGTCCCCACCACTATCTGCTTATCAGCGGTTGAGCGAGGCCATGCTGGTGATTAGGTTTCAAGAGCAATGTAAAGAGTGAGTATGACTCGCCTGTCACTGCATCTACCAACACCTCAGAGAGTTGTCACAATAATGGAATTTTTTGTTTGCAGGGATGATGGGAGCAGTGAGAAGAGATAAACAACAATGTGGGCCCAGCTGTCACTGCAGATGTGAATCGGGGCACTGGATTATTAATCTAATTCTGCGTCTGGAAAAAAAAAAAAAAAAAGCACTGCTGCAGTTTGTTCTGAGCATTAGGATGCTAATATTCCATTTTTCTTTCCTTCAGTTAATCTTCACTGATGGCAATTCTATTTGACTCCACTTTAAATACATCTGCCATAAAACCAATACCAGAATCAATCTGTCAACACTCAGCATGCACAAGCAGGAGCAGGGGCTCCGAGCAGCTGTTCTAACCTCTGAGTAGTGTCTATTTCCACTGCCTTATCCATATTTAATGCTGTTGAATGAACCGCTTCTTAGCGACTGTTTAATCATTTCAAAACACAAGCAACTTTAAAAAAACAAAATCTGCTCGGTGACATAGCAGAAACGCACTGCTTTTAATTTCGAAGTTTTCGCATTAGTATTTTCTCCTCGTAAGCCGAATTCAAACCGATGACAATTAACATGCAAAAAGGTGTGCGCGATCTGCTACGCATCAGTGACGGCAATAATGTCCCAGCATGGACGCAGAAATCCCAGAAGTTTAATCACCTTGACAGAGAGGATGGAAATGATGACCGCACCCCGACTCTGAGAAGGAGCAACATTAGCTCAGTCAGGCTAAGACATGCATCGCATTCATGGACTAACAATGGAAGCAAGCACTGTGCTAAATTGGCCTGTATAAACCCCATAAACCATTTCAGATAATGCACAACTGGTGAGTGGGCAGACATAATGAGGGTTATTGCATTGCAAATGCACCCAATTGGTCCTGTTTGGTAAAATACATCAAACGCTCATGGTTACCGGGGTGTGAAGCTTCTTCAGCAATGTTTGCGTGTGTTTCCTAAAGAAGCTGTCATTATCCGACTCACAAAGAAGAGTTCCGAAGCAGTGAGAAACTGAAAAGACGTTTCAAAGAGCCAAGGACCCCGGTGCTTTGTGCTTAAATCCCAGGGAACATGCTTTACTCTTCTCGAGGTTAGAGTTCCATCAGTGAAAGCCACCAGGGTAATGTTCGAAAACTGAACATTATCTGATGAATTGTATTTAAATCTCGACAAAAAAAATACAAAAGGTAAAATAAAAAAGCAGAACAATCAAGGCAAACTAATTTAACAAGAGGATTTGACCTTGAAAGTGAGTCCACTGAGTGCAGGTGTTTGTTGACAGGGAACAACAAGGACAGATTTGCTCATTTGAGATTGGAAGATCAGGGAGTCGAATTAATGACTTCTTAATATTGGATGACATTAGCACACATTTACTGAATACTAAATATAAAAGTTCTTTTGTCTTCCTCTCCTATCACGCGTGTATACTGTCGGCAGAGATGCTTAACTTCACCATCAAATGAACAAAAATACAGGAAACAGGAGGGAAAAACACTGTTCCAGCTTTAAATATTAATGCTGAATCTGTTTGTCGTAAAGTTAGTCTGACTTCCTTGATCATATCTGAGATTAAAAGAAGTTCTGGTTGACATCGGGGTTTGAAAAATGTGTTTCCTGTTCATCTCCATTAACCTAGACAACACTTCAAAACTAATTCCAGGAAGCCATTAATCTAAACTTTCAAATGTCTGCACCTTAGTAAGAGGGATCTGCTGAACTGGTAGAGGTGCTGCCAAAGAATCCAGCTTTTATTCATCATTATTGACTCACACGTACACCAAACTGCTCACACATCAGCATACAACCAGTCTACCAGGACATCACTGTCCTTGGCTCTTTATTTCCATGCCTGTGAATAAATATGGATGTGTTTGTACTGGAACGTGCTCTGGTTTCTTCTCACGAGCTTCGATGTGCACCGCCTGCGAGTGAAAGGATGGCAGGTGGTGGGAGATCTTTGGAGACTTGTGGCGGTGTTCTGGTTTATGAGCCGATGACAGGAGACACACACTCATCCACATCAAAGTTTATTACACTTCATCACCTCCTCACCTGCAGTGTAATGACATTTAGCCAATCCCATAAAAATCCCAGGAAACCTGTGGGTATAAATCAATGCCTTTCCACCTCTCCAGCTGCTGCTCACATCCATTATTAAAGCCTGTGCGTCACGTTTGATCGGATATGAGTGTGTTGCTTTGACAAGCATGTCTACTGTTGTGTTTGTGTCCATCTCCAGCTAAATTTAAATTGAGAGATGAGATATACCGACAGTGCGGAACAACCACACCCATGTAACACACCGCACCATCGCATCCGCCCTCCCGGTCCCATGTCTCAGCCAACAAGCAGTTTACATAAAATCCCATTTCATTTCATCAGGCAGTGCTGGTAACTGCTGCAACCTGGCATGAGGCAGAACCAGCTCCACCTGTCTGGGACTGGGGTTTATATGGTTTATTACAGAAGGGAAGTTGTCCATATCTGACGTAGTCTTTTCCTGACCTTTTCAATAATCACATACAGATGTGTAGCACAGGTTTGGTTCCAAACATGTGCGATGACTGAGGCAGAACTGCAGGTGTTTGATGACGTTTGAAGGCCTGTCTGTGCATGTATGTGGAAAATAAACCTGTTCTTTGTTATTACATGAGAAGATGGCTGTCCTGAAGCAGTCAGTGAGTGCCCTCTGCAGGCGGACTGAGGTATGATCCAACCAGTGCAGTGATTTAAACACGCATTCAAATCAAAGATATACATTTAACATTCTACTGCTTCAGTTCGTGATTATCAGCATTTATCATCAGAACAGCCTGATACCCATTCCAGAACGCACATTTTAGTTCAATTATCAACAGATGATTGTCATATGCCTTCTTGACGACTTATTGAAAACATTATTTAAAATGAGCCATCGGAGCAGACCAGCACAATGACTCTACAAAGGGGAAATATGTCTTCATGTATCTCTGTACTGCACATCTATGTTGTTTAAAGATGTAAATGAGAAACATGCCAGTCTCTATTATGGCTCATTTTGTGCATTTTTCACATTCAGCAGCACATTCAAATGATAATGTTAGTGCCTTCAAAACACAATATAAATCTGTGAAGAATGCTGATATCCTCCATGACAGCAACAGCTCCATTCAGAATACTGAACCAAGTGTGTCGTTGGTTCAAATGTGCTGGTGATGGGTTTGATAATAGCCTAATAGAAATGTCAACAACCAAAATGAAGCGACAGGACAAAATCTTATCTTTATTCAACCAGACACTCAAAACAGTGCTGCCTCCATCGCTGATTACCCAGTCTGACGACTTCAGAGTTGCAGAGATTTCAGTTCATGTAACTGAAGGAATGCATTAATTGCCACCAGGATCAGCAGGGGGAAAAAAACAGCAAGATGAAAACTGTGCACGAACAAGACAGCCACCTATCAATAACATGGAAAGGCGTGTGTGCATCCACGCCAGTTCCATTTCCACCTCTGTGAAGATGAGAGACACATCAAGCTCTATTCCCCACAGGTTAAACAACAGCAGCTCAAGTACCTCATTCCTGCACATCAAAAAACAATGCACTGTGTGAGGCTTTGAATGAGCAGTTGAAAGAAAACAGTTGGTTTCCTGTCAAGGTGAACATCCCGAAATTATTAGCATTATTTACCACACTGACACACTGCAGAGAAAAATGAGGCGGGGAACGACACGCACCCGATGGGTGCGCATAAAAGGTGAAGTGCATTCTCGGATGCTGCAAGTCGTACAAAGAAAATTGTTTTGTTTTTTTTTCTTTTTAAACAAGGTGTTGTCACATATGGCCACTTAAGGGGGTGTATATGAATAAATGCATGGATTTTCTTGTCCATGTTAAATATGGTGGTCAGTTGGATGTTATGGGTCTGCAAGTTCTGCAGAAAACAAGAATCAGCTTATTAAAAAGTGAGCTCTAGAGGAAGCGTCCGTGTTTCCACTGCACACGACCACGTTTCCTAAGCTAATTAGCCAGTTGGACCATTTGCTGATGTCAGTGGGGAGAAACAACATATTTCACCCTGTCAGCTTCTTCCTGTGACCCCAGCTGAACTTCTGGTACAGTATTTTAGGAAGATAGCTAGAAGTGTCATTACTGCTCAGGAAATCTCCTAGTGTAAAATATTACCACTCACTAGTCCCATAAATTAGCAAATAGGGCTCAGATCTCCCTAAATAAG
This sequence comes from Arothron firmamentum, assembly GCA_016586285.1. NCBI lineage: Eukaryota > Metazoa > Chordata > Actinopteri > Tetraodontiformes > Tetraodontidae > Arothron > Arothron firmamentum. Next base: position 54,507 of record BJFM01000894.1, read on the forward strand.
GTGAAGAATTTCTCTGCAATTTGTCTTTTTGTTGTGCAGAAGTAATAGCAGCAAATAATAGCACTTGTTTGGACTGTAGATATATCTTGTGAAATAACTTCACAAACACGACCCTGTATTAATTTGTCGGACTATTCTTAAAAATCCAAGCTCATTATAACCTACAGTTCCATTTTAAATTAAATCTCCATTGTTGTCAGTCAGATTGCTACATGCAAAGGTAATAGTTGATGGGTTCATGTCAGAGAACATCTCTGTATCTAAAATACCTTTACATGTGGTAATCAAGGGCATGCTGTAATTACCGGTACTTTGAACATAGCAGTATTGTTTTTCAGGCCTTCCTCTTTGCTTCAACAGTCCTCAAATTTATTGTCTCCCAGCAGCAAAGTCCCGTCCATCGCTGGCGTGTAATTGCTGCACCACAGCATTTCCCCACAATCTTCCCATAAAAACCAAAGACATATAACACAAAAACGCATACAAAAAGCTGAGCAGATTCAACCGAGTTTAGGTAGTAACTACAAAAAAATCAAATTTGAACATCTCTGACTTTTCATCCATCTATACCGCTCTGCTGTAATCATAGTTGGAAACCCATTAGCTAAACCCAGTGTGGCAACAGAAAGAAAGACTTGGAAGATTGTTGGATGTGTTTGGTATCCTACTGATTGCTTCCCTGTGTTGCCTTCAGGCAAAGCAGCCTGGATCTTTGATTAGAAGAGACTCCCCCATAATCACAAGTGTATGATTACGGCATTACGCTGGATTCTTCACAAGAGAATTCGCAATCAAGAAATTGGTGTCGGGGATCGATACAGTGCAACACCTCAGCTGATGCTTGGGGAGGGGGAAGGTGGTGTGTGGGAGGAGGAGGAGGAGGAGGAGGCTTAGCATCAATTAGGAAGCAACTGCCACATCCAGACATTGCTTTTAATCTCCTAATGCATCGGCGTAAAGGCGTGGAAGCCAGCATTTGTCGTCTTCTAAGGAGCAGGAATCGATCCTTTCTGCATGTCCTGGTGCCAGGCTGTCCTGGGCCGTTTCAGCAGCTTTCAAGACAAACTAAAAGGAGAGAGCCCAAATCCTCTTACCTTCCCTAAGTGAAGAAACTGTATTTGATGTCACACTCTAGGTGAGGCTGAAACACTCTAATCCTTTGAAATAGTTTCTAATACATCTGAATTCCTGGTTAATCTCTGATGTACTGGAGTCTGCAGTCGAGCTGGACGATTGCCTGCTGTGTTGACATTCTCTTCATCACACTGGTCTATCAGGCATACAAAGCCAGGTGACCGACAGACTACATAAGAGTGCTACGGTAGGTGGACGTTCTCCAAAGAATCCAAATATGGCCCGATGTGTTGACAGCCAACTGTGGGCATTGTTTCTTTGGATGGTCTAAATTGTCTGGAAAGGGTTCTGGCTGTTACTGCTGCGAAAACAACATCAGGGGATTCGATTTGTTGCATTGAGTCCTTATCAGTGTAGCCAACGCCTGGCATGTGACTCTTTCAATTAATCAGGCATTGTCTAAAACAGCGAAATTTTTGACAGGGGACCCGATCACTGGTGAAAGAGAAACATTCCCGACATTCCCATTACGCCTCCTGTAACTAATGCACTGTGGCAACCTTCTAAGCATCCAATTTCAGCCTCAGACCTCCACTGTTTACACAGCTCTTCCAGCCCTCATCGCTTCATGTTCGAGAGGCCTGACAACAGAGAACATAGGGAATCTGTGTCTCCGTCTGTAGCCTGTGAGGATGCGTATGTGTGAAAATGTGCCTATGCACCCTGTGATGTCAGAGCACAATTAAGTCACCCTTTTTGTACTGCAAAAGTTGCTACATCTGGATCTAATCTACAAATTACTTGTGACCAATTCCTTAGTTTAAGTTCGTGTTGAACCACCAAGAAAGCAGAAATCTATCACGCCCATAAGATAGAAATATTGACAACCCTGAAAACACAAGAGCGAATATCATAAGATTTTTTTTTAACAGCATTCTGTTACCAGGTTTTATTATAACTTCCATAGCATCATCTAATTTGCATCTTGTGTGTTCAACAACATTGAAATATATTTAGTATAAATAACAAGACCAGAACGGAACAGTCAAGGAATGAGAAAATACATGTGTTTTAAAAGAAACATCAAGCCCTCCAACGCTGTCTTGCCTCGTTGACAACAGCAGTGTGAGACCTTGTTGGCTACATTATTTCTTAAAGGCGGGTAAAAACAACACTGTCTGTGGAAGTGCTGCTGGCGGAGGAGCCCTCTGCTTGCAGAATGTGCGGGCCTGTTCTCGGTTGCCTGGCCAGGAGGACACCACTCACTGCTGGAGTAAGAACTATATTGCCAGGTCTGGGTGAAAATAAAAGTGATGAGGCAAAAAGAAAAAAAAAAAAGGTGGGGAAAGCATTTAAAAAAAAAAGCTACAGTCTTGTAAACCATCTTCCATCATCCATTTTCTACTGCAAGAAAAGCATGTAATGTTTTTATCATCAATCAAAATCCACTATAAAGTATAGAATTCCCGCGTCTTACCAGTTCATCTCATCCAAAAAACTAAGTGAATGATTGCTAATGTTAAATCCAACACTCTCTATAATTTATTTGCATAATAGCTAGAACAATAAATAAATGACATATTTTGAGTTGTTCTTATGGCAGCTTACTAAGACACTGATCATCACTTAATATGTTGTAAGTACAAGAGATATTCTTTATTCCAGGGCAGTCGTGATTTCCATAAAACCGGTTCAAGATCTGGATGACAGTTTAAACAAGTAAAACTTCTGAGCATCTCGATGCTGTAATAACTATAGATACTCTTCCCCTCCAGGGAATATATTATATTCTCATCTGTGTGTGTGTACCGGTTGGAGAGAAGGAAAACCATTCCTGCCAAAGGATTCTAAATCTGACCTAAACAGTGACCCCGAGCAGCAGCGGCCCATGTAGAAAGAGACGGACAAGTTGGCAAGCTGCCTGAACATCTTCTGTTCTCCGCTTTCAGGAACTGACAAAGCTTTAAAGGTGCTACTGAGATGCTGAGACCAGCAGCGCAGAACCACCACCCCCACGCACGTCTCAGAAGAATTGATATTCGGTCCTGCGGAGACGGAAACTTATAACTCTGCTGTCCTTAACAGCGAGGTGAATAAAAAGGAGGCGTGAAACTCAAAATGACTAAAGGAAGAGGGAACTGGGCAACCAGTAAGTCAGACTGTGTAATGGGCATGCTCAAGAAGAGCATGCGTGCTTATACTATAAATCAAGGAGGCAGGAAATGGTCAAAACAGGACAGAACGGAGTCATAAGGACATAAAAGTGAGAAAATGAGCAGGTGACTGATGACTCAGGCCTAGTATTATTTCATATGCGATAGTAGATAAATGTGCTACATCAAAAAAGCAAAAATGAAAGATAAAAGCCTTTGCTGCTCCGTTCCAATACGCAATTTGCAAAGTCCAGTTTTGTATAATTTTTAATTTCCACCCTCTCGGTGCATTTTACATACCTTACCAAGAGGCGTCACCCCACTTTCAGAGAGTGAGCGAAGCAGCAGGATCTCGTTCAGGAGTTCACACGTGTACATTAGCACTCTGATAAACTGGCGCCATTTAATCTGAGCTCCAAACCTGAAAGCTGATGGACTCTTATATTCATCCCCGTTTGAAAACGCTGATGAGTGGAATGTGTGGCTTATTCTAAGAAAAATAGAGGTGAGGGTGTTAAATGAGATTCATGTCGTCCGACTGGCGCTGTGCGTCTAAACATAGCAGCGTGGCTGCTAACTTGCGAGTTGAAAAGTGTACAGGAAGAGATAGAAATAGGAGTCCCTCTGGGTCCCAACCAATAAACTTCACCCGTAGCATCCCAATTAAAAGACTTGCAGGGTAAGAGAGGGTCCTTCTCAAAGCTGGAAGAGTGGTTCATAAGCCCATCAGAAAAGGATGACGAGGTATCGGATCGCGCATTTTTAAACCGTTGAAAACCTCGCTGTCAATTTATGTGACAGTGCTGATTAAATAGAACTTTGTGCTGTCAATATGACTGCACAATATGTTGATGAATATCAGATTCAAAGTAATTAGGCCTCCGTTATTTTTAGGCTGTGACAAGAGATGCTTTCTTTTCTTTTTTTTTGAGGCAAATTTTTGCTGTAAATTTGACAAAGTCATCTCACCAGGGTCACAGCGGCTCAGAGTGAAATCAAGTCTTTAAAGGAGACTAACGGTGGCGGTAAACTTTGTGTTGGCTGACATCCCCTCCGTCAAAAAAAGAACATCACTGAAACTGCGTGTGTTTATTTTTGCATCAGCTGCCACTCATTAGTTCCTCTCAACCTCACCGGCCAATTAAAGTGTTCGTTTTCAGCAATTAGATTATTCAAGAATTTCTTTCTTATTTGTAGTCAACTATAAAAGCAGCAGTCATTATTTCGGTGCGAGCTTTGGCTCCTTTAAACCTAATGAAACATGCGCAAATTGGCAGTGTAACCGCTGGGCCTAGGAAATACTTTAAAAAGCCTGTTTCTTTTTCTGTGATGGACGTAAATGTAGGCATTAGGGGGAAAGAAATATGTAGCCTAGAGCTTTTATTTAAAACTACAGACTCCACAGAGCAAAGAACTACACAGCCTTCTTTAGTAAAAAGGTTGAATCACAAAAAAAAACAAATGTGTTTGAAAGTTTTTCCTTTCTTTTTTGCTTTTGAAGGAAAAAAACACTATGTCTGCCATTGCTACTCGGTTGTGTTTTATACCAACTAGCCAGCAAAAGTCAAATAAATAAATCCGCACTGAATAAACACATTATTAAATATGCCATCTTAAACACATTGTTTACATCCTGGACCAATTTTCAGTGTAGAATTGTATCACCACAGTAAATCAACCAGAAATTGCGAGGTTTTTGGTTGTTTTTTTTTAATCTTCTAGTGTACAATCTAGAAATCAAAGAAAGAAAGGATGATGCTTTCAACTGAAAAAAGTTATAAGGGTTTAATGATATTTCCCCTCTATCATCAGAGGAGCTTGTATGTGCACCAGTTTCAGGTATGTAGACTTGATGTACTGTAAAAAACTGCAAAGCTGAGAGACCATTGATTTTCTGAGTCTGTTAACTCAATTTCAACACAGAGGAGGACTATACACAATATTAATCCACAGACTGATGTAACACACACAAGACAATGGGCCTTCTCTATTTGCATCATCCCAGGGAAGACCCACCACTGCAATCTACAGGCAAGCCATGCAGCCATATGGGTGCACACACGTATGAATGTGAAGTGCGGATAATTATCTGTCTGTCAACTTGCATTAGAGCAGAGGGAAAGGCTGACTGCCAGGGGACAAAAGTGGCCAACAAAGACATTTGTGCACGCCTGACTTGATTTTCACCTTCTGCGAACGACTGGGGGTGAAGTTAATGTGGTTGTTCCAAGGTTCACCAACACCCGTGTCCTCTAACACCTCCATGTTTCTTTTTCTATCACTGTGATATCAGCTCCTGCTGCCATGACTCCTCACGGAAAGTCTGTACTCAACTTCTCTGGTGGGTTTCTCACATGCCCGCTGAGGAGAGTGTGTGTGTGTGTGTGTGTGTGTGTGTGTGTGTGTGTGTGTGTGTGTGTGTGTGTGTGTGTGTGTGTGTGTGTGTGTGTGTGTGTGTGTGTGTGTGTGTTTTCACGGTATCATGACACATATACAGATACACATAACAGACACATAACAGTCTGGCTCCTGAACAATCAAACCCAGCTGAAGGTGAAGATGAATGTTCAAATGCCAAGTACAGAATAAGAATTAATAAAATGGCGTGCGTGCATGCGTGCGTGCGTGTGTGCATGTGTAAAATAGCAAAGATTACAGCCAAAGTTAGACTACTGCTGGAGCGAGACACTTTAGTTTACCGATATTGTCAAATGGAAATAATCACCTCTGTGGAACACTGCGTGTTAAAATGCTACGGATTGGCTGAAACAGTGGGAAAAATCGATGCAGAGATTGTTTAATTTCATTCATCTTAGCCTGCAAAGTAGCTCAGATTAAGCTTTGTCCCTGTCCCACATTTGTCTTGATCACTGTTGACTTTTGCTTTTATTCCACACAACAGGGGGTGGTAATCACCACAAGCCTAGCAAAGAGATATTATGATATTTTGGTCTCAATAACCCTAAAAAATACTTATGTAAATATGTATTTATTAGCTTTGTTCAAATGTCATTTAAGTCTCAAACAGAAAATGTGTTAACATCTGCTTGTTCTTATAAGATAAACTACTCAGTCTGTTCAAATGTCAAGGTCTACCACACCAGCTGATGGATTTATCACTGTCTGACCTATACAGCCTGCAATGGAAAACCAAGCTGGACCAAGGTGTGCTGTGCCAAGCCATAACAGGCCATGCCATTTGGAAACGCAGCTTTAGTGGCAGAGGATTGTTTCTTTGTCAACAAAATAACTGTAAAAAGTTATGAACAGATTTTCCTTGAAATTTTAGGAAATGTTCATAATGGGCCAAGGAACAGATGGTTACATTTTGGTGATGTTAGGGTTTATGCTACATTCATGACTTTTCAGATCGTAAATTATTGCAAATTAAGATGTACCATACACAAACGATCCCATACCACACCTGAACACTGGGTGGAAATGGAGCTCAGCCTTAGCTCATGATGCTGAGGATATCTCAAATGGCATTGATTATATATATAAAAAAAAAAAAAAAA
>BJFM01000894.1:61283-72797 GCA_016586285.1 Arothron firmamentum
AAAAAAAAAAAAAAAAAACAATTGTAAATTAAATATGAAATTCAGATTTTGTAGTCCTTTGAGTGTGGGAAGAACAGAAAAATGTTTACCTTCTCAGTGCAATTATTACTGTAGTATAAGCTGTAAATTATTAAGCCTGTGTTACAATGGCCTAACCTCATCTGATCATGCTGGTGTGATCTATAATTCAGCAAGGGCTGCTGAGGTTCCCTTATTATTACCACACTGGTATTCATAATAAGCTTCCCACCCTCCCTAACTTCATGTCACTCTATCTGGCTCTATTTCAAGCTTTTTTTCCCCTGTCTGTCTGGTCTCTTTTTTCCTCAGAATTCACTCGACAGCAGCATGCACTCGTAAATCCGTTGCATACATTCATTACTGCCACACATGAAAACAATCATTACCAGACACTCCTGGAGATAAACATTTTAATATAAGCTGGAAATGTGACGACAGTGCCGGTATTACCCCAGCCAGCAGGAGACAGGGTGAAGGAGCGAACGATGGAGGAAAAAAGTGTCTGTTTGATCATCTTCCTAATTACGTCTGTAACAATACCCAAGTTGTTTTTGCACAGAATCAGCTAGAGAATATGCAAATAGGCACTGCTGTGCTGCACTTGTATGCTGAGCCCGGGCAGAAAAAAAGTGCATTGTGGCACTTTCTTGTTTTGAATTTCAAAAGAAAGCACAAAAAAAAAAAAAATCTGAGGAATCTCTTTATACCCCTAGGCATTAATTCTGCATATTACAATCAATTATAGAGATCTGAATAGTAGATTTATCTATGGAGAGAACATCTGGAGTGGGGCACTTCAATGAGACTATTGCATCAAAAAAGAGTCATCTGTGAAGGAGCTACGCTGCGACCAAAGGATGCAAGAGCAGAGACGGGGTTAGGGGTGCAATTAGGACAGAGGAGGCGGCAGAGAACTCCCTGATTGATGGTGTTGCATATTCAGTAACATGCAGCTAATGCAGGAGGACAGGCAGCCGCGAGGGCTCACATCACTTCAAGTAAACATAAAAATGTGTCAAAAAAAACCACCACTCAGGCAATACAGGCAACAGCAGTACTGCAGAAACTACAACTGAAACTTAATTTCAGTCAGCTGCCTCTCTTCTAAATGAATTTCTTCCAAAGCACTCAAAAAGAAATAAAACAGGAGCTAATATTGGGGCTCTTCAAGGTTATATATACTCTTTCATACATCTTACAACAGAAGATTGGTGACAACTCAGCAGCACTGCTGAAATAAAACGGAAGCAGGGCCAAACAAAGTAAAGTGAACAACAGGCAATGCAACTAGAGAATAACCAAGTATGCAGCCACAAACTCGCACAGATCGCACAAAGGACTGCACAAAAACCACAGTCAGCCTTCCATCTCTCTGTGGACAGTAGGAACACTCCCGCCACATCATCTCAGAATGCTTTTCATCACAGTGTGACAACATGTCAGCTTCAGTCCCTGTCACAATGCCACGATGCATTGATATTCACCAACTGTGCTGCAGCCAGGGATGCAAAACAATCATGCCAAAAATACAATTCTGGGGAAAAACACAAGCAAACCTGCTCTACACCCACGTACCCACTCTATCTACAGGCACGAGTGTGAATGCATGCAACAACTATTCACGCAAAAGCACCCATGCAAGTAAGTTTGTTGTTTCCCTGTTGGTGGCCACAGGTGCTTCCAATAATTGACTTGCTATCAGTTTTGTATATGCTCAGCCTTTGAGAAGAGCTCTGCTCCTGACACGTGTCACCAGGAAACCTCCCACAAGTCACTGTCGGCTCAAATGACAGATTAATTTATTGGGGGGCTGGAGGTGCCAATTCAGCCTATATTCACTTCAAACCAACTGTTATAGCTACATTCAGAAGCCCTATTTAGCACCCACTCAAATTTACACCCCTGGGGTAATTGTGATGGTGCATTGAGCGTGTTTGCTCGTGCATGTGTGTGACATGTAGGTGTTGCGAAACTCCATGTTGTGATTTAATTACTGCAGTTTTTTGTACCTTAAAAACAACCAGCAATCTAACAACTATCCAGGGTTTCATAGAAAAGTGACTAATGAAATAGTAAGTGATGGGTATTTTTATGAATGTGCTGACTGTTGAAGAAGCTCCTGCAAAGACGGGTGATTCACTGATGATACCTCTTGATGAGGCAAAGAAACGAAATTGATGAGGAACCGTATATGCAGCCAAGTCAATCTGCTCAACAAATATTGCCTTTGCTGGAACACCAGGTAAGCATGTAATGAAATTTCTAGTGGAGTCTGAAAATCCGGCACAAGAGTGTGATTATGCATCCTCCCTGTGACTGCTGTGTATCTCTCACACAAACATGGAATCGGATGCAAACCCAAACACATTGGCTGGGGAGACGCATTCAGCGGAGCAATTAAACATCCCTGCGTGTCTGCATACAAACTATCAGCCAAATCAGACTCTACAGGTAACCTCGGTGGAGAGGAGGCAGAGTGGATTATCCACTGCTGTGTGTCAGAGCTGTATGGCTGCTCCAGCAGCCAGGACTTCTGGGCTTGTTAAAGCTGATTTATAAGGCCTCTGTTTACTCTGGCTTTCCCAGGCAAGGCAAGGTCAACAGTAATGGTCCTCTGGATGGGAATAAATCTCAACATGGCTGTAAGGCCCACACAGAATTTTTTTTTTTTCCCAGCAACCTTTCATGGCATCCAAGCTCAAAATCCACCCCCTACAATCCCAATTTCAGGTGCACACCCACATGCTCTTCTATCTATCCCTTAAATCAAGCCACTCAGGAGAGCTTCAAATTGGCGCTCCATCTGCGACTTCTTCTCGTACTGTGATCTCCACACTTCTGTCCCACTTCTTGATGCTTCACCTCGTCATGCAGGTGGGAGTAAACTGAACACCCATTTAATCAATTAAGGCCTTCTTTTTCCACATAGCCTGAGGACGGTGAGAGGGAAAAAGAATAAATACGGATCCAAGAAACCTTGCCTGGTAAAAACATGCAGTGCAGAATAGTGGCTAATATAACAGATGAAGGTTGGCAAAACTTCATCCTATTCTTTCACCCTCTTGTGCTCTTAAAAACAAGGCTGACAAGGCGATTGCTGCGTTGAAAGCAAAACTCCTGCGAACAAGGGTAAAAAGGGAAAACAACTAAGTTTCTTTATTTATTACATTCCAATCCTTCCCATCTATCTGTGAGGCAGGGCACGGAGCCATAACTCCTACAAGTGATGAATTCTACACAAATGTAGCACTTCAAATCTCACATTTTGCTGCAAAATCAAACCCACATGCTGGTAAACAAATGAAACCGTGTATACCACGTTTATGCTTGTGAACATGTCTCACATGCACAATCACTTTGTATTTTTGTGGGCACATGCCTGACTTCAGGAAACAGAGAAGGGCCAGTGAGAGCATGTACGAGAGTTATATTCTTAGGATGAAATAACCATTTTAATGCTTAGTAGACTCTGCTGCATGGTCAGAAGAGGATAAGCTTCAATTCCGTGAGCAGTTATATTTGAAGAAAGACTTTATTGTTCTTTTATTCTGCAATTGCTGCAACAACCTTCTACTGTGGTGCAAGTGCGTGCAACCACCAACCTGCTACTGTACGTACACTGATACCCAAATACATTTCTTATCTGCTATAATGTCCAACTTTTATTCAGTGGAAAATGTAATTGCAAAGGGCTTTGGGGCTATAAAAATCTTTATATATTTATATATATATATATATATATATATATATATATTTTTTTTTTATTATTATTATTATTATTATTTATTATTATTATTTATTTTTTTTAAAATTTTGTTTTGATAGCATCTGCTATAGTCTAGGATATAGGATATTACCCGAGCCATGATTGCCTGTTATTGTAACAGTATCTTTGAATCAATGCGGAAATACGAGACTCCTGCAGTATCTGTTTGGCCAAAGAGGTGTTATTAGTTAAACTTGGTCATTGATTTTGCTGCAAATGCATGGGTCATGTCATTAAGCCAACAGCCTTGTTTAATTTCAGGTAGACTGTCTCTCTTTAAAGACTCAAAGACTTCATTTTAAGGCAACTTTGGATTTTTTTTTTTTTTCATTTAAACCAATGAGAACCTTGATAATAAATTAAGCTGTCCAGCTAAAGCTCCCAATTCTGCATCTGCCGATACTGTGTAACAGCAAAAATTGATCTGAGAAAATACACATTAGAAAGACACCATGAATTAGGCTGTGAAGAAAGCATCAGTCACCGTGAATGTAAGCATGCAGAGAGAGTTCACAACCTTTATTTAATGTCATCCCTTTTATTCCACCCACATTTGATGCAATTTGTACTATTTCTAATAAATCAGACGCACTGTAAAGGATTCTGTGTGACCTGTCAAGATTCTGACATGCTGGTACCTAAAGTTCTTTGATATATTCATTATCCCCTGTCTAGGGGCAAAAACAACTTCAGGAGAACCAGTAACCCTTCCAAATCCACTCACACTGCCAACCAATCTAGTTATAACAAACAACCAACTGCTTAATATTCCCCCACAAGCACCAAGTTTCCTGTAAAGCCTCCAAAACATTCTAGCATGATTACATTAAACTTCTGTCCTAATATGCTTGGTTTAGTTTTAAGAATTTAACTTTTGCCTGCAGCGTGCCTCCCAGTTGCATGTCAATGCACAGCCAGTGGTGCAAGCTCGTTCATCAGTTGCAGTTTCAAAGACTACTGGTGGATTTAAACATCCCTAAAAGAAGATAGCAACAGAAAGTTTTCATACACGTCTAGAGATCGTTTCACCTTCCTGAAGAAAACGCAGTGTATCTTCAGGGCTTGATCAATAACACTTTTTGAATGATTCTTGGTGACATATAGTCAATATAGAATAATTTAGGTCTCATTGATTGTATTTATGTGATTAACATAAAGTCTATTGAAAAGTTCATTAACAGAGTCATAAGGCTGCTTTCTTTTCCCAGTAGCGCTCCACATCTATCACATATGCAATCGGGCGCACACATGCATGTACTCCCCATGTGCTCTTCAGGCCTTATCATTTAAAGCAGTCTTCCACACGAATCATCCTTTCTTGCTTCAGTAGCTACTGTGAAGCGTTTTCTCTATCTCGTGAGACTTCGATGACATTGAGCGAGCATCATTCCAGTCATTAGACGAGGCTATAGCGAAACTCTTGATGAGCTTACACACGGAATAAATGCACCGCTCAGTCAAGGACTTTGATGAGGCTTTTGATATGCCTTCACTCCATTAAGCAGTCAAAGGGAATACGCTTGCATTTGAAGAGTTGGAGGAATTTCATCCATACCATATCCTGAAATCAAAATCTTTAATAGTGCTTTCAGACCTTCTGCATGGAATTATGCATGTAACCATTTCACTCAGGTAGAAGCAAGTCTGAAAATAAAAGACAAAATGGAGATGCACTTACCACTTAGGATGCTTTCTCAGCTCAAATTAAAGCCGCCTATGTATTGATGTGCAAAGGTGTAAAATTATAGATACGAAAACTTCAGGAAGGTGTCCTTATCTTGATCTCTAAGGTCAAGGGGCCAAATAGCAAACAAATGAAGCTTCAGACTTAACAAACACACTGATTCTGCAAGTTTTAAATGCCATGTATCTAAAGGACATGCTCATATGAATGAATCTGGCCTTTTAAAATGTTAAAATTTACGTAATTTCTTCTTATTGTAATGCAGCAATTACACATAAATATGGGTATATTAAAAAGTGTCTGAACTTATAAATCACATGTGCAAGGCAATAACATATGTTTTGTAAATATACCGAAGCAGTGAGTTTTATACTACATAGAATAAGTGTATAGTAGCTGGCAACCGAGGACAATACAGGAGCAACAGCACAGTAGGCTGTACTAGTTACAATTTGTGGGTACCAGGTTTTAGTCATGCTTTGGGCCAAAAAAAACCAAAAAAACATCTCATCCCGACTTTAGAATTGAGTTTGACATTATCGTCAGAGACACTCTGTGATGCAGTTGTGTGCAACAGTTAAAATGTGAGCTATCACACACACATCAAACCAAAGCTGGCTACTCACTGTGCATTCATCAACTGTTAAATTACGAACGTCTCTCGCCAGACTTGTTGAACTAAGTTTATCTAAGATAGCTTCCAGTGTATAATTCCTGCTATTTACCAGTCACTATTTTTAAATGTTAATGATATCGAAAATACGGTACATGCAATGAAGCCCGCAGCACAATGACTTATTCCATTCTGTGGAACTTTAATGGGTGAGAGACAACAGTCGCCAAAGAGGTCTGAATCCAAATAAAAGCTCCATTCATAACTACTTTGTTCATGCAAGTCACGACACTGACACACGTCACTTTTGGGTTTATGTGTAAGAAAGCCAAAAGAAAAATGAGGCAAAGAGAGTGACAAAAGGCCATGGGTGAGATCAGGAGGCAGGAACAAACATTAGAAGAAAGGAAACTAAGATGATGAAGATTAAATGTGCAAGTAGGAATCTCACAGGGAAATGGGCATAGGTTGTACAATGAAAGAGAAAAGAGATGCAGGGATGCGTTTTTGTAGCGGCGACCAGCAGAGTTGTGTAATTAAACCAGACGCTTTCCCCAGAAGAGAGTTCAGTACCTCTCCAGGAACAGCTCTGCCGCTCGCTGAAGAGAGGAACACTAATTTTCTACCAAGCCATAATAACCTACGTGTAATAGGTTTATCTCCAATAGCTTCTTGTGATTGAAACAAGGATTTTTAAGTCTGCAAAATAATCTCATGAACGCAGGTCAAACATTTTCTTCTCTCCTGGCCTGACATACAACTAATTCCCCGACACTTGTCTAATAGGATGAGCTGTGGCTGCTGGTAATTGTATTGCTGTGCACATGCGGCACTCCAGCTCCTCTGTTTATCATGCACAGCCCTCAGACATGAATGGCTTTTCCGTCGTTCTCATTTCTTTATCCTTTCCCTGTTTATCAAGGCTTTCAGTCAAATTGAACAAGCCTTTGTAGTCATGCAGTGCGGCATGACGTGACTGGCTGGCTGGCAGAAGTGCACGAGTGCAGCTACCCGGCAGAATCGATGCTGTCGTACCAGGACGGTGTGGAGCAATTGTGCTGCAGCGCCCAAAATAATCCAATTTAATGTCTGAATGACACTGGAAGTGAAGTAAGTGCAAACAGGTCACAGTGGAAGGCAACATTCTTCCATGAAGGCTGCAGATGTTTACATTCTATTAAAATAAGAGCAAAGCAGGAGAAACCAAGTCAGAGTAAAAGATTTCTGCAATTGCAAACAATTTCATCAGGCTTAACTGTAAGATCTCAAGCAACACAATATTTCTGATTACTGAAGAGCTGTTATTCAGCCAGAATTATTAAAGACTTATTTTGCATATAATTACATGAAAATAATTGCTCATGTTAAACTGCAGTGTGCGGTATATCACCCTGCAGTTCTCATGGAGTGTAGTATGCAGACCGTGCATAGTTTTTAAGGGTCTGAATCAATTAATTATCTGTGTGTGGTGCTGAGGCCGAACTGTAAGAAACCCCAATAAACTTACCAAATCTATTTCCATTTAAAAAGAAGGTGTGCTGGGTCCTCAACTATTGTAATGGTGCAAGAATTACAGCAAAGGTGGCAAAATTACCTGTCAGAGGCTATAACAGGCGCGCTTGGGTGTTGAGTTCAAGTGCAAATGAGTGTTAAGTGAATTAAGATTGCAATCTCATTTGCAAAAACACAGTTTGTCTGCTCATGTTTGATGTTGTAACAGGCTGTGTGTATAAGCCTTGTGCATTATTACACTTGGGTTTCAGTAGTGGCTACCACATTATTCAGCATTTTTTTATTATTAATTTTTGGTTATACTGTTATTAGAACACCTGGCACTGCATATAACCCATACCTAAGGACAATGGGCAGTCACCCGCATTAACTGGGGAGAATTCAGGGGTTAAGTGGTGGTAAAGTCGATCTGGGGATTTGAACCAAGCAATATTCTGGTGGAAAACAGAGCCCAGAGTTTTCTTTTCTTTTTCTAAAACAGTTAACTGAGTCTTATTAAAGAACTGATCTACCCCGGGTGTGGTGGTTATTTAGGTTTTTAAAAGGCCACTAAAATTCTTGCATCAAGGAATTAAAATAACAAGGATCTTAATTTGGTGCAATTTGGAAAGCACTGCAATAAGCAAGTGGAAGTATGAGACCACAGCTATTTGTAAAATTATGCAAATTTACAGCCAGAGAACTTTATAATCTCTGACAGCAGTGTTAATAATTTAGAAATTGCTCCCACATGAAGCATCATAGAAAGTGTTTCTTAAAGTAGAATATTAACTTGTCACAGAAAAATTATGCACAGAGGGAGAAACCTGTTTTTGCCTGATTCCAGGAAAGGGAAAAGGTGAAATTGTTGAGGCCGCCAGGAAAAGAAAAAATCAGACCAATGCACATGACTCTAGAAATCCTTTCACTATTCATCATATCTGTGTGGATTTGTCATCCAAGAGGCAGGACAAAATGTGTTATATTAAAAATCAATCTGTGCCCTTAATTAATTCACACATTTTCTAAAACCTGCAGTGGATCGATAAAAGCAAGACACTACTTGAGGAATGTCAAAGATACGACTAAGATAACTTGCAATATCAAATTCCCCTCTATCTGCAAATGCTATCTAAATTGTGACTACGCCATTGATATTTCTAAGCATTCTGGTGACAGGGCTTTTTCTAATAACGATTTTATTTTGCAGCCCTGGTCGGGCTCACTGTGTAAGAATAAGGCTGTTAGTAATGTGTTTATTAAGCTGAAAAAGCCATTAGATCAGTGGTTACGGAGTCATCTAGCTAAAAAAAAATCAACATGTGATAATCACAAAACACAAAAGCTGCTTAAATGGCCAGAGGCAGCGTGTCTGAACGACTAATAATTTTACCTCCATGCATCAACTCAATGGTTTTGAAATGGCACTATCAAGGTTTCAGCTCTCAGAGTTTTCTCAGAATTACAGCATTTATTATTTAGGAGGTACAGCCATTTTATGCAGAGTGCCATTTGGAAAAGTGTCTGACCAGCAGTTTTGGTCACACGCGGTGCATTCCCTCACGCCTTCCAGACAAAAGAAGCAGATAAAAACTCTAGAGCTGATTTCAGACAGTGAATTTGCATTTGGTGACTGCAGCAGAGTCAGTTAGAGTTAGAGAAAAATCAATCCTAATCCACATGACAGACTGTTTTTTTTAAATTTAAATCACTTAATATTTCCATTTTTTTCTTAATATTTCCATTTTCTTTCTAACCTATCTGGTTGTGTAGATTGGAAAATTATTAAAATGTCACTTCTCACATTATGAAAGACAGGGTTGTATTTCTATTATAACAATGGTAATAAAATGTGTTTAAAGTATCATTTGTTCCCGCTATCCATTTCTCCATTCGTGCTTTCAACTCGCCGAAATCCTATTTTGTCAGTAAGCATTGCGCACATACTGATCTCAGCATGGCATGAACAGCATTCCGACAGCTTTCTTCAGCTTTGTGAGGGTGACAAAAAAAACGTAATAAAACTAAAATGCCTGCTCTTCTCTCCCCATGCTAGGGATTAGGCCTCAATAGGAGCCATGGTTTTACACAGGGAGGGGATAATACCATGGAAATGGAACCCTGCTTCTGCAACACGTTCAGTATGAAGGAAACTCCACTGAAAAGCCACTAGAGTCATGTTTAGATATTAAGAAAGAGGAAAAATACTTCTGAGGGACTCTGATGTGATCTGGTATTACAATGAGCTGATAACACAGTTCCAGAAGCACTTTAAGAAGTCTAAAAGAACACTTCACCACAGATCTGAGTCCACAGAAAAGCTCAGATACTGACACATTTATTTTAAAACAGAGTATTTTATCTTATAATGTAATAGTGTTTGACTTCAAATGAAAGATGCAGTTTGTGGTGGATTTCTGATTTTTTTTTTATTTTCTGCATTTTTTTAATCCAAGCACAATATTTTTGACCAACAGAGAACCTTGTATAATATGGGAGTACTCCTGCGCAAACAATGATGTGCTAGATAAAAAAATGCCACTCAGGATTTTTCTGATAAAACTGAATAACAAAGATCCAAATACAGGGTTATGTCAAGTGACGACAGAAACTAGCATAAACAGAAACAATGAATTTTGATTTTTTTTTTTTTTTTTTTTAAATGTGCATACAGAAATATATATATATATATTTTGGTTTGTTTTTATTTCGTTTTTTTTTAACTTGGATGATATGGGTCTAATTCAATTGGGACTCTCTCCACTCCCACTGCATCACATACTGAACTTTGCTTGGAGTCAAGCAGAGAGAGCAAACTCGTCTTCCACTCTCTCCTGAGGAAACAGAACTCTTCATTTGCAAAAAACAACATGTTTATGGAGAGCCATGAAAACCCCCTAGCCCATAATCAGTGTGTCAAACTGATGTGAATTAAACACAGAAAACACACATGTAAACATGTGGAACGCCACCTCCTGCCATAACATACAGGATTTAACATTCTCTTTGTGAGCGGAGACGATCCAAAGCAGTCACGGATGCGCTTACATGGTGGCGTGCGCCGTCTCTGAGGGGGGAAGCATTAAGGTTCATGTGCAAAATATGCATTATTAAACATCTGCATGGATGTAAAGCTAACACTCTTCTGTCTATACATGCCTTTCCTCCTGCTTGCACTCTGTGAAGGCCCATTTAAATTTTGACTGTAGATCAGACAAAAACATTTGGTGGTGACTTCATAAAGTAAGCTAAATAAAGAGCTGTTTTTGGTTTTTCAGGGCAGAGTATAGTGGCTAACCTTCTGCCTTCTTCATAGGCATGTTTAAAGCTGCAAGGAAGCACAAGTTCAAAGGTGAAACAGCTACCCCCCCCCAACCCACCACCCTTCCCCCTTTTGGTTCAACGCTCGCCTGCATGCCTACTTACCATGCAACATTACCCGGAAATATTTCCCAGCTCTTCTCACATTAAGCGCTAAGGATAAGTCTCTCCACTCAGTACCACTTACCAACTTCAAGGTGATGCAAACACCAAAGTGTTAACTCTACAAAGTACATAAGTTTCATACGGAGACGCGTGCTCTCGATAGAAACCCAAGAAGAAAGCACCGGTGGAGGAGAAGAGAGGTGACAGGCATGTGAGGAGCACCTTCTGAAGTGTCAAAAGATGGGTTCAGCTGATGAAAGAGGGGAGGAAAGAGGAAGGGAGTAGGGGAAGAGCAAGAAACGGAACAAGCTGATGTCACATCTGAGGTGGTGGAGAGACTTTCAAGTCGGGAGGATTGGTTATGTATTCCACACAAGAGCCTCTCTGGGTGAATTTGTGCTGTGTGGGCATTTGCATTGTGTCTGAGTGTGTATTTCATGTGACGTGCACATGTGTGAATGTTTTACAGGTGTGTGTGTGTGTGTGCGTACATGCTAAACAGGAACAATCACA
>BJFM01000894.1:72827-117571 GCA_016586285.1 Arothron firmamentum
GCTTAAGTCTGTGTGTTTGTGGAAAAGCCGCACGATATGTAAATACAGTAAACATGTGGAAATATCAGAAATGAAAGTAGCCTGGGACAGTCTGGCAACACGGATCTCCGGAAAAAATCCAATGGGAAGCTGCCTACAATGGCCCACATTTAAACTCAAAACAAACCAAGAAAAGACCTTTAAAAATGCAGATATGCAGTGCTCCAAACGTACTTGTTCATTAAACCAGTTCCAGCCAACTTAGAAAGACTAGTGCAAACTTTAAAGAGACACTGCTGTGTTTTTTACTGTTGTGTCAGTTATCAGAAGCATAAAGACATAAAAGCTCCCAGGACCTTAATCATTATAATAATCTGACTCACTACCTGTGAAGACCTGCTAAGAAGTGATGATGAACAGTACTTTAAGACCAGCGCTCCCACCCCGAAAGAATTGATTGGCTGGTCTGTATGTATAGAAAATTGCTGCTGAACAATCAATCCCTCTTAAGTTTCGTGAATCCAGTTGGGTGGCTTAGCCTAAAGGAGCTGAGGCCGGGGCATCAATGTGGACACAGGGGAGACCGGGGAAAAGACAAAGCCCTGTCAATAGCACTTCATTTTCCATCAACTCTGTTCCTTAATCACCCCGGACTTAATGTGCCTTTCTGTCCAATAGGCTCACTCCCATTCCAATATATCCTCCGTGAGCCTGCCCTAAACAAACATCTACCTGCCACTTGCTCATTTGCTCTCGCAGAGCTGCCCTCATCCATCTAAGTCAATAGCAAAGGTCTTCATTACAGAGTGTGTAGCAAGAGAATAGGGAAAGTTTGTCCTTATTGATGGTGTCTCCATGGTCTTCCCCTCATTGAAGAAAGCGTCCCTCTCAGTAATTACCTCCCCTCCTTTACCACCTTCATAGTCAGACCACAGCTTTAAAGGATGCGCAAACTTTTTTTTCCTTTTTTTTTTAATGCCACCCTTCCCTTATTGAGACGGGCAGATGCATACCCACGTTGTGAGTGGTGTCAACGTAACTTTCTGATAGTATTGTCTGTAAGTAGTTTTAAGCAAAGGTAATAAGCCACCATCTTCATTACAAAAGACGAAACAAGAGAAATTCAGCCAAATGCACACTAGGCGCAAAAAGCTGCAGGCACACCTGAGCAATGTTTTAGGACAGCTGCCATGTAAACCTCATCTGCATTGAGTTAATTAGCAATACCCCACAGTCAGCATCTCAGGATGGGGGGGGAGCGGGGTAGGAGGGCCTGAGGGAGGGCACGTCAACTTTGTGTCGGATCGAGTAAATGACTGGCCTCCCTGATGAGCTCCCATCAGCCCTTAGAGCCTCCTGCCATGACGTAGCACTTAAGGGAAATTATTAGGAAGGCAAGCATTTGGAAAATGTCTTTTTTTTTTTTCTTAGGATTTGGGCATCAATTAGAGAAGCCTCTTAGCTTTAGCTTCTGTCATGCCAATATTGACACAGTATAGTTCATACTGACAACTATATGAACACAGAAAACTGGTCTATTCAATAAATCCATTGAGTGGGGCAATAATTACATACAAGAAATATAATATATTTAGAAAATATATACAAGACCAAACAAATAACAGCTAATACTTTCCAAATGGTCTAACTTGCAAATATATAAATGGGTGTTTAAGCCAAAAATAATGCTGAAAAAATGCAGACAATAAGATTTATCAGTCTGTGAGACTCAGGCGTGAGGCTGTCATGTTGCTGTTATTATCTGTGTCCCAGTTCCAGTAAAGAAGAAGACATGATGGCAAATGTGGCAACATTTCACCAACCTCCGTGCTAACAGTGTTAAATATATATTTGTCCCAAGTAAATTCCAACAGAAAGAAATCTAAGGAAGCTTTCAGAGAGTAGATAAAGAGCAATTTGTTAGTTTATTTGATGAAATAAAACCAGGCTGAAGCTGTCAGATACCCTGCACATCTAGCTGAAATGTGTTAAATAGCTCTTGATTAATGATGCTACAACCTTGGCAAAAAAACAAAAAACAAAGTCACAATAGGGAGAGAAAAGCACCAGAGGAAGCTGAAGATGGGGGGTAAAGGTGCAAAAGTACAATGGCCCTAAGGTGGTGCAGCACACAGAGACTTCTATTTATAGAGGCGGGACTACAGCAAGAGAATGACAGGCATCTGGCGTGCACCAGGAGCATCTCTGCATCTACAAACAACACACTCAGACATATGCACAATGATAGACCTTGGGATCTATTTTCTCCTCCTTTTTCTCCAGAACACCCTTTGTATTGCAAACATTTCTCCTCTTCTTGACTGACGGTACTTGTAAGATACAATAAGGAATCATTCAAAGCCAAGCACCAGGGAGCAAAGGGCCAAGGAAGCAGGGGGTGAGGTGAAGCTGTCTGCCCAGATGCATAGCCTGGCAGTTCACCTGACAAGTCAGCCTTAATCTATATCCAATAACAAAAGTCTTCCCCTCAGTGGCAGTTGCATATGGCAGGTAAACAATATCAGTTGTGCTTTTTCCTGTCTGAGTCGAAAAAAACTGAAGCAATGCATCTCAACAGACACCTACGTGCAAGATCCTTAACTCATACCAGCTCTTACACACAGCATCAATCCAGGTTTTGATATCTGCCACAGTGCCATGGCAATACTTTCTCACAGGTTAAATTGGCAAAAGCTTAATAAATTCAAACATGACACAGTAAAGCTGACAGTTGAACTGGTGTACAACGTAATCAATGCATTAAATGGTATATACTGAGTAGAGGTCAATACATACCTTTAAACATTAATTACATCTGATTTTGGTTAATGAGTGTTGACATTTATTTTCTTAATTGATAAGGAACATAATGTATCGCTGAATATATTCTGCTTTATTTCAGTTAGTCCTTGAACCTTCAAAAGAGCAGCGAGAGGATCTTTATTTCATTTCATTTCCTGTTAACCACCAGTTTTTTCTTAATCTGGGTCACAGGAGGTGCTGGGACAGGTCTACAGGCCATCACAGGACACAAACACACACAAACATACACCATTCACTTACACAACCACACTTAAGGGCATTTTAGAGTCTCTAATCCCGAATGAATGTGTGTGTGTGTGTGTGTGTGTGTGTGTGTGTGTGTGTGTGTGTGTGTGTGTGTGTGTGTGTGTGTGTGTGTGTGTGTGTGTGTGTGTGTGTGTGTGTGCGTGTGTGCGTGTGTGCGTGTGTGTGTTCTTTGAGTGTGGAAGAAAAATATCTGGAGAAAACAGATAAATCACATGAAATACCACCAAAAAAATAAATAAATGAATGAATCAGGTATTGTAAGTAAATGTAGAACAAAATCTAGACTCATTTAAAACATTTAAGTAAAAACTCATGAAGATGGTGGAAGATCTCATTTATTATATCTGCCATATTTGTAATGACAAAAGCAGAAAGCAAAGGTCAACCCAGGGGGCGTTTTTGAGACTGTACTGTTTCTTATTATGATGCTTTTTTTTCTTTTCTTTTTTTTTGAGGTTGCTCATGGATGTCTCGATCATCACACCAATCTGTGACGCTTTAATCAAACCGCCAGATATTTACAGATATTGTCTGAAAAATGTGCGATGAGTGGTGTAGTGTGGTCGAAGATGCTGGTCCTGATGGAGTGAGTTAAGAGGCTTAGCACCACAGCTGGATCCACCTAACTGGGCCCTGCTGGCTGCCCCTGGGCCCACCTCATGCCCACATTATCCCCCTGACTCTCTTCTCTCATCCTCGACCAGCGGTGGGACTAATCCAGGCTGAGAGGCGAGGACCCAACTGAAGCAGAGGAGCCGAGTAAGAACAGACACCTGTGCTGCAGAAATGATGCTGTAGCCATTTTTTTGTAAATCTAAAGCAATTTTTAATTCTTACTGAAGTTAATTGGCTCACAAAAATGCTGCAGTGGGCAAGAAAGACATCTTACACAGCTGTGATCTTTGGTGGATTATATTGCTGTGTATAACTGAAACAGAATTGGAAAAAAAAATATTCTAGGACAAATCCAGACAATCCAGGTGTGGAGTGAATCCTGCCACTCAGAACTGTGTTTTTACTCTGACATATGGCTTTCACCTTGATTGTTAGACTTTAAAGAATGGGTCAGTGGCAGCCGTGTGGTCTGGGGCTGAAATACATCATTTTCTGCATAGATTGTGCTTCTGCAAACCCATTATGGCCTCTGAGTCTTTTGTGCATTTGGGAAGTTGTAAGTTGTTTTTTTTAAGTCAAAATGAAGCTGGAAGCTATTCCACAGACAGCGGAGCCATCATTCAGTGTGACTGAAGTCTGAAGACGCATGAAACAGAGCGTGGGGTTAGGGAGTTAGGAGGAGAGGAGGGGAGCCAAGGCTTGGGTTCCCACTGCGGAGCCTTCAGCAGGAACGCAGCACAATTATCTTTCTTTGTTGGCCAGCACAAAGCTACGGTCAACAGGCCCAAAGTTATCATTTGCTGACCACGAAATCCACATCAGCTTTTCAGTCAATGTCATTTGTGAATAGATATGACAACAGTTAAGAGAATGCCAGGAATGAAAAGAATTTTTTTTTTTATCAAGTTAATCTATGTCACAACAAAACACTTTAAACTGATATTGTTTTGAATATTCCACTTTCATTAGCCACTTTATTAAAGAACAGAATTAAGGGCATGAGGAAACAGGCAGTTTCTTGCAGTTGACAATAAATGGCCTGGTTTTCTTTAATTAGTTAAAAAGTGGGAACAGACATTTTGGATGAATATAAAGTTCTTTGACCAAGGTTATTAAATTGATCATCTTTTAAAAAACAGTTTCCTGGAAGCACATGATCCTCTCTGCATATATAGGTAAGTTAGGGCAAAAATGGGAAATATTATATTATAAGGCCCGTTTAAATGCAAGTGAGAGATACTTTAGTTCCCTTAAATGTAGTTAAACATAAAACAATTGAGTGTCACATTAAACTGGTGGCTCGGGGACCTAGTTAGGGTGCCGCCTCCCGGACGCCTCCCTGGTGAGGTGTTCAGGGCATGTCCCTCCAGTAGGAGACCCCTGGGAACACCCAGGACACGCTGGAGAGACTATGTCTCTTGGCTGGCCTGGTTACGCCTCGGGATCCCCCGGAAGAGCTGGACGACGTAGCTGGGGAGAGGGAAGTCTGCCCCCGCAACCCAACCTCGGATCAGCGGTAGAAAACAGATGGATGGATGGATAGATTAAACTGGAACATGTGGAGGGTTGAAAAGGCAAAAGGGGCATAAATAAAAGAGTAATTATTCATTGATTAAACTAGAATACTCAAAAAGTCTCACTAACAATCCATGGCAAATGCCTTTCTTACCAAAAACAAAGGCTTCATCTTTAATCAGAAAGTAATTCATTGACTTCTATTTCCAAAGCCATAATACTTGATCACTAGTATTAGTGATCAAGCCCTTCACCCGTAAAATACAATAATACATCCAAGCATTTTGGGAATACAGGCAAATAACAAGGCCGCCCAGATGATTAGGTTCCCATCATTTCTCATTATAAGTTCCAAATGGGTTTTAGGTCAAGGAAGGCACCCAGTGAGGAACATGGGAAGAATTACTAGAGCTACAAAATACTGGTAAAATGTACATGTTACATTAAAAAAGACTAGAGTCTATTCATGAAACCAGGACTGCCACACTGGCACTCTCTCTTTGAAATTAAGCCATCTCAGCCAACGTCTTTCTCCCCAAAAGCAACTGATGGGCGAAGATATAGCCATGTTGTCATGTCTCACCTCATCACATTATTATTTGTTATTTGTCCCTTGGCAGAGGCACAAGTGCTTGTCCATCAGGGAGAACAAAGCCATGTAATTGGCTGCTTCCCCCATTTGAGCCCCTCATAGCACCGTGTTAATAACAAACTGATGTGAAATTCATTAGCGCTCCAAATAAAAACAATCTCTCCTCGATAAGGGGCGAGTACATTATAATTAAACTGATGCTGCTCTGTTTTCACGAGGCTGTGCGGCCTAAAAATGTGAGGAATGAACCGCTGAGATGAATGCAATTAGGCCTGATTGTTTTACTACATATTAAAGTCTTAAAGTATAAAACAGGGGCTCTGAGTTAATGCATTATGTATTCACACAGCAGGCAAAGAGTTGGCAAAGTCGCTGACCATGGAAAAATGTTCAACGCAGGTTTAAAGGGAATGTGAGAATTAGTCGAACATCTTTCCCAGAAAAGAGAGAAGAACCAGGCTTCTTTGTGATATTTTCTGTTTTCTTGTGGCAGGAAGGAAAAATACTTGACCTCCGCTGTCAGTAAAGACCGAAAAAAACCTTGTACTAA
Organism: Arothron firmamentum; assembly: GCA_016586285.1. NCBI lineage: Eukaryota > Metazoa > Chordata > Actinopteri > Tetraodontiformes > Tetraodontidae > Arothron > Arothron firmamentum. Next base: position 79,148 of record BJFM01000894.1, read on the forward strand.
TGTGCTGAAACACCACCCAAAACCCATAACCCATGCTTGCACAAAAAGATAACCTTGAGTTTGAAAAGGTTTCATTGAGACCACTCAATATTAACAGCAATTCAAAACTCTGACTACTATCACTCTGAATAGACAAATGCACACAATACCAAAAATCCTTAAATTAAAAAAGAAATAAATACTTGCTTTCAAGCACAAGGTAACTGGTAGACACACTGTACTCTCTCACAAAGCAAACAAAAACATGCAGTCTAAGCCCTGTCTATTCATAAAGACGAGCAATTTTTGCAGTGACACTGGGGCCATTTCACAGATAAAGAATGTTTTTGCTAAACATTAGCACATTCCCAAAAACTAAAAATGGACTTGAAGCCCACAAATTTTCCAATTTGCAAACTATGAAGTCTATTATGAAGTCGTACCGGGAAATTTTACAGGTGTCGGCATAATCTCAAGGTGTATTGGGTGCTCTTATTTTAATAAACTTGCGTCTTTATTTATTTAGTTTTATTCATGCACAATTTCAACTATCAGTTTGATTTGTAGCTTCTTTGATAAATAAATTACAAAAAAATGCAAAAGAAATATTTAAAAGATGATATTTATAATTCAAGTTTAATAAAAATGTCACTTTAAATTATATTGAATGAACTGGATCTGAGCTGTTTGACTTTCTGGTGCCCTTTTCTGGGGGTCGAACTGACAAAAGTAAAAATAAACCCATCACGATATGTGGCTAAGCTAACAGAATATTATATTTTCGCTAATTCAGTACACACTGAACCAGTTAGCCGTTTAGCCTGCTTAGCTGTAATGCAATCAATCAATCAATACTGACCTTTTAGCTGAAAATGAAATAGAAAAGGAATCGTGAAATATTTCAAAAATGGCAACAATATTTTGAAGGAATTTTTCATTAATTTAAAAATATTTAAAATAAATAATGAAACTTTACTGGAACATATGGTTGGGTGAGACTTTTGTGGTTTGACCTCTGGGAATGAAGGAGCGAGCAGGTTACACTAATGTGGACCAATAATCTCTCCCAGAGTCATTAGGATGATCAATGCCATTGTAATGAGATAACATCTGGAACAAAGGGCCATAATAGCAGACAGCTGCTAGGTAAAGTGAGCTAATTAGGAGAACGTTCAGTGATGCTAACTCATGCTGCAGGTATCGAGCACAGGTTCTGAACGCTGTCCTGTTCCCGTCCCAAATTAAACATGCTGAATATTTCATCTTTTCTCTAATAGCCAATCACAGCACTAAGATATAGGCAGCAGCAGGACAGGTGGGGGGGCAGGAGGAGAGAAATACCACAACATCTCAGCTTGACATGAATGCTTATCGAGCGGCACTAAATTGGTCAATTAAGGAGAAAATCTGTTTTGAGGTAACCTTTCATCTTATTAAATAAGCTCTAAACCAATCATTAGGGCAGATTTAGTGTCTGGCTTTTAATGTCTAATCCTCTACTTTACTCTTCACATCTCTGCTTTAATATACGTATGTGTGTATGATATGCATATGTGGTACATGCACATGCGGACATTAAAAAATTAGTTGGTGGAGTATAAAAAGGATTTTTGGTTCTATTTAGGTCTTCCCTGTTCCTTAAAAACTTGCAAATTATAGTTACATACAGGTGACTCAAGTCAATATAAGTGGCTCTATTAGAAAATTAAAAGAAAATGTGAAAAAGGCAAACAAAAAAGTTTCCGCCACCAAACAGCAAGAGCGGAGAGAGGATCCAATTAGTCCTCTACCTGCCTCGAAAAGAAAATAACGGAGGGCAGCAAAACATCCTAATAGTGTCTGTCCCAGTCTTTGGTGACTGGGAATAAATATAATTTCTGTGCACAAAAGGAGTGTGTGGACTAACATGATTTAAACAACACTCTATTGTTAGACCACAAAGCATTAATTAAACATAGCAAAGACTTTGTATCTCATTTCTAACCCCAAATGCACATACACGCATATCTATCATTTATGAAAGGGATTATAGAATTAAGAAATATACTGTCATGTTGATATTTAATTTTCTTAATTCACCAATCTCTAAGACATAGAATATCAATAAACTTTTATTGCAAAAAAAAAATTCAGAAGCATGTTTAAATTTCTTGAAGAGGCAAACCTACAGTTTGCATTTCATGTTTTACTTTTTTCTGTTAAACTTGATCAAAACAAAAACTCCTCCATTGCCACTTTTCCTTAAATTCTAGTTATCCTGAAGACTGCACAGCATAGATGGTGTTTGGTAACACCAGAAAACGATATTAGTATGGATGGTTAGGGAAACAGAAATACCATCAGGCTGGAGAAAACCTGGCGCTGCAGAGGCAGAATTCCTCAGAGAGCACGACAACAGCGGCGGAAAAAACTCCCAACTAACAGTAATTGGTTTTAAAATAATAGAATTCATTACAGTTATGGTGCTTGTTCAGAAATGCAAACAGAGGAAGGGGAAAAAAGCTTCACTAGAGACTTGGGCTGAACTGCTTGACTAAAAACCACGGGGAGATGAAAGGCATAATTCAAATGACAATTTTAGAACCCTTAGTTCATTTATATCAGAAGCTCAGAAGATGTTGCCGGCATAATAACGTCAAGATTTTTTTCCTCTTCTTTTGTTCTACTTAGGAGGCTCAGAAGGAATGTTTTCCCATCTCAATTTCATTCTTTTATGGCAGTAATTTCCTCCTCCTTGCACAGCGACACACGAGGTGACGCACAAACAATCGAGCAAACAACACCCGTTGGCGATGCAGAGACAGCCGCCTGAAAGCTAACATGGAAACTCTTGACAGTCGAGAGGGGGGAAAAAAACACCCCACACGTGACACTAAATTTGCCAGGTCTTAAACGACTTAAACGACTGTGTAATTACACACGTCGGGAGCCTCGGATGGCGCGACCCCGTATTTTATCAGGTGGTGAGCTCGATTGGAGGCGACCATCTCAGGTGTGAAGAAGACTTTCGGAGAGAAAGCATTAAAAATATCATCTCTCAAGACCACCCAGGACATAAAGTGGGAGGTCAGCCATCAGAAGATGATTGGATGTCACTTCATATACTGGGTCTATTGCTGGCATCAAAGATACCGCTTTTCAGAGCACTATACAGCCGCCATAGAATTAACCTCGGGGCCAATATCTGGTAATTGGACCTATTTGAGAAGTGCATGATTTGTTTGGACCACGGATTGATGGAGCAGAACGCATTTATGACATATGTGAAAGAGGTTTGAGGTATTTTCTTGCTTTGTTTAGGTCATTTATTTACTTGAAAACCTGAAAACAAACAAGACAGCCATATGGCTGTGCATTAAAAATGGATGCAGAATGTTAGCATGGGCACATAAGAAAAGATGTAGGCAGTGGAAATACTGAACACAGCGTGTGTTTAGGAGCGAAGATGTGTGCTTTCTGACTATCTTAGGCCGCAAAAATGAAAGCTACTACCATCAGAGAGCGTGTAGTGGCAGAAAAATCTGTGCTATGTCAGGAGATCAGAGATTTGAGGAGCAAATATGGCCCCACATGAAGAGAAATAGGCAGAGATTTGATGTTCATATCTTGGGGAAAAGCTGTGTTAGTCTGCTGGTGAAATGAATTAGAGAAACATATGGAAAAAAGCAGTGGAACGACAGCGATATCAGCGCTGGACTTCTGGTGGGGAAGGAAACGCATCAGAGTGGGGCTGGTGCGATGAATAATTCAGGTATGATTGCATTAAAGATTGGTCAATACAACAAGACCTGTCGATAGCAGGTCAGGTAACATGCTTCCTTCCAAAACCTGATTGTTCCTGTGGAACGGTGACAGAATTTAGAACAAGCAGAGCAGACACTACGGAGATTGGCTGCCTGCCAGCGATTCTGAATCGGTACACGGGAAAGATAATAATGATGAATCTGTTCTTCGTCATTCTTCTCCCTTTCAGTCTACAGTAGGATGGTGGAGGTATTGATCAGAGAAGACAGACCAATCTCAATGCTGTTGAGCCATTCCAGTTGTTCTCCCCTTTAAAGATTAGGTGTCTAACAAATGACATTAAGGGTACAAAGGGTAAAGTGCAACGTAGGATGAAAAAAAACATTAGGTCAATTCCATAACAACAGTTATGGAAAAGTTCTTTTGGATTTTTTTTCCCAATTATATGCGTTGCGTCAAGTGACCAATTCCATGGTTAACCAGTGCCACCAAGCGGTTATCGTGGGTACTGCACCACCCTGACCGTGAATGAGCCGCTGCTGCCTTCATGGTGTGGAGGATGATGCACTCACACAACACACACAACACAAGCACAGCTAAACAATCTAAAACAGCCTATAGGTCTCATCCAAAATACGATGTCACAATCTATAGCAACAGAGGGAACATGAAATTTGTGAAAGAAAGAAAAAAAATCTGAACAGTTTGGCAGTTTATGAAAGTCCAAGCCAGCTTGTGTCAAATAGAGACACTGCCAACTCAGACAGAGTTGGCTAAAACCCCTTTTCTCTGGCACAGCCAGTGCACAACGCCACTCTGGAACTTAGCATCACCGCAGCCTTAATATCTAACACACAGTTTATTTCAGTGTAATTTCATCTGTTTTCTATCCAGCTGTGTGCCTCCGGTGAACACTTGTAAAGTCATCAACCTGAAAGACGAAATCTCAAAGTATGGTGCATCTGGCGCGAGCAGCGTTGGAAAATAAATCGGAAGCCAAACAATGGCACAGCAGCGGTCCGGCCTTGATCATGCCAGCAGTCATCACAGTCGATTCGTCTGGGGAGTCAAGAGGAACCTGGCTGTTGATGAGGCGATTATGTGACCTTTCTTTGGTGCGTGCAACTATGACAGCCCTTTGAAAACCTTGCAGTGACAGGAAGAGCCTATACCTTGTTAGCACTCTGTTTTCCTGAGTGGACTAGTTGGCTTAGTGAGGCGGTCCCACTGGGCCTGGTGGGCTTCTCTTCAAACAGCTACAACAACTTTGGCTTCTGCCTCACATGTTTTTCACACCACAGGTCAGCAAGGTCAGAAAGATGAAATAATTATTGGTCATGATGAGGCAAAGAAAACAAACAAAAAAAGTGGCTAATAAATGCACGCAGATGTTTAAAAGGACATCGAGGAGCAAATAAAGAGATCAGGAGAGTCTGGGGAAACAGCCAGCCATAAAACATGGGGATACACAGAATTTCACAGCTGTGTGAACAGTTAAAGCAGATGTGGTAGGATGTGATGGTGGATGCATACAGAGAGACGGGTTGTAAAAATATGCTATAAAGTTTATGGAGCCTAATGCAGCCCTGCAGGAGCCTCCTGTCGAGCCGAGCGTGCCGACAGTGCTGTCAAGTGTGTGACAGAGCTGTGGGGGAGAGATGTACAACTGTGAGCATAGCCGGTGCAACGTCAAGCAACGTGACGGGTGCAGAGAGATGTGGATGTTATAGTGCTTAATGTTCACAGAAACGCAATCAACAGAAATCTGAGCACATAGTTTTTCCCTCCCTCTCGAAAACACTACATTGTAGTCAACTTTTCCTGCACAAAACCCAATCTAAAACCCAACACACGGACAAAGAAATGGGACTATTCACACATGCACAGACATTCAGGCATGTGCACGCAGACGCAAAACAGACAATAAAGCACGGCCAAAGCCAGACTGTTCGATCCAACATAGGCATACTCTAACCACTTCAGCCTTTCATGTTCTCTTCAAAATAATGAGATCAAGCTCTCTTCTTCTGACTGAAGAGGAATGATTGTTTCTGCCTTTGAACAGACATATGTCCCACACAGAGGAGTGCTATGACAGGGGAAGGAGTGAGATGAAACACAGGATGAAAACAAAAAATGATTAAAAATTTTGCAAAAATTATGAGTGGGCTGATGGTTTTTTCTGCCGCTGTTATTCTCTGTACTCTGGGAACTGGTGTTTACTTAATACTTCCCACAGAGCTCAGCCCGTGTAGAGCCTGCAGAGCCAGAGGGTCCACCTTTCAACCGGTGATGATATGAAACTGGGCTGATTTTTTATCAATTCATAATGAAAAGCGACCGCCAAAGGTTTCCATTCATTAGGTGGGACTGTCCCTCTCATATTTAAACACAGGAGTTGAAGCTAAAGAACTCTTTTGTGTATGCTAGCCGGTTAGCCAGTAGGAAAGGTTTTTTAGATTGGCTTTTGAAGTTACGGCTGACACCAGAGAAGGACTCAAAAAAAAAGGAAAAGTCTAAATGGGTCAACAACAGCACAAAAAACAATCACTCATGTATTCAACATCACTAAAGGACTTAAAAGCTCCCCTCTATTAGGAGGTACTCTGTGTAATATCTGACTACACTGGAGGCTAAGCTAAGCTGAGGTAGCTCACTATGATCATCCTGTTCTGGCGTCCTGCTGTGAATCGAACAACCAAAGAATCCAAACACTTTTCAGTGGCTTTAATCAATACCTGCAATTCCAGCTTCTCTTTAATCAGAGCTTTGTTAGGAGAACTGCTGTCGGGTTGATTGGTTGTTGGTCATTTGTTGACAGAGGGAGCCTGCAGTAGTCAGGCTCACTCTTCAGGCATACAGTATCATAAAATATAAGGCGAGAAAAAGGAGGATCGATAAAATAACTTAAGATCCATATTTTGTGGTTTGTAATTCTGTATATTTGCAAGAAATATAATCAAAATCAAGGGGAACAGGTTTCTCCAGCAATTTGACCCAATTGAATTGAAACACGACAACAGAAATATGCATCTAAAATCCAATAAGTTCAGCGGTGTAATAATCCAATATGAAACTGCCAAATCAAAAGTGTCTGATACAATTTATGTATGAAAATCCTCCAAGAGATGGCTAAGACACTCCAACTCAAGAAGTTGGGCACAGTGGGGATTAAATCAGCTGTGAAGAACTAATACTTCGATTTCATTCCCAGATCCAATATTTGAGAGGTGCCATAATCCAATAAGAAACTCTCAACAGATCAAGCAAAACACTGCATGTGAGAGCGAGTGTGGGCAGCCATGTTAAGACAGAGAAATCCTGCAGTCATAATAACATGGAGAAGGTTAAATAAATGAACACGGTGACAGAGGGATCAGCTACACAGTTGTATCTCTTAGCATTTATTTTGGCCTGGACCTGATTTAAATATTACTGTAATGTTTTGTATAATGTGCACTTAAACATATTTCAGCTAAAATTAATGAGATTTTGCTGAGTTTTTCAGTCAGGAGAAGGTCATTTCACTGTTCAAGCGTACAAATGTGCTCGCACGATGGAGCTGTGTAAACTGAAGCAGAGAAAGTGAAAATAAAGAAAGTTTCCGTAAATGTAGTTCCATTGATTTATCAGCACAGAAAAGATACCCGATGACACTTTTTTTGTTTGTCAACGACCCTCTTCCACTTGTCATTGCCAGACATTTTTTTCCTACAAAACATACGACTCTGAAAGATGCTTTCAGTCCGCCAGAAAAAGTAAAAGCGTGTCATTCAAACAGTGCAATACGGCGCATGTATCCTTGATCTTAATTTAAGATGGAATCCATGGTGAACCTGGGGCATGGGAGGCACATTCAGCTGATTAAGTTTTCATTGCTATTCTTTCAAAGCACCAAGGACATGTGCCACATCAAATCTGCTCCAACCTTAGCACGCAGTTTAATAGCTTCCTTAAAACAAGAGTCTTTTGAGGCGCATTATAAAAGGTACGGTGGCAATGAATAGTGGGCCTTGGTTTCCTTTCAGGCCCACCATATTTTTGTAAATAAGGTCCTTTATAAACACTCCTGGCACAGTGAACAAGCGCTTGATTAGAATTAAAGAGGAGCCAGATGTCTGCGTGTCCTCATATTCTCCAACTCTCTCGCTTTATTTCCCGTCTGGATGCTTTGCAATCTGGCCTCATCCATAACTAATAGTTCACTGGTTATCTCATATTCAGTAAATTCACAAATAAAAGAAAGCAACAGTACAGCAAAGTAAACAAACTGTTTGCGATCGGAGTCGATCATGAGTTCACTGTGTCAAAATTATTGATTAGTTTATCATCTTTTAATTCAAAAACCCCCATTAATTTATTTCATGGCAGTGAGATGGTTCACATCACATAAAAAATCCAAACATACCTAATGACTATTTCAAAAAAACAACATTTTTCAATTGACAATAATTGATAAAATGATATTAATAATTAATGAGAGGACCACACTTTAAGGTTGACTCAGTAAAATGAAATCATTTGATGGCAAAGATCTGTCAAAGTTCAGTGTTACCAGTGTGGTAGAAGTGTCGAATCATAAACGAACAGTGATTTAAAATAATCCAACCATGGTCCCTGTGGTCCCCGCAAACCACATTTAGGGACACACTGGCAGGTTTTCCAGCTGAATGGTGGCCCACCTTCTTCCACACAGTCATGAAAATGAGATTTCAGAAACACACACTAAGAGCAGACTCTTCATCACGTCGAAGGGAAATGAAAACAACACTTTGCACAGCAGATGATCACTGTCATCTGAGCTCCCTTCAGGTCTCGAGTTCTGGCTCCACATGCTGATTCAATAGAGGGGAAACGTGCAGGTTGACACAGCGGCAGTAACCATCACCGCCTGACATCAGGTTACCACAGAAATAAGCAGTCGTCTGTTCAGGCATACGGATATTGATCGCTTCCATGTGGTCAGAAGATTTCTGCCTTTCAACAAATGTCCCATTTTTCTCAATTGTGTGGTTTCACGCGCTCCTGCCTGTCAGAGCAAGTTTACGGAGGCAGCCTCCAGTCCCCCAGTATAACTTCAATTTGCTGATGAATTGCTACCCGGTGTCTGCTTCGATCAGTGTGGGATAAATCACCACAGTTTTTACAGACTGCCTCATAAAGCCATCCTAGCGGTCAATGTGCGTGTGCAACATTCTGCAAAAGGGAGAACAGGCAATGACTTTGAGTCCACACTTACCTCCTGGCAACCATTTACACGTTACCAGTGGAGTATGGATGCAGCTCGCATTTCTCCCGATTTTGCTGGAGGAGGTGAAGAGAGCACATGAGACTTAGCAGTGTTGGACACTTACACGCTGGTCAGAGTGGATTAAACCCAATTCAAACAGTCCTCTATTCCCACCTCATTCTCTGCTGGGAGAGAGGAAAGTGCCAGACAGATTTCATGCCTGAGACAGAGGAGTTACAGCGGTGTGTTTCCTGCCACAGACAGCCCTAACCCACCCTCTCTCCTACCACATCTGAGAGCGAGTGTTCGCTCCCCACGGCAACCGCTGACAGCGTGAAAATAGGAATCTGCCAGCAAAGCAGCGCGCTAGCTGTGGCACAGCTAACAGGACAAAACACCCGCCCTGTTTTCTTCTACTTTCAGAGCTCATGGAGTCGATTGGCTAAATCAGTACATTGCTGCTGAGGCAACAGAGGGTTTCTGGATGCTTCAGTGTCACTTTTTAAAATCTAATCATCTCCAGTTTTTTATCCATGCGAAACAATCTGCAGTAAAACTCCCATTGCATTTATTGGACACAATCTGGTCGCTGCCACTGTTCAGCAGCTGTTTTATCCATGTACATAAATGCCAGTCTCCCCCACCACCGCCACACACCACAGAAATCATCAAGATCAGGTTTTCGACGCTGGAAAGAATGTGACCGATGTAAAATGTCTTGGTAAAATGCCTCTAAGAGTGGGGTTTGTCTAACAGCAGGGGAAGAGCAAGGCCAGGTCACAGTACCCCGCTGTAGCTTGTATTCAAGTAGCCCACCATATCCTGATGAAGCGCTTTAAAAGCAGCAAAATGCCTTAAAAAAGCCTACAAGTCCTGAAAGAAAAAAAATAAACAGGGCTCCTCAATCGTACAGAGAGAAAATAAATTAGCTACGACTGTGAGCACAAAATGAGGGATATCTGCTCATATTTGGGTGTAAAGCAGAGAGAAAGAGGACATATTTGTAAGAATTTTTTTAACATTTTTTTTTAATATATGCCTAAAAATGTCAAACTACTATTCACATCCAAGAGAGAAAAATGAGTTAGATATCTGGGTTCAACTCTACTTTCTGTGTAATTGTGCCTATATATTTCTGCAATCACCCCTATTAACTGACACACACCCTGACTTTGCAATGGGTCTCGTGGAAAGAAACTCATTAACATGCAGCATGCTTTGATCAACAGATTAATCTGCAGACGAGGAGTATTTGTCAAAAGCTATCCCTCTCGGTCGGCGTTACAATATTCAGATGCTAATACGTGTTGCGCCACTATCCATTTCAAAAGAGACACAGCAAAGAAGCAACAAAAAGGGCCCCAGTTCATTTCCAGGATATATAATTTCAATATCCCTCCTTTGAAAGTGCTACCATTTTACATGCAGGAATTGTGTTGGCAATTTACAGCCTTTGCAAATTACAGCCCATTAGAAATACTGGGGCGTAAAATAAAAATTGAAGCCACAAAAGTGACCTTACTTGCACTGTTTTCAACACACTCCGTGACATCCTTCCAAAGGAAAATGCATGTGTTTGTGTGTGTGTTGGGGAGGAGAATGAGAAGAGTTACACAGAGGGAACAGGATTCAGAGGCCAAATAAATAATGGGCTACTTACCGCAACTTTGCTCCCAGTTATCTGCATGCAGCGATCAGCGGAGAAGGTTAATGTGCAAAAAGACACAAACAGCACAATCATTAGTAGGCCAGAGAAAACTCTCCATCACACGTTGAGGCATTAACGCAAATTGCGTGGCATCGCAAACATTCTTCACACAATAAGAGCACACTAACGTATAATTAAAGACACTGGGAGGACTTTTTCAAATACTGAAGATAATGTCTGTCTGTGGCAGTTTAAAATCTTTTAATTTTCAAAATAAGGTAGATATGTGAGAATGGGCGTGGCCGTGGCTATAGACAACAACATCTGTGGAAGTGCGTGGGTGCTGAGCAGCTAGCACAGAGATGGCTGCGGAGGGTCTCATCCGCCATTAAAGTCAACTCTCTGAGGCAGAGCTACCTCAAGCAGTCAGCGCCATTCCTTAACCTTGTTATCTGTCAATAGTGGCAGGTAGCAGGAGCGTTTTTTATTACTGCAACTACAGAGCTTGTTTCACGGTAGCAGAGCGTCTGTCACCCCAGTAAATATATTCCACACCGAGGCTGAGCTCTTCTTTCCCGGCGACATGCTGCCGAGGAAATGCGTTCTGACTTTTAGGAGTGACAAGACGCAAAGATCTCCTCATTTTTAACCTCCTTCCTTCATCTTTCATCTTCTTTTACAGTCAGTCTGAAATGCTTGATTTCTCTTTTTAAAATCCTCTGATCTATAATGCTCATATTTGCTACAACTTACTGATGGCATATTTAGGCTTTTGGATGTATTTTGTTGACGTGACAATATGGACATGGTGGCACGGCCAAAGGTGATTTTTACGCAGATGTAAGCTTCCACAGATGCTGCAGCCCAACAACACACAATTCCACCAACAGAGCAGACATGATCTTGAGTGTGCACAAAGAAGTCAGAAACGTTGAGCACAGTTTCATTAAAATTCAATGAATTACTTTAAATCAAAATTCAAGGATGAAACACTTCAAGTCTGAGTCTCAATCAACTGGAGAATTATTGCCAGGATATCACTAACCACGAGACCAGCAGGCTCAAATTTACTATAGTACACTGATTAGAATATGTATGTAAAAATCTAATAAAACTATCATAATTATTATCATATATTATTATTATAAATCGAATAATCTAAAAAAAAAAAAACACTTTAGGAAATGTGCCTGATATTGTAAAAACACTGCAGGTGATTTAGATCTAAGCAGCAAAATCATTCTGTTCAGGCATTTTTATTTTAACCTGACTAAGTTTCCTAATTAAGACACTCAATACAGTGAACCTAACAATTAACAAAGATATGAATTGAGATTAAGTGTCTCATCTAAATTTATACATCTGTTCTGATAATATGAAAAAACAATATAAACCTTACTGCAAAAACACACAGGACTGCATCATGTACTGGTTTTATTCTTTGTTTTCTTGAATTTGTATTGTGATTATATTACTTATTTCTTCTCTATGCCAAAAGAACTGATCAAAAAAGTGTGAAACACTGCTTCTTTTTTAATGTGACAGTTTCAGTGAAACAACAAGTGAAATCTTCACTATCCACAGCCGATTCAGTCAATGGGAGACACGAGCAAGTGCGTTAGTGCAGAGGAAAATCTGGCATTTTAAATGATGTTGGCACAAGAACATGAAATGAGACAGAAAGGCAACAGAACATGCAAAGCTGATGGTCAAACACCTCCACAGACAAAGTCCTGAACACAGAGCTGGGTTCCACTGTGACACAGTGAATCTGGAGACAAAGGTTTTAAAATGCTAATGTTATGATATGTAACCCAAACGTCTTTTCAAGCGAACCCGATAATAGAGAGGACCTGCCGCTTGAAACACGACCTGAAATGCACTCCCACAATGCAGCATACACACCTCTGAAAGAGGCTGAAAAAATCCACCGCATCACCTGATGATCACATACAGACCCCCAACAGTTCACATGCAAGAGATGCTTTCATTCATTCCACACCACATGCCCAACACCAAAAGCAAGCCAATCAGACCAAGATACCGGCTAAATTTACTCATCAGTGGAATAATAACAACTCAGCGTGGTCAAGTCAGGTTTCAGAATAGCATTCACTCTTGAGAATGGTTTTCTGTAGCCAGTCCTTGATGTTTGCTCACACTGGTCACTCTTACTGTATATGACCAGATCTGGAATGTAAATGTGTTTAAAATAGTTGATACATGAACAACATGAGTGACATTCATCCATCCTCCTCCTCTTCCTCCTCCAGTGTTATTAAATATATTCACAGGCTGCTGAGAGATGGTCCTCTCTACCGCAGTCTCCTTTACTCATTTGAATAAAAATATCAATGCTCACAAAGCCCAATTGTCCCTGTGAGGAATTCAATCATCTATGATAATCATCATTATCAATAATGTCAGTTAATTACCATAACAATGAGGGAAGAAATAAATGGAGATGTCAAGAGAGAGCTACTGGGTTCAGGAAGCGACAGAGGCAGGAGGCTTTTGTTCTTTGGTGATGCTGACGTGAACTGTGAGGCTTGGGCTTCTCTACTGCTGTTTTCTGATTAGAATCATGCCCAGTTCAGCTTCATGTAGATGAGCAGCGTAACCAAAAGAGTATTACTGATACTGAACAGCCATAGAGCTCGTAAGGAGGTTCTCATCTCCGGCTCCAGATAATGAAGCTTTGTCAGGTGCCATAGCACGACGTTTCAAAAAGACCATTCCTGGCACAATGATATAAGTTTGTGCAAATAGGCAGGCAGTTAGCATTAGGTTAGGGCATCGAAATGTGGGATAAATTAAATGATGGAATTCCCTCAACTCAAATTACAGTCCCGCATGTAACGTACTACTGAGACTCAGCTAATGCTTGCCAAAGGCTGGTGCATTGGATCTGAAACCCAGATGTCCCAAGACAACACAATCAGCCTTTATTGTCAGTGTTCTACAGATGCTATCAAAGTGATGTGCAGCTCTACTATAAAAATCTGAAATTTTGTTGTTGACGAGGGTATCTGAAGTGTCGTTGTTGTGTTGATGCCTCACTGAGCTTCATTATTTGGTGAATTCTGGGAGCAAGAATGAGCTCCAGCTAATGGTGAATATACAACATTTGCTTTTTCCTCACCTAAATGCTGTTTTCCCGTTTGAACAAAGCGGTATCACCAGCCACTAAAAACACTCCCATGCAAGCACACAAGAGCAAAATCAACCATCTGCATGCAGGCGCATTACTGGACAAGCACTGACCATCCACCTTGCATCGAGTGAGAAAGTGGCGATTCACATCTGCCTGATTAAATCTTAATTGAAACTGTGAAGAAAACTAAATCAAAATCGCAATCAAAAGCGAGGGAATCAAGCATGGCGAGCGGAGCAAGTGAGAGAGTGTCAAAAGTGGGCGTGTGCAACAACAGATGACAGAGCATGAAGCCACAGAGCATAGGACTGGGGTGAATTGATTTAACAGTCGGCGTCAGCCACAGCAGCTTCCTTACAGATGCAGCACTGCAGGATCTGAACTGTCTCACTTACAGATTTGGCCGTAGCTGAGATGTACTGGACCACCATCTCTCGTTTGGTGCTCAGATCCTTCTCACGCAGAGGTGCTTTGCGTTCCTCGTTCAGGTTCATGTCCTCCTGGAGACACAAGAAGAAGGGAAAAAAAGTTTCAGTCATGGAAGAGAATCTCTGATGAACTAACCTATGAATAAGTGGAAGTTTAGTTCCATAATTGTGGCATTTTGTTACTTGCTGTCATTGCTTCTCATTAAGTGCATCAAAAAGATACTACTCTACTAAGAGGACACACTTTCAATTTATTTGGAGTCATTCTCAATTTTGTATTAATTTGCCAGTGCAGTTTCTTTAGCCTAATCATATTATTATTTTTGTCCAAACCACACTAACACAAGCTCCAAGTGTCTTTATTTACGTTATACGTTTTAATAATGCATAAAAAATATTGTATTTCATAACCAATGGCCTTTAAACCTTAATTTCCACCATGATTATTAAAAAACCTTGTCCTTCTCTTGTTGAATGCATTCATTTTGTATTCATGTCATGGAGAAAAAAACACAGAATGTCACTAATAATTAGTCCTTGGATATGAGGAGCGGAAAGGCTACAGCAATATATGTATGGTCCCATTCCATACAAAAGAACATAATCAAATGCAGCTTTTTCTTTTTTCTTTTTTTTTTTTTTTGAGGACACGTGATCACGTCCGTAAATCAGCAGCAACTCTCTGTTACTGGACGTATTATCTGGAAGCTACTTTATTTCCGTATCACAAAGGAGGTCTTTCATGTGAGAGACATCAGGGGTTGGAGTGAAGGCTGGACGGAGCATTAAAAGCTGTAGAATGACATCTTGATTAGAATGGATGAGGATGTTTATCAGAAGCTATCTCTTTCAAAATAGACGACAAGAATAAAAAGTCTTTCTTTGCATCCTCCACAATCTCAGGGTCTCAGTGTGAATCAGAGCTGTGGGGCCATGCTGCCCTCTGCTGGACAGTGTGAAAGGCAGTGTTTATTTAGTAGCACTTCCATGTTATTGGATTTCAAAAAAAAATCCATCCAACAAATTAGACATGTAACTATGATGATTTTACCTTGAGTAATCTGATTTAAAACTGGTTTGTTTCAATTAACAGAAAAGCATCAGCAGAGATCCTGTAGAGAGGCGCTGTGACCTAAATTCTTTCATTTCCTCAAGTCAAAATCCTCGAAGCTAAAGAACAATTAAGATCATCCCCATTAAAACAAGGTAAAAATGTGTCTGAATGTTTTAAATCTGCAAGTTTGCTTAATTTAGCTCTGAACTTTGCTAATACATCTGCTCAGCTTGGATTTTTTTTTTTTTTTTTAAAGCATGGAGAGTCCACACCAAGGAAAGGGAAAAGAGGAAGAGTGGATCTGAGAAAAGTGGAGGAGGTATAAAAATGTTTTGATTTTGCCGTGTCAAATCAATTATTTTGTCCACTACCCTGGTGCCTGCTCCATCAGTGCAGGGGCACGCGCAGTAACTCTCCCCCGGGCCACTTTTAATGTTTCAGCACAGAGTGTAACTGCTGAGGGATCACACGGGAGCTTAGAACTCTGAGTGTTCATCCTGACAACGGCACAGAGAGAGAGAGACAGGGAGAGGGGGAGGGGGGAGAGAGAGAAATGGAAGAGAGAGAGAGAGAAAGAGAGAGAGAGAGAAAGAAAGAGAGAGATAAAAGCCTCAAAATAGCCAAAGCAGCACTGTTATTACTTCTCTCTGTTCTTTGGCCTCTGCAGGCTAGACAAAGCTCAATTCCATCATGGCAGGGGGCGTTGGAGCCTATCCCAGCAGGTGTGGGGGCGAGGTGCAGGAAGGAGCAGGTCGTCCGTCCATCACAGAGAGCAAACCCCACTAAATCCCACAGTCATATCCGTGGGGTGGTTTACACTCTCTAATCAACCTCTAACCGTATACACATAAATGTGAATTCTGACCCAAAAAAATGGTTACTGAGCAGAAATGAATTGACTTTGGTTGTCCAGAACTTATGAGGACGTGAACACATCAGATTTCTGTTCTAGTTGTGTGTGTGTGTGTGTGTGTGTGTGTGTGTGTGTGTGTGTGTGTGTGTGTGTGTGTGTGTGTGTGTGTGTGTGTGTGTGTGTGTGTGTGTGTGTGTGTGTGCCACTGTGCTCTGCCAGTGAACCACCTGTTGGCTTTGCTCAAAGACTTCAACTGCAAGGCTGCTGCTCCGGAAATTCACCGCTGTGTGATTTGATGAGGGAATTCCAGTTGTGCATGTATTGGGAAACCCAACAACTAGATCCCGAGTCTATACATATATAGACACGTGGCGTGTTTTCAAGTCTGGTTAGCATCTCTCTGGCCACAATGATAAGTTTCAGAAAGCGTTCTGTTTTCCTCCTCACTCACTGAGGGTTTCCTTTCAATGAATTTCAAATCACTTTAATGACCTTTCAGTAACAGCCTACGTGCCATTTAGGCTTTCAGATGTGCAGTGCAGCGTATAAGCTACTTCCCAAAGAAAAAACAAAAAGGAGCATTTTCAGTTTCTCCTCATTAACGTACAGCGGGGGGTCTCAGTAATATGGCGTGGGTCATTCCTTCATGTGAAGCATGCCAACAATCTGAGACTGCAGAACATACCGATGTAAAAAGAATTAATATTACACTGGGAGCTGGAGACAACAGCAACCAAAGTAATCATTGTAAAATAAAGACAGATGCTGAAAATAAGCAGCTAGCATCAAAGAGGAATCCACCAACCCTCCAATTCATGTTTTGCTACAAATACTGAAATG
Organism: Arothron firmamentum; assembly: GCA_016586285.1. Lineage (NCBI taxonomy): Eukaryota > Metazoa > Chordata > Actinopteri > Tetraodontiformes > Tetraodontidae > Arothron > Arothron firmamentum. Next base: position 96,078 of record BJFM01000894.1, read on the forward strand.
TTGATGTGTGAGAAAGCGTGAAAAACGTAATAGTAAATACCCATTTCGCCTTTGATTTCATTACTGTAATTACACTTCGCGGCTGAAAGTGTCACGGCCTGTCAAATGTCACAGAAGCAAACATGTCTTCTGTGTCGTCTGTCACCGAGCAAAATGAAGCCTGGGTTTAATGTCACGCTGCCGTGAGCACAAACACAGTAATTGAGAGGTGAAGTGAGTGACAGGGATGAGCACCCAGGCAAAAAAGCATCGAGCTGCAGGCATGATGAAAACCAGGAGCATCGGTCACATTTCTGCAGCCAGGAAAAAAATACTATTGTATAAGAAAAAAGAAAGGCCACAATAGTACACACAACCTGTGCAATGAAGCCAGAGTAATTCAGCTCGCCACTTCAAAGAGATGGACTGAACGCTTTTTGTTAGATTTCAATTCTGCAGCACATAAGGCCCAAAATGCATTTCAATAGAGAAAATCACAGGTGTGACAGAGCTGTGACCCCCTCAGATGACTGAGAGGTGAATTTCAAAGTTGGGGCTCTTTCTGACCGTGGCCTTAAAATATACATCTGGACAGCTGAATGTTAAAAATTCATGCATCTTTACATCCTGAAAACTGATTTACATAGTTTTCAGCCATCACAGGTGTAGCTACCATGAGGGGGCGCTGTCCGACACCACTGGGAGAATTGTCATTATTTTGCTGCAGAATTATTGACAGAAAAGCAAAACACTCACCATCATCTTCTCAAAGAGGTCAATGATCTCCTTTTCAGAGAGGTTCATGGAGCGGTCGTCAAACAGGGGCTGAGGAACTGGCAGCTCAGACTGGGTGGACAGAGGGTCTGTGGGGTGCTGGATGAGGGGCTTTTCCTTCTTCATCCCTGTTTTCCTGAAACTGGTAATACGATCGCGCTGAAAGAAAGCAATGATTAGATTAGATAGATTAGATTACAACCACGTCAAAAAAAAAAAAAAAATCCTAATTTTGGATACTTCTAATTTACCCTGGAAGAGAAAGACTAGATTAAACTGGCTGGAATGGTTTTGGAGGCTGTGGTATTGACAACCAACATTCTTAGAACTCTTGAAATGAAAGCAATAAAAATCTAGAAATCTATAAGAGCTGTTAGCAAAACAGTCCCTCTACTTCACACCGCAGGAAGCGTATGACTGAAAGTAAAGCTTATTAGGATGTAACTTACCGTCATACCCACACAGGTTTGGACGTCTGGGTTATTGTGTTTAATACATGAGTTAAGTTTAGTATGAAAGCATGAATGCTACATTAACGCATGCAACTGCTACAAAATGTTAGCCCAGTTTTGAAAAATGGAAGACAGACGACATGCTTAATAAAAGGAGTGGATGAATGAATTGAAATAAATTTGTCAACATAACACAATTCTGAAATGTTAATGGATGGATCAGATTGTGTCCGCAGACAAAATACGGACAAATATAGGCTACTGTTGCACATTAGTATGGCAGCATATCCTAAAAATTAATGTAACTCTGCTTTTAAATGTCAGCTTTTTTTTCAACTGAGGGTATTAAAAAAGCCTAAGGCATCTAAACAAAGCTTTGGATAATTACACACTAAATGATCTATGAGCTGCTCCGGATGCTGTGGGCTAAAATTTGTTCAAAATGAAACATTTAGGGAGGTTTTGATGCTTAAGAGCAGCAAGGAAAAAAAATCATATAAATGAGCCTAAAACTTTTGAGTGAAAAAGTAAGGTAATTGAAGTTTTACATTTACAGTCAAATGTTAATTTAATTTGCTTGCCTTTGACACGTCTGACCCATCCATGTATTTCAAGTACCTTCTGTTAAATCTCATGCAGTTTTGATAAAAAACACAACTTAATGTAAAGACAAACCAGCCACACAAAATTAAACTGAGCACCTTACCATATCATCGGCCAATGTTTTAATGTGTATATTCTGTTGGAGGGAGGGCACAATGTGAAAAACACGAACACCATCAAATGGCAAAATCACAGTATGTGCAGTATCCCGCAGAGATACTGAAGAGCGTTAGCATGTGCGCCTCTCTTCCGGATACTGTCTCACTGACTGCAGTGACCAAATAAATAGATCAAATATAGTTACTTAAAGCAACTACAAACTGCAGCAGGAGAACAGCAATGTGTCTCTCATTTCATGTTTGTTTTGAGAATGAGGGAATGAGAGTATCCTGGATACTGTGGATGTGAAACATCCCAAAAATGTTCAAAAGTATGTTTTCCAGCACTGACACTGACACAGATATTTAGCAACCAAAAAAAGCAACATAAAGCACATATAACCCCACATCAGCCACCAGTAATAAAACTCCCACCACCCACAGGAAACATGCACGTTAGTCTTTCATGGTTTGAATTGCATGTGTCCTTTAAAATAGTGCACTTAATGAAATAAATTAAAAAACTCAAGAGTAACTCTTGTTGTGACAGTTTCTTCATTGCACCACTACTCAAGAGTACTAGCACAAACTCCAGTCGTCACCATACCTTTATTTGCTTAATAATCAGCCTCTGCATCCTCACAAAATGATCTAAATGGCTAAAAAGTATTCCAAAAATCTACACGCCACACATCAAAGAAGGATCAAAGACTTGGCGCTAACCACACCTGACAGGGTAAAGAGCAAAAGCACACCCATGCTGTGGCTCTAGACTGTGAAATGCTAATGAGCAGGCACATGTGAATCACCCTGCAGCTGCAGATTTCTCTAGCGGTCGAAAATGGGAAACCAGCACCACGTCGAGCCAATTTACAGATCAACAATCGGAACAAAGCCAGGTGGGATAAGTGTCTGACAATCCATCCGTACAGCACCTGAAAGTCTAGTATTTGACCTGAACAGCTTTGTTTCCTCCTCATTTGGTATGCACGTATCATTAATCCCAGCATTCCCTCGCACCCTTAAAACTGTGAGAAACAATAGCTAATTTTCAAACAAAGTACTTCAACATTTTCTCATCAATTTAACAACAATCGAACCACTGTTTAGTTAATTGCATTGACTTGAGGGCCTTTCCTTACCCATTATCTTGGCAACATCGCAGCAACGCAATTTAACATCTAACAATTAAGCTTGCGTGTCCTCTGGGCTTCTCCTGCTTATTAAAGGAAACTTTTTCATCATAATAAATGTTTACTGCATACACGTTCTGCTAAATAACCTAATCAAATTAGCTCTGGGTCCCTTCTTAATCAAATATGATTACAAGTCCCCGCAGATTGGTAAAAATGATCACAATGCAATGAGTTTAATGAACACCCCGATGACCAGTGTAGATATTTTCTGAATTTATATATTATAAATCACACGCATGAAGATAGGAAGAAAATACTTCCTAAAAGCTAAATAACAGCAACTACAAATCTAATGCACTTTTATATTTGTATTTCTGAATTCGTGCATTGAATGAACATGTCTAAGAGCATGTATATTCTCTGCAGCATCAGGAGAAGCCATCCCCTCCTGCTGCACATGGGTAATGTCAATAAAAGTCTTTATTCCTAGTTTCCATTGGTGCCACGTAAAGCATATTTTCCAATGGACAAAGGATCAAACATGCTGTCGCTGCACAGCTTCTTCATAGCCTAGCTTGTTATTAGCAGCCAGTTTAAGTAGACCATCTGCAGGATGTCCTTTTTAACTGACTCACTGGAACTATTAATGCAAAAATCAGAGGCCACAATGGCTGTGTTAAACTTTCAAAATAAGAGTTTAAAAGGAAATGGGGTTTACTTTAATTAGTTAGTCCTAATAATAACAAAGGATTACAGCTATGTTGTGTCCCTGTTTAATAACCGGGTAGAGCTAATGGAACTCAGGGCTTGTTTTGTTGTTAAGAGAACATCAGTAAAGCCTCAGTAAAGTTGACCTCTGGTTTGCTGACGAGTTAACAGACAGGACTCTATTGTTGTCTTCTGAGAGTGAAAACAGGACATGAGGATCCAAAATTAGAAAATCAATACGTGGGGAACAGTGTTGACATTGTAGCAGTGCACCGCAACCAGAGGAATGTGTGGGAAACCAAACCCCCAGGCAGCTAATGTAGGATCTTGGTACAACACAGATGGAAGTGAATTATTAAAGCTCTCAGGCTGCAAATGTCACACGTCACACAACACATGCCTGTGACATGGTATTTTAACATGGTACATGCTACATTAGCCGTCGATGATGCTGAGTGTCAAACGGCTCATTTAAACATGCTGGCAAAAATCCATGAATTAACTTACACATTCATCATTTTCCACAGGTGAATAAAAATATAAATGAAAGGTTGTTTCTTACACTAACCATATAAAATCTCGTGAAAAATCCTTTTAATGTGATGTCATCTAATCTATCTTTCTCTGAATGGTCAATCTCACGGAAACACAACTGCTTGACTGAAAGCATCCATCAAAAAAAAAATGCAGCATCAGGTATCTGCCACCTATGTCATGTGACCACATGAGAACACAAAAGTACCGTAGCACAACCAGTTAAATACTTAAACATCAGTGACTTTGCATAAGTTGCATTTTTACTTTCCTAATTTTAGTTGATGATTACACACACCCCTTCCCACAGAAAGAATGTCCATAAACCCTTGCCAATGTAGAATATGTAATGATGTGTGTCAGCTAATACACAGAGAGAAATCTAAAAATAAAAGTGGAATGACCGATATTTTAACTGAAAAACCATTAGAGGTGTACATAATTACCCAGAATGCTTCTGCATTTCAGAACAGACGGAACAGTTTCGTGTATGTAACCAAGCAGAACGTAAGGAAGAAAACAAAAGGGTGGTTTTTACCGTTAAATAACCTGTCCTACATCATCACCCAGCATGCACAGCGTGTCTATGTCTTGTTTAATTTGGTCTAATAGCATCAAATACCAACTTACTAACTGAATTATACGGAGACTAAACAAACCAAATTGCTTTAATTTATCTTATTACCAAGTTCCTTGATCAGCATCCTTTTTAAACTCACACAGGATGTGTACACCACGCTGCTACAGAAGATTTACTAGACAGAATGACAGCATGTATCACATTAATCTTTACGTTTGCACCGCTGAAGTTGTACTTTCAACAGGATAGATAAAGGTAAGGATGGCCTGGTGTTTCATGATGTAACGTACCCAAATGCTCCATGTCAAATTGTTAAATTGACTTGAGCTGCGAGCCACTCTCCTGCTGATTTTATTCACAGACAGTGTTGGCTGTAAACATCTGGTTTTATTTGCACTTGAGCTTCAACTCTCATCTTTTATCAAACTTTGCTGTCATCTCCCTGGCTGCAGGGCTTCAAGACTCTGTCCACAGATGTCTCAGCTAGTTTAAAAGCCAGCAGCAGCCTAATGTCACTCTTTTCGGCCACTAAATAAACCTCTTTTTACATATTTGTTGCTAACCGATCACAGTTGTACAATGCAACGATTACAATTCAAAGCTCCTCTAAGAACACAAACGTTCTTTACTGGGTCTTCTCCGGAAGATAGCATATTCTTTTATTAAATAAAAGCTTATTAACAAATCTGATGTGTCACATGTCACTGAGCTCACAGCTGTTAGCATTCTTAACATAAGACCCTTTTACTCCTGAACTACGGGGCAGAGGTACCCGTTTCTCGGTGTGCTGACGTGTGTTTGCACACATTCTTGAACTTTGAATGGGAGAGGGACAGTGAAACATGGACACTGGAGAGGACAGGTAATGCAGCGTTGCAGACATCAGGAAAATCTGTTTGCACAGCTGCAGCACAGCACATACAACACCATATGTGTACCAAAGCAAAGCAGCAAGACAGCCAAGATACTGAAACTCCATTTTCCGGTTGCTGACGCTGCTGAATGGCGTCTTGCGTCAGTTCATACTGCCGAAGCGAAGGCAACCAGAAAAACAGCCCTTGGGGGAGCACCCTGGATTTTACAGCTTTGCTGCCAAGCACACACATACAACATACAACAGTGTTGCACTAAACCAGCTAGCCCACTAGTTGCTGCCAACCCAACACTCATGTCTGTGTTAAACCAAATCAGAGGTGTGGCGTGAAGCAGTCACACACGTTGCTAGCAAAACACAGAAACAACAAAAAACACACCCACTAGTCCCGGCCCAGATAACTCGATCATGCACCATAATGGTGACTCTGTCCTCTTAGCAAACTGGGTTAGGAAACATTTATTTAGGGACACAATGTCATCTATTTCACCAACACAGATGAATGAGGTCTTGACAGATGCAGTGTCGGCTTTAACCTCTGGACACTCCAACGCCTCTTATTTTAATAGCTTGCGCAAACATTTAATTTCACACAATCTATTTTTACTGAAAAATAAACAGAATGACAGATTGTAAGTGCTGTAAAAAGGCTTTGATAGCCTTGTTATTTCAACCGAGTACTGGTACATTTTACAGCTTCCTGAAAGTGCAACTGATGAAAACAGGACGGAGACAATAGCCAGAGTTGAGATGTGAATGGCTCCATTGGAAAAGCCGACCATGTGACTGTTCAAGCACGGCACTGCCCTCAGGTCATACGGCTCTGACCGCAGCAAATTCAGAGCTTTAATAGTTCCTCTAGAAGCTTAAGGTTCATCAAGATGGACTATATGTACTTCACATATGCAGGAAAATATGAGTAATATTTTCTGTGTCATAATCATAAGTCTCCGAGGGTGAATCGCTGTCAGCTAGTCCGTCATCCCACACTGACCTCGTTCCACACTGCCCCAAATAGACTGAACAAGTTTGTTCAACAAATCAATCCAAATACACGATGAGCCTGGTGTAATCCCTCCATGTGTCACGGCAAAGGACTCATTACAGCTATCTGTTCGCGTCCGATTAAGTGTGAAGATGATGCTGAAGATGTGTGTCGATAAAGAGGCAAACGCATCCTCTCAGCCAGTGTAGCAGGAGTCTGCACATCTCCCAGCCCAGCAGAATAGATGGAAACCCCCTTCATTGTGACCTACATGGAGTTTTATGCTTGCTGGTAAAACACTGGCTACCATTCATGATTCAACTGCATGAGGCTGTAAAGAAACACGTAGACTTTGAGGAGGTTTGAGTGTTTTCAGGTTCTTTACTGCCCCGTTCTTCCCTCCTCCAAGCTTCCTCTGCCCTGCTGCCAGATTCTAAGCACCTACGTGTAGTCTGTTTCCTGCCGTTTGTCCCGCGCTGCCAGAACATAATCACAGCTGTATTAAAGTGGAATAAAAGAATCGCAACTCTGCGTATTACAGCACAAAAGCAATGACCAGATGGCAAAAACTCCCCAACCAGTCGGACATGCTGTTAACCTGCTTCCAGAAGAGTCCGTGTGCAGCGTCCACACGCAGGGTCAGATTTGGGTCCCTGCTGTTTGACTTGTGAACCGCCCATTCATCACAGAGGCCTTAATCACTGTAATGACCACCAAAGGATGAGCATAATTGCAATCATTAAGGCACAATTTAATTAAAAAGGGTTAATCGCAATTGCAAACATCCTCATCGACATTGCTTTGTCAACCTGCCAGAGCTGAAACAGGCAGTTTTCCCTTTTTGCTTCATTCTGGACCTGTTGATTTCTTTTTTTAACAATAGAGTAATACTTATTATCATCCTCTCTGAAGGTTCCTGGCTCACACACAGTTTGAAGAATGATTACAGTCCAGCTGTAATGTAAGTATATATTCTGGCAGGACGTTGGTGTCTGGTTCTGTCTGCTCTGTGCAACTTGTATATTCTGTAACATATGAATCATTACATGTTTTGGCCCAGATCAAGTGGCCGTATTGTTGATTACTGTTAGCAAGACTTACCTGTTTGTACCAAAAGGTAATAACAACTATAGTCGAGGTCCAACTTTGACTTCACGATAACTATCCAGCAGCTACTCCTGACCCTGATGTTATTCAGATGTTACCTGATGCTGCGTGCCCCTAATCAGATCAAATACGAAAAGGGAAAGCATTTAAATTACTGATGTAACTCAACAGGATAACACTCTTGCCTCAGATACAGTTATTGGAAATCCACCATTAAATAAAGAGGAAAATGAGAAAGTAAAAAAGTGGCTGCTGCTGCCTTCATGGCATGAACAGATAAGCACCACATTGTTTTAGCTGAAACTTTTTAACATAAGAGGAAGAATGTGTCATTGTGATTCGCAATATACCGTTTACAAGACAAGGGATAGTTCAAGCTGCAGGAAACAGTAGTGACAACTGAACAGAGATGCGAGCATCTAAAGTTGTGTTGCATCTGACCAGGCAGACTAAGCCCTACTGATGGTCCTCCACTGTGCTCTACTTCAAAACTATACCGTTCAGTGCAAATCTAACATCAGCCTCACTCTAAGTTAAGTCCTTTTTCTTATAAAAACAGTACAGTAGAATGATACTGAAACTGTCAAATAGTCAAAAACATTTCAAAAAACATGATTGCATCACCAATGTATGTTCTTATAGCCCAGATTCGTTTTCTAGCACGCTCTATAACACAATGCAAGACATCACCAGTGTTACACAAGTCAAACATTTAAGATAAGTGGTTTGTAGATGCGATTTAAATGTCAAACATTTATAACTTTAAATGGAGGATTATTGAACAGCAACTGCATTTAAACAAAGTGGCTGAAGCGGAGCCTAAATAAAACAATGCCTGGAACAACCTGGAATTGCAGGAGCATGATTAGCAGCTGCTCAGTCAGTCTCTCACTTATTTATCAATATATAATACAGAATTCTAACCGTGTCATCACAGGAATTTAAACACTGAAACCACTGAAAATACAGATTAAAAAAATAAGTCAAGGTTGTACCATTAGTTTGATTTCAAATCTTGTTTAGTTATGCAATATTATCTCTTCATCCCTTGTGGTGTGTGTGAGTGCGTATGTGTGTGAGATGATTACTCTGGTATGTACAGGATGTCGAGGGTGGTTTTTTTCCCTCCGTATTTGTCAAACCAACTCTGAACAGTGAATTCCTCTGAGTGGAGGTCATTCAGCCTGTTCTACCAGGCCTCGTGCTCTCACAGCTAAAAAAGGACATCCTCAAACGACCACAAACAACCCGAAAGATTGAAACTAACCCCAAGTCTAAACTGTGTGGTGTTGTTTCTGGAGATCTCGCCCATTGTTAATGCCCACAATCTACGCCCAAAGGCCGAATGGTGTTGTTGTGATGTAATCCTTCTGCTCAGGGACTTTAGAAGCAAACACAAGTTTTAGTGTTTCTCATGAAAGCTGATTGGCCAGATAAACAGTGTGTTAACTTTTCTACACAAACTATGACATCAAGTTTCTTTCTTCTTTTTTTTTTTTAAATATGAAGACTCTAAATTGTCATGCTTCACATGTCAAATTATTTACATGTCTGCAAACAAACTCACGGATAATATATATTGCTAATACGTGTGGGATAAACGTAAGAGGGAAGGTCATAGACCCACCCAGGACTGAAAGACTGTTTCCTCTCAAAAATAGTGTGTTCAGCCTTTATTGGGATCTTTTGCAACAGCCTGGCTTCCTCACATCTGTCTGCTCTGCGCTGACGATTGGGCAACAGAGAATTAGCCTGGCATTAAAGACCACTTAAAGGACCAAAGAAGAGCGATCTTAAGACTCTGTCTCAGGAATTATTTTATCAGCGACATCACCCGTGCACTTGGGATGCAGAATTCCCAACAGCTGCAGGATGACTTTTTTTTTATTTATAACAAACTCAAGTAGCTAAGGGAATGGAAGTCATCTCAGTCCACCCAGGGATTTCCTGTCTGGTGGTTATGGTGCTAGCGCTTTCTCTTAGTTTTTTCTGCAGAAACAAAACCAGCTACGACAGGTTTGAGTCACAACGTCTTCATTTCCTAGTCTAAAGACAGCTGCACCTCAGATCATCGGGGAAACACCAACTAAATAAACAACCAGCCTTCGAATAGAGTCGCTGACACTCAGTCTCTCCCGCAGATGACCGCAATCAGTCAACTAGTCACATAAACTTTTGCTCAAAGTCTCGTGTCAATAAGTACGATAACCACCATTCCACAAGAGGCATAAAGTAAATACTTATGGATGTATATTGCTAGTTGGAAGATGATGCAATCCACAATTTTTGCAGGTTTTCCATGCTTGCAGTTGTGGGGAAAAGGACCTTTTTAGTCTGATTCAGGAAAATAACTTTAAACCATTTAAGAGTTACAGTTTTCCCTTCCATTGGGGCTACAGACAAGCCAAATATGGCTTCATATCTTCAAAACACCAAACCATTTGTGAACTGCAGAAAACAAATGGCATTTACAGAACCAGCTCAACAGAGAAGATAAATGACGCAACTCAGAGCTGCTCGCTAGACATGCTGTAAACTATTCCATTCGGAAAGGAATGACAGAGAGGCCACAACTGCAAAGACTGTTGTTGATGGGATATAACAGAGACCTGTGCCTACTTCAGCTGATAGCCCTGAGTAAAACTTGTATTATCGTCCACAGGCGCACACTTTTACACTCAGCCCAAAACCACTGACTTTCAGGGAGTCCTCCTGCTACTGACTTGGATTTAAATGCATATTTAAGTCCAACTGTCACAACAAGAGTAGGCAACTGAGAGCTTTGAGGAGATGCATTGAATGGGTGGAACTCACGTGGTGCAGCAGTTGCATTAAAAGTAAAGCATGTGGTGGGGCACTATCTGTTTTGCACATCAGCTGCTTTTAGCTGCTCTGCTAGGTTACATTAAACACTAACAACACATCAATAAGAGCCTCACCCTGCACTGAAAGACATGTGCCATGCAGACAACACATCCTCTTTATGAGACTTGCTGTAATAATAGGTCCTCTTGACTTCACCATAAGGATTCCTGACACATTAATTACTATAAAACGATTAGAGAGACTAAGTCTCCATGGTAATCGGCTCAATAAATCTGTTTGAAAAGATTAAAACAGCACAGTAATTAAAGTTACAACAAGTGGACTGGTGGCAACTTTTGAGGACTTAAGAACTAAGCAAGTCGTACTTGTGGGATTACAGAGAGCGGCAGATCCTTGCAAGCCTGCTCCCCTAGAACCGAGAAGCCAGCCCGGACACCTACCAGCTTTTTGTTTCTACCCTCATCCTCGCTGGATTTCTTTTTCGAGGGTTTATTCGGCTCCTCTCCGCCGCTAGCTTGATCCATCCTGGTTTGAATTCAGAGCCCCTCCGGGAAGATTAAATTAAGAAAAAAAACTCCTCAAAGTTTGCAAAGTTCAGCTGCAGGCTTTTGACGATCGTACACGAAACCACCCAAGTCACGTCTTTTCAAACTCCATTCCGCCAAAAAGCTAGAAATGAATTCGATTTGAGCGCTTCCGAACAGTTCCAGGACAGCAGGCAATCCAAAAGTCGAGAAGAGGTGTGGTAGGATATGCTATCCGTCCCGAGGTCTCCTCAGTCAGCTGTGTCGACAGTCCAGAAGCTTTCTGAAATAACGCAAATAACATTCGATTAATGCACACCTTATGATGGTTAATGCCAATAACAGTCTCATCATAACACGTGTTTCTATGAGCTATCGTACGTGTGCGTGTGGACTATCGGCATTCAGGTACCGGATCGGCAAAACAGATGTAAACAAATTTTACACTGCTAAGCTAGCTCTGACAACTCCGATAAACTAAAGGCGAATAAATCCGTTTCTTAACCCCAAAAAACAAAGCTTTGTGTTTGGAAACAATGTCATCCTCAGACACAGCAAACTTAAATTGTCCACCTTAGAATTAACATGGTAGTAACCAGAATAAATAGCTCAAGTTAGCATGTTTCTATGCTATGTTTAACGCTAAACTGGGAGGCTAAGTATTTACGTAAAAACACAGACAGTTGGGATTAATAGACAATTCCAATTGTGGAAAAATCACCGTTGTTCTGAACACTTTACACTGGTGTACATTTATCCATGCTAGCATAGCGTTGTGACTGTTGCTCAGTAAAACATTACCTGTTTTGCAAAGACAGTCGCAACCACGCACGTGTGGCGATATGATATAAATTAAAAATCTAGTAAATTACGTTAATAATAAAACTAAAAAAAAAAAAATCTCATCCAAGGCTTACCTTTGCAACCGAACCTGAGCCCGCGGTGACCCCACCCTCCTAAGATTTGATTGGCGTGCGACACACTATGGACCGGGGATTCCGATAGTGATTGGTTTGATTTACTGTCGCTCATCCACTCCGTGACGACACTGAGGAGGAGGAGAATACAGTGACGCCGAGGCCAGCGTGATGTCACACCGAGCGGATGGACCTCAGACAGTTGAATAGATTCCGTCCATGAGTACGTTACGAAAGGCAGCAAGCTGAGGAAGCAGGGCGGGACGTTGCACGCGTGTGTGTATTTGTATTTGAGAAATGTGGACTATGGTTAGGCTAAGGCAAAGGGTAAAGCATTCAATTATGATTGTTGAGGTTAGGTTCTCATAGTTCTCACAGTCCTCATAACAACGCACCCGTTTGTGCCATTGGTGGTTCCAAACACACACGTGTGTGTCTGCTATATGGTTAACCAAGTTATATAACAGTGCAGTGCAGTAAATGCACACCATAAGCATTGTATTAATCAGCACATGTTCAGTCCATGTAGTGCCTCAGGACTTGCTCAAATGTTATGGAAGTGTGAAGGGTTCTAATCCACTTTACAGCCGACATGTATTTGTGCACTAAGAGCTCCCCATTATGCACAACCCCCATCACTCTCAGCAAAGCACCATCACCAGGCAGAGAACAAGCTGATAATGCTTCACCTCTATAACACATCAAGAACAGCATTACCAATAATCCTAAATGTTTGGTCCAAACAATTAACAATGTCATTTTGCTGAATGTGTGACAATGACTGGCTCAATGTGGAACTGAGAATGTCCAAATCTCATTCTTGATAAGCTTCTGATTTTTTTTTTTTAATCTCCATGTGAAACCTACAGCCAAAAAAAAAAAAAAAAAAAACAGCATACGTATCAGACATATGTCTTAACTTCACTATTCCAGATTAATGCTGATAGGCAGAACCAGCAAATCGGATCTGCCGGATGAGTCACTGTGCACAACTGGTACCACCACACAAGTTGCACCATCATGGTTTTGTTGCAAACGCCAACACAACTCGAGTGGAACAAGCCCACCTCACCCTGCAACAATGTAATGCCCCCACTCGCATCTAAAATAGATTTTTTTCAGAAACAAAGATGTTCTATTTTCTACAGAACAGCCTGCGTCTATGCTTTGAATGCTACAGAGCTAGCAGATAACACAGTGATTGTAAAACATTAATATTCTTTTGTGTAAACAAGAATCACAAGAAAATGTGTAATTTAAGGAGACAAAGAACTTGGATTTTATTTTTATATAATCTGCATTTCAGCTATAAACATCTTAATTAAAAGTTTAGCTGGTTAGTTCAGAGATATACAGTTTACAATATGACTAAATAAATATTGCTTTTGTTACACTGATACTGCAGTGTTTGTTTTCTTGGTCCATTGTTTTGTCAGTATTATCAAGATCGTTATTAATCCCTCTGTGTATTTATAATTATTTTTATTCACACAGACAAATGGACACAGGAACAAACACACAAATCTACTTTTCTCCAACAACATGTTGCAGCGTTTGTTGCCGTTCCTCTAAATCCAGCCTTAATCCAGCACGGCTGATAGTAATCATGTTGCTGATGTTTTGTCTGTTTTTTTCAGCATGTACTGGAATCAACATCAATTTCAGACAGCTAAATAAATACATACAGCTGCTTCGGATGTAGGACACTGCTTTCCCAAGTCATGTGGTCATTCTGAGATGACAGGCCATGCTCAGAGGGGGAAAAAAATAAAAGATATATTCATTTATTGGTCTGAATGCTCTCTCTCTCTCTCTCTCTCTCTCTCTCTCTCTCTCTCTCTGTGTCTCTCTCTCTCTCTTTCTCTTTCTCACACACACACACACACACACACACACACACACCTGTACACATACCCTTTTTATGTTCACCCAAAAGGCCCAGCATGTTTTGCTCTTACACTTAGCCTTTCCGTCCGCTTAGCCTTTCAGTTGACCCGCACGAGACCTGGTGAGCAAAACGTTTAAAGCAGAGAAATGAAACAGAAATGAGATCTAAATGATTCACGTCAGGGCACCCTGCTGTGCAACAAGGCAAAGCTGCACGTTTTCTCCTCTGCCAGAGCTTACCAAACTAAAGCGAGCTCCACTTTTAACCCATTTAACTCACAGTACACCTTCAGAAGAGTCATTGCTGAATTTGTGGAAATCTGTGAGGAGAACTACCTTCTCCTTAACACCAGTAAAACAAAAGAGGTGGTGATAGACTTCCGAAGGACATCCACACCACACCCATCGGTTCAGACATTGAGATGGTGGACTCTTTCAAATACCTGGGTGTTCACCTCAACAAGAAACTGGACTGGTCTCACAACACCGATGCCCTGTACAAGACGGGCCAGAGTCGCCTGCAGCTGAGGAGAAGAGAGACTTAAAAATGGGGTTAAGAGAGCTGGCTCTGTCCTGGGCTGCAGCCTGGACTCCATTGAGGGGGTGGCAGACAGAAGGATGCTGGCCAGGCTGACATCCATCAGGAGTATCTCCTCCCACCTTCTGCACCACTCTGTGGAGGCCCTGGGCAGCTGCTTCAGCACTAGACTGAGGCATGCTCAGTGCAGGAAGGAGCGCTACCACAGGTCATCCCTCCCCAAAGCCATCAGACTGTTTAACGCAGTATCCTAACTATCACACAGTCTACCTCATGTGTAATATCTGTCTATGTGCAATGTGGTCATAATTCATGTACAGCACAGTACTTGTAAATATATAGGGTTAGCAATATTTTTATTTTATTTTCTCAAAGTCTTTCATATTCTCTATTTCTTCCATTTATACTGCTGCTGGAACACTGCAATTTCCCCATTATGGGACAATAAACAAATTCATTCATTCATTCATTTGGAAAAATGGGAAACAAGCTGATTTGACATGCTGTTCCCCTGGTGAGAACCTACAACCTACAAACCTACAAAAACAGTTAATTTATTTTGGATTACGTAATTTATAATACTAAAATTCAGCACTTTTATGGGGAAATGATTTCCCCACACTTATTTGTGTAAGCGTGAAGGTTTCATGTTACCATGTCAGCCACTTATGCAAGTGTGCTCTTGGAAAACATACTTTCTGACAAACAGCAACAGTGCAATTATGTTATCATGTGACCCGTTTTGACTTTACAAACTAAATGCCAAGTTGTTTACAAAAGGAGTCAAACTCTTGGAGTTGACAGTGTAGAAAAGTCACACTTTTCTCTCATGGCTACAGTATTTTCTTGTTCGACACACCAGAAAGAGATCGGGGGTCCCTTATTTAAGCGTGAGGCAATTATGTCCCTAAACAATCCAGTAGACAAGGTGACCGTCATTGGCCATGACAACCATTGTGCAAGCCAGGCAGTAAATTAGAGGAGTGTGTAGAGTAGACACTCTGCAACATTCTTTACAAGGGTTAGGAGCAACATTAATTGTTTATAGAGCCAGACAAAGCACCAAGACCACCCCAGACTGCTACTTTTAAAGCAAAAGCAATTATTCATTTTCAATTTGGTAACAGGCAGATTTACTACAGGGTTTACCAGTTTCCATTGGGTTTCTGGATTGGGTTCATTGTCCCATTGTGGGGTTTTTTGGGGGTTTTTTTTACCTTTAAGCAGCTGATGTATGTTGACGTTACACATAGAGGTGACCGAGCCGCCTATTTGAATTCATTGTTCCGTTGTTCCCGCCATACATCCTCTGGAGTCTCATTAATTTTAAGTTCATTGCATTAAATGCCCAGAACCCTTGCCAAAAACTGCCTGTGAGGAGAACGTTCCTTTGCTTGGGGCGTCATTGTCGCAGTGGACATTATAATGGCCGACACGACAGCACTGCTCCATTCAAAAACTGGACCTTCAGCACTCAAATGAACTTTGATCGTTAAATGGGTGCTTTTCTAGAAAGTCTGCACTTGGTATGCAGACTGACGTTCTACACAGTCTCCTCTCACCAAGGCTGCTGGAAAAAGTTCTGCGTCCAAAGTTAAGAACACTTTATATGCAGAGTGGAAGCTGCAACGGTGGTAAACTGGGGATATGTGAAGCCAGGAATTCATAGGTAAACTTGTATTTTGCGATGAATTGGATTCAATGAGTTACAGACAAACTTTTCGCTTGAGAGGTGTAGAAACAAAGTGCCAGGAAAGAACGTTAGTGACTCTAGCTTCGTGTGGTCATATGTTAATGCAAAACATCAGAAACTTAGTTTGTTGGTGCTCCATTTATGAGGCAAAACTTCCCTGAAACAAACATCCACTTACTCCTCTTAAGTTTATTTTAAATCGCAGCTTCTTTGACAGATTGGTAGGCACTTCTGAGACCTGAAGGAGGGCAGCAGAATCACAGTGGAGACTGGTATTATTCATTTGAACATGGAGCAGATATAAAATTCTATTCTACCAGTTCTACCAACTCAACGAATATTTGCACTTGGCTCGGAGCCTGAGGACCACCACAGCATCAATCACCTGGCAGGTCATTATTCTAATACCCTTCCCCGTATGTCGCAATCGGTGCAAACGCAAGCTAGCCTTGGTGGTGGAGAGCGAAGGTGCCAAGTCTGGTCCACACTGGGATGGCAGAGCAGCTCTGCTGTGAAAAAGCATGAAAAGAGAGACAGCCTGAAGCATTTTGGCTTAAGGTTCTAAAAACCCTCACCTCAACCACAAATTTAGCTGCCACGGTCCTGCTTGGGTAACCAGGTGAGAGGCAGTGGGACCACACACAAGGAAACCAACCCAGGCCGGTAATAGCTTTCGGCAAGCTGCTTCCTGGCTTGATCTGACTGCATGCGGCACTTCGGGGCCTGCTGAGCAGCTGCACCAAACATCTGGACCTGGAGCCACAGAGGAAGAGCAACCTAGTGTGTCCACACAGCGGCAGCAGCCTGCCAGGGTCGCAGACTTTGCATACAAAAGTGGAAAAATCAGAATCAGGCGTCACACTGGGTCTGACCTGAAGAGAAAACTACGCACAGAAAGACTTCTTGCAGCTACCAGAGCAGCGACCAGCCACCGTATTCATCAGGACAAAGTCTTTTGTAATGCAACACTTGTGGCTGGAGGAAATCACCATTGTTAACACAAAACGACTTTCTGGCAAGACACTGATGGCAGCAACAACGATCAAGTCTCGCACTGAAACCAGCAGAAAGATTTACTTTTCTTGTGTTTAAGTTTAGTAATCACAGAATTCCCTCCTGTGCCCACATGGAGGCAGATTAGGAGCAGTAGAACAGTCTATTTTTGGATCTTAAAACAGAATTTGAGCACTCTCTGCCTCAGAAAGACTTTTTGTCTGTGAGAGAGGAAGGAGGCACCGATGGGACTGGAAGCGCAAAGCTGATTTCCCTGGTGGTAAGCTCTTTAGCTTGCCAGTAATTTAGAGAGGAAAAACATAATGGATGCGCGAACATGAGGTTGAACTCCAGGCCGGAGGCCTTGTCATCCATTAACATTCATCCTTATGGAATATGCATTTACCAGTTGGAAGTATATTCACCTCACATCTAATAGAGTATGCAACATCAGTGAAATGTATTGATTTTCTTACTTGAACTGTGTTAAATGGGCCTTATTCAGGTCATTTATAGATCTCCATTTATTAATCTCAGGTGAAATAGCCCACTGGTCCTCACTATGTAGCAAGAAAACTACAAACACACACACGATATGTTCTTTTTTTAAAAATTTTATTAGGACTAATCTTTGTCTTTACACTACTTCCTGAGGGTTTTTTTTTTTGTTTTTTTTTTTTTTGTTAATACATTTAAAAATATTGAAACTTAACAAAACATCCTACTTTAACTATTGGCAGAAATATTAAATAAAAGGTAGTTTAATAAAATCAGACAATAAAAATAACAGATGACAACACTTATTGCATCACTCTTTATGTACTGGTATTAGTAAATTTAAGGTAAAACTCTGAAGATCAATTAATGGAATCACCGAGATGTTTAAAATGAAAAAGGTTTGACAGCAAATTTAAGAGTCAACAAGTCTATTAACTGTTCAGCCACACAAATGGATTGATCCGATCTTTTTGTCTCCCTCCGTCCTCGGCTCCCACTCCCAGTCGCCCTTTTATCATTTCTCTCCAGACTCACGGTACTTCCTGCATTCTCGGTGTTCAGGCCTGTGCCTGCCTATCAGCACGGTCCACCGGGACCGCGTGTGTGTGTCCCACAACAGTCGTTTTCCCAACACATATCCTTGGCCTGACTATCTGATCCTGCAGAGGGAGTGGGAGTTCTGCCCCTATCTCTGGTCATTTACTCCTGCACCTTTTCAATTATACACTGCTGATTGGCTTTCCTGAAGCATGCCGTGGTCCCAGAGGGTTATTGCAGCCAAACAAAGCACCGATACACACTCTCCTGACCCTCACTTTCTTACAGGAATAAAACTGACAAGCAATACACACTGACTCATTGTGAAACCATCATAATAACTATTTATTAGCCTGGCAATAATGTAAAGAATGTTTCCTTTTTGTCTACATGGGTAAAAGCCATCATGCTATGACTTTTAGTTATCCGGAACGGAAAAGTGAACATTCTGCATTGTTTATTTGAAGATTTGTTTGAGGAAGGACCAGAAAGGAGAGTTTTCTGTCTCCCGTCTGCTGGTGTCTCAAGGATGAGATCAACCACGCATGTCTGAAATGGTTAAGAAAATATTTTGGCCTACTTCCTTTCAGCTGCATGAATATATTAATCAACACATGGAAAAATATGCTGCAAATTTTACCATCTGCTGCTGCAGACGTTAAATGAGCCACAAAAACAACCTGCTGAAAGGATGGTGAGACAAGAGTGACATCTAGAGGTTTGAATACTCCACATGTGCTGTCACCAGAGCAGCATCATGCCCTTCTGAGAAATGATGATTCCATATGATTCTGCACACAGTAATTATTAGACCCTTAAGACAAGCTAGCCATTAAAGCATTTACATTCCTTTAAAAACAATACTAATGCTAGCTCCATAACGAGGACGATCCGGCTGAATTAATTTAGCTTCAGGCTGTGGCCATGCAATTAGTCGTGCACTGTTGTCAATGTGGAAACCAGTGTTTGCCTGAAGGCAGGAAATAACAGCATAGATGGCTACATGAGGCATGGCAGCACAAACAGCAGTGATTTTACCATCAAATTACAGTGTGCCGCAAGGCCAGTGGGCAGGAAGGAGTCAAATAACCCAAAAACGGAGCAGAAATTCAATGATTCAATGATCAATTGCTGAGATGATCGGGAAAGGAGAGAGATTTGATATAAAACCTTAACTAAAGAATTCTTTCTTCATGAGACTGATACTGAATAAAATCAGGGCTGATTACAATTTATAATATGGCATTGAACTACGCAACAAAGTCCAATAATAACCCCAACAGGTGCACCGCTATGTTATCAGATTTTGTATGTTATTTAAGAGAAAAGCATGTCTGAATGAGCGGACATGAGGGAGTTCCAAAATAATCCACAACAAATTGGACATTTTTCCTCTCATGATAAATGATGTGGTTTGATTGTTATCAACAGTATTCACAGGTTTCCACTTCCTGTCCAGACTGGCAGCCTTCTTGACAGCGTAACACGTCCAACACAATGTTCTCAGCATGGGGAGTTTGGGAAATCACCAGTGAGGTCCAGTATCACCTGAGCTGCAATACTTCCAGGCAGAACAAGATTACAGACTCGGTGCGGCCTTCTCCATACTGATAATCTTTAATTTTGTCTTTCCACCAACAAAACAGTCACCTTATTGTCACCTCCCCGCACATATAGTCGTTTACGGCTTAGGGGAAGCAGGGGAGCCATCCTGTGTGAAATGGATGTGCAATCACAGCCCTTTCCTTGAAGGTTATTACCCACATTTCTCGGCTCTCCTTCACGGCCGCCGCCGAGCCGATGGGGGAAAATGACAATGGTCAGGTTTGCCGAGATGCTGCATTAAGCCACAAGTAGGAGAAATAGCTTTGACACTACAGGCTCTTCAAATCACCACATTGAGCCGTCTAAATGCCACAGCAATAAGCAAGAAGACAGGCTACATTTTTCATCACAGAAGGGGAGCTCGTTTCCGAGCGCGGGGGGCCGCCGCCTCGTGCCTGGCACTTTTCTTGGACCGGGGGAGGTGAAGTGTTGTCAAGGAAGAGCATCACAGCAGTGGAACAGGCTTTTATTATGGCTCAAATTGAAGCAGTTGACGAAAAAAGATAAAATTCTTTTCAGATCTTCTTCTTTTTAAAGACTAAATAACGGTCAAAATAAAAAGGCTGTTTAAAAGGATAATTTAAAGTGAAAAGACACAAAGGATTTTAACCAAGGAAGAGATAATTTATAGTTTCTTATTTAGCTTTAATGTGTTTTTTAAATTCATACTTGATAACATTTTGATACCAAAAAAAGGTCTACAGAAAATTATTCACACCTAAAGGCTGTTCCAGATTGTTTTGTCTATATATATATATAATAGATATATTGCACACCATGCTCTTCATTCCCTCCACGTCGAACACTTTTCACCCACTCCATCCTCAGCAGTTAAGACGTTTGAACAGGAAACTTATTAGGGCTATTGTGTTTTCATTACAACTGGGATGGCATCTTCATCATCACCCCATGATTTATTCTGCTTTGGTCGATTCAATTAAGAACTCCAAGGATGGGTCAGACACACATACCTACAGATGTGAACATTTTTTTTAATTCTTCACCCACAATGATTTTTACGGAGATTATTCTACAAAATGTTCCATCCCTGCATCTAGCATAGGCAAGGGATGAAAAAAAAGATGTTCCTTTGCAACCATCCCTTTTTTACCCAGTAAATTCAAGTTTTATAGAAAATAATACAAGTATCTAAGAACAGTTGTAATTGATTTTACATGATAACTGGCCAGTGACATTAAAACATAAACACGTTTGCAATATAATCATAAAGCAGCTAAAGGTCAACGCTAACAAGTAATATTCCACAAAACATTAAAAAAAATAAATAAAAAAAATCCCATTATTAGTGAGAGGTGCTAACACATCCGAAATCTTAAAGTTTCATCTTGCATCATTAAAGGCCATTTCCCCTTGAAAACGCTGCCTGCTGTTGCTGAGACAAATTTGTCCAATAGTTGTCAGGCATGTTCTGCTTGCATTCCTTTTTGGAACACGGTGAGTTTTATTGAAACAAACAGGTTGATATACAAAGTCTGGCACAAATTGATCCTTTAAATAACACATTTTCGAGCGGGTCATTGAAGGTCACATATTAAGTACCTGCAGAGATGGAGGAAGGAGCGATTAAGGCTTGAACAACATTGCCACCTTGTGGTGAAACCGTTTAGCTCTCGCTACATCATATA
>BJFM01000895.1:25245-39916 GCA_016586285.1 Arothron firmamentum
GGGGGGGGGGACGCTGCAGGCATCAGACGGGGCTCGGCCTCGCCCTCACGCTCACTTACGGGACTGGAGGCTCCTGCACGGCGCTCAGGAAGCCTGGGTAACGACAAGCAGACACACGTGGCATCAGCTTGGAAGCCTGTCTGCACATGTCTCCAGTTTAGGCAATCAGCTTAATGTTCTGCACTTACTTGATGTTTCAGCACTTTCCCAGGGACAGAAGGGATAAAGGAGGGAAAGAAGATGATCAGCACAGAGAAAAACACTCAGACGAGCTGCATTGTGGCGCAACAGTGAGGAGGTGCCGGTACTTTGTGGGGGTCGCTCCTTCGCCATCAGGGACGTCCGCAAATTCATCTTTGCTGTGTTGAAAGAAGATGGCCAGCTTCTGCAGGGCTTCGTGTCTGCTCCTGGAGGGGTGGAACACACGGGGGGGGCTTTTACTCCCATCACGCAACCTTGCCCTCGACTGGGGAGGAAACATCCCAGGGAGGAACGATGGGGGGAGACTTTAGCGACCTCTGAGGCTTACTGTGTGTGTAGGTCCTCCAGGTTGGCGTCGCTCAGCGTGTGCTGGGCGCTGGCGTGTCCACACGCTGGGAACACGGGAAGCGGAGGGCATCAGTGCAGAAAAGACATGGTCCGAACCAGAACGGGGTGTAAAGCATACTCACGCGTCTCTGCCACCAAAGACGTGTGAGGAGGAAAGCTCCTGCACGGGATAAACGAGACAGGAATGACTCAGCTGGACGTCACAGAACGTCCTGTTTGAAAGCAAACCGTCAGTCTTACTGACTCATTACAGAAGGAGACGGTCTCGTCCTCACAGGCCCACTCCTCGCTGTCATCACTGACTGTGGGGGAGAGAGAGACGCGAGCCTGATTAGGCACAGCCTGACCCTTGACCCTTAAAACACACGCAAACATTAGCCTAAGATGAGCTTCTCTTGCACTCTGGGCCACTGAAACAGCTGTAATTTTAACCACCAAAGTGTGTTGCTTTTATGCTACAGGAACAAATGTAATGATATTAAATACAGAGCTAAGGCTTCCAACACAACCAGGACACTTATCTGACGCTCCTGGAACAAAGGCACTAAAAGGAAATAATTATGTGGCACCACTGCCGTTAAAATAAAGACACTGTGATCTAGACATTAATTTAGGTTGCACAGCTACGCTACATTTTTTTCCTCATCAATTTGCACAAAAGAAAGTTTTACCCAATGAACCACAGATACCCGACAACCAGTCACATGATCAGGCTTCATGTTCCTGTGAGTGTGTATCTGCTAGCAGACCTCTGTGTAACTGTTCTCCATCAGTCAGCAGGCTGGTGTAGCGCCATTGTTGGAGTGTTTGAGAAGCCCAACAGTAATCCTAACAGCACTACACGCAGTTACAGTTGAAGGAAAGGCCTAAATAAACTAATCAGAGTTGTTTATTTGTGCAGAGATCACTGATACCTACAGCTGCTTGTCTGAACTGGGTGGCTGGATGATCTACAAAACAAAGCATATGGTTATTAACTCATGATGGTGATGTACAGGAGTGGAAGAGTTTCCTAACTGGGTTAGCATCTTAGCTACCTGCTTCCAATACTGATAGTATCGCCCTCCTGGGTTCCTCCCCGTCCAGCCGCTTGGGCCTTCTTGCCAAGTTCCAGCATCTCCTTGATGTTTAGCTCCACGTTCATGACTGAAATATACCCATCTGCAAACAGCCAGGCCAGAGCAGTGAACACAAACACCAAAACCCACTGGGGTGCCGATGTGGACTGTAAACACAAGCTGGGGGGGCTTTAAAACCACCTCTAATCTCTCAAAACAAGACATCAGACATCTGCTCACATCTGTTGTTGGCGTCTCGAGCCAACCATTTGCCCTTGGGGCAGCTGGTGGTTCGAATGATGCTGACTGTGTCCCCGTTCTTCACGGGCAGGTCATTTTTGCGGACCTTGCTGGCCACCATTACCCGAGCGTGGTACATCGGCTCCTCTTCGCCAGTCACCTGAACAAGAAAAGCTCACGGGTCAAAGGCCACCTCTGCAGTCTTAGCCTTGATCGGCTGCTTTACCGTCAAATGCCACCAGATGTCGCCGTTCACACTGACAGTAAAGCCTCTGAAATGAACCGCCGCTGGTTAGCTTTGCTCAGGTTTTGTGGGCCTTCCCCCCACCCCCCCACCCCCCTCCCATCGGGGCACTGTTGCCCATAGAGCCCTTTAATGTGACCTGCAGACATACTGGTATTAACTGTGTTCACAATAACTGCCCGACCAGGCTCAGAAGTGGCTTGGCAGAGGGCTCAGAGTTCATCTTCCACGCTTTTCAAGTGTGTTTATGCCCTTTAATGTGGTCCAATGTGATATAAATCAGTCCCAAACACTGAAAAGGGAGTATTTTACTGCCAGGTGTAACACAGGGCAAAGATCCATCTCTGCTAAACTGGAAAGAAATAATCAGCCTTCCAGTGGTTTGACTGCCTGACTTACTTTAAACTTCTTTTTCATTTCGTTTTCCTTCTTCTCCCTCTCTCTTTGCTCCTTTTTCTCCTTCTCCAAGCGCTGCTTCTCCCTCTTCTTCTGCTCTTTATACTCTGCAGTGTGGGGGCTTTGGCGCTCTTTACTGGAAGTAAAATTAAAATGTTCAGTAGCAAAAGGCTGCCAAGTTCAAATGAGGAGAAGATGCATGAAAAAGTGGCTCCATGCTGAAAAAAACACCAAAGGGCATCCGTGATTAGTGTCATTTTCAGTTTTAATTAATGTCTTTTTCAGGAGTGTGTGTCCACATTTGCTAACTGACAGCTGACTTTTAAGTGAGAGAGAAGAAAGGGGCCATACCTGAAGACATGAATATGGGTGGAATGAACAGGGTCTGCTGGTACACTGCTCATATCGTGTGATTACGGTTGGGAGAGAAAACATCAGCGGCTGACGTCCATGTGGCAGGAAGTAACGTGCATGATCAACTTCATGACATGAATTAACATACATACCGTGGGCGTCGAGGCCACGTATGCAGCCCTGCCCCGTCCTTGAAACAATAACATGGAATTTTCACTTAGCACAGGAGCAAGCTGAATGGCTGTGGTTACTGGGCTTAAAAGGGCTCACCGTGGAATGGCTTTCAGCGTATGGATCTGTCAGAAAAGGAAATGAAACAAGGTCAAAGCAACAAACTCTGGCTTTACAATAACAGACAGAGCAACATAAACATTCTTACTCCTCAGGCCAGCTTTACGTTTACGCGAGTTCTGTTCCATGATGAGTTTTTTGACGTTTTCCACATCCTCGTACACGTTATCTGCTGCCTCACAGTAACTGCGGTGATGGAGGACACTTTAGGGGAGAGAGAATCAATCAAACTGCCCACTGAGGGTTTATGTGTGACGGGAGTTTTAAAAACACACCTTGGCTGTGAGTCCGATGCCGGTTGGGTAATATCGTCAGCAGCTCCCCTCTCAGCTTCATCAGGGTGGGGGTTGAACTGTGGATCTAAGCTCACCTCCTCACTCTGAGACCACGACTCTGACACCGAAGGCTCCGGGAACCCCGAGACGTTGATGGGCTCGGGGAGGCTGGCCGGCTCGAGGTGCGACTCGTTGATGTGGCTGCTCATGAGGGGCTCCAAGGGCTCACAGAGCGAGGAGGGCGGCAGTGAGCGGGGAGAGTCTGGGAGCTCACACTCATCATGCACGCCAGCCTGAGCGCACTCCAGGTTTAAGGCCTCCAGGTCGAGCGCCCCGATGTCGACAGCTTCATCTTCAGCTGCTTCCGTCTCTGAATGATCAAAGTCTGGAAACTCTGGAGCTTCAATCACAACTGAGGTACTTTCAGCCTCCAGCTCTCGGCCGGAAGACGGCGGCACCACTGTGGCGAGCAATCACAATCAGCACTTAACACAATGAGTCTCAACTCAAGCTAGCAGAATAAACAGGACGTGGCGTCCAAGAAAAGTAAGGTTTTACTGCAAACCATTCAATGTGTGTAGGTGAAAACAGCTGAGGTCCACTATAGGTGGTCTGGGGGGCTTTAGCGGCACTGGTCCCAGCAACCTCAGGGTAGCTAAAGGCTTCTTCAGAGGAACAGATGATGGAAGACACGTCCTGACAGGGTGAGTCTCAGCTTTATCCTTTCCAAACTGCGTGTCCAATGCTGACTCTAGGCAGTGGAAAACACAGCCATGCCAAAACATTAGGAACATTATTTAATGTGGGTAAAAAAAAACCTCATTTCTAAATATAACTTACTCTGCGCGGAGTTGTTTGCTTTAAAGAAAGGCCGGGCTGAAAGGCAAGACAGGTTTAGAAGACAAACGGGTGAAGGTATGGACGGCTCCATCTCAGCTCCTTCAGTTTTTGGTGGCGGTGACGGGAACACCTTGTCTTTGGAGGCGTAGTCCGGAGAGCACAGGCTCTTAGCAGAGATCAACATCTGCCTATAGGACAATTTCTTCTTGGCCTTCTCCAAAGTGCTCATAATTCTGTTGTCAGACTCGACGCTGGCGTCGGCAGGGGGAGGGGTGTCAGGGATGTCTGGGCTGGAGACCAGGACCTCAGATGCTGATTGATCACGTTGGACGGAAAGCCCATCTTCCCCAGGCTGCCTTTCCACAGAGGGCAACTCACCGGGAGCGCTGGAAGGCCTGATCTTCAAATCGGAATACGAAGGTTCTTCTCCATTTTCTCCACTGATTTTTGCTGCTTTTGATGCCTTAAAGGGAAGCAATAAGCCTTTCTTTTTGATTTTAGTTTGCGTCACAGCTTCTTTCCCCAGCTCTTCTTCCAGTTTAAGCTCCCTTGTGGCTGGCAGCTCAGATTTGTGCACTTTTACAGGAATGAAAGGAAGCACCAGGGGCATGTGCCGTTCTCTGAGGGACTGCCTTGTTGTGGTGTCACTGTTACCGTATTGAAAAGACGGGGATGTCTGCTGAACCTTTGGTGGAAAGGAAATTGGACGCTTGCCTCCAGATGCCTGAAGTCCGTCCCTGAAGACGACGCGGGGCAGCAGCGGAGTCCTGTTTTCCACAGCCATGTTGATGCTGCTAACCACAGAGCAGCAGTGACCTCCAGAGGGGGGCAGGTGTTTGGGCTTCTCAGCAACAGCCGGGCGGCTGCTTCTGGACTGAGCCAAGGAAGCCTCTTCCTGAAACCTGGCCCTTAAAGCCTTGAAGTTGATCGAGCCCTCAAAAGCAAAAACAACATACCAGTGTAACCTAAAGGAATATATTGACTGTGGCATTTGATGTGCGTTTAAATTTCAAAAAACTGTAAAAATGATGATGCCGGGCTGTTGATCGCTTTACAGAAGAATTGGAAATGAACGTGGAACACTGGAAAACTGATTTATGAGTGTATATTTATGCCTACCGCTTTCTGAGCAATTTATTTAGTTTAGTTCCAGTTTATTTAATGCAGCAAAATACTAATATTGGAGTCTGTTAGAAATAAAAATACGAGCGTGTTTATTTCCCAGCTGTTTGACATCTCTGACGCCTCCGAATTCACAAAAGACTCTGTGAAAATCTGTCTGAGCCATTAAAAAATAAGGGTTTAAACTGCAGATATTAGGGCGACAAACACAAAACAGAGCGTCATTGCTGCAGCTAGCATCGTGATCGGCGCTGGTGCCGTTTGTAAGCTGTCAAGCTAATTTTACTCAGGATAAGGTGTTTAAAAACACTCACCTCATCCATGGCAGAGTTGTTTTTTTCATCCCTTTTCAGGTTTCAACATTTGAGAACTGGTTGACAGTGGAGCGACGGAGGCGGTTTTCTGTGGGACATTTAGCGAACCCACCCGACCGACACCGTCTTAGCTAACACCATTTGAAAGGGCCGCCGCGAGCCGCACCTGCGTGCGCGCGTAACCCAACAACGTGCGCGTTCATTCAGCCTGATTGACAGCAGCAGAGGCTCCTAGTTCAGCTCTGATGGGCTAAATTCAAGAGTTTTATTCAAATAAACCAGTTCAATGAAGGGACAATCTAAAATTGTGGAAAAAAACCTACTAATAAAAGCAGTGGAAAATATGTAACAAATACAATATAATTTCTAATCCTAAATCAGCATATTATCATCTATTCTGATGCTGCTTTGAATATCAACAAGAATATATGCCATTCCAATGCAATACAAAGGAAGCAACATGTAGGACAACGTTTCCTGATCGTATTTGTGGACGAAAAAGAGATTTGGGGGTTACAGATCATTTTAAAAAGTTTCCTGACTGTTGTAACAGTGTTTACTCATGATCAATCATTCACTGTGGCTGATCCAGCTTGAAGCTAACCCTCCACAGATAATCACAGCAGCCGTTGTGTGACCTTTCAAGAACTAATGACTGATTTCCATGGAGCTCTATATTATATGCGCACTTTTTCTGCTGCTCAACTCTGGTCTGACTGTCAAAGTGTCAAGAAGGTCATGGAGCACTGATGGCAGCAGGTATTTCAATAACGTTTCTTTGTTGTTTAAAACGCGCTGATAGGTTTGTTTTCATACTGTGTGGATCGTGAAGGAACGGTGATGGTTTTGGATGTTTCTGGGGGGGGGGCAGAGGGGCTGGGCCAAGGAAGGTCCGAGCTGTAAACAGACCCATACCAGTCAACTGTCAGCTGGGGAGATGGTCCACCTGGACGCCATGTAATTCCTGCACAGACAAAAAGGTATTTGGGTCATGATAAAGGTGTGAGCGGAGCTGGTGGTAAACCTCAGATCAGATGGATGCTAATCCAGAGATCATTAGAGGTCCAGCTTTAATGCTGTTTAGTGGTTCTAAAACCTATCCAAGATGCTCAACTATCATCTAAAGCAGAAGGCAAAGGAGCGCTTTTCAGCCGTGCACTCGTCTGTCTCAGTTCCGGTTCCGCTACTTGGAGAAGCCAGCTCAGTTTGGCGGGACAGACTGCGTGGAGACGCTGTGGGATTCGCTGGCATGTCCGAGAGCGACCCAGCAGTGCCTGGTACCCGATTACTGCGGAGACAGCTTCACCTGCAAAGAAACGGGTAGGTTTCGCCAGGAGCAGCGGGACAGACGGCCGCCGTTTGCTGTAAAGCCTGCGCGCCTCACTGTCCCTGCAGGCCGCTGCATCAGCCAATCCCTGCGCTGCAATGGAGAGCCAGACTGCGACGACTTCTCTGACGAAGATGACTGCCAGAACGTCAACAGGCGGGAGGACAAATGTTCCACCCTAATGTCCATCCCTGGCGCCGAACGTGGCATCCAGGGGTGAGCGCTGCATGTCTGTCGTCAGCAGAAACGGTTTTGAAGGCAAAACAAAGCCATGACCTGACCACAAGGGCTCCGTGATACCAAATATTTACATTTTCAGCATGACTCACGATGCTTTGACTCATCTGAGATGTTCCCGTTTGCCCAGCTACAACGTTCTGACAGGAGAGTTTGTTGATCCTGTACTCGACTCAAAGTTCTTTGGAGGAAAGTGTGAATACGTCTACAATGGCGAGTGGAGGAAATTCGTCTATGACTCGTTCTGCGAGAATCTGCAGTACAGAGACGATGAGAAGAACTACAGGAAACCCTACAACTACCACACCTACCGTTTTGTGGTACGGTAAAGCAAGAATCCCTGACTCCCCGCGTTCATAAATGCTCCAACCGTGATGCTTGATCTTCTCTGCAGGCTGAAGCTACGTCAGAAGGCTCGCAGGAGTACTATGAAGACGTTGTGAGCTTACTGAGCGCGAGGAAAGACACCAAGTCTTCCAGCGGAGGCTTCAGTGTCGGCATCTATTATTTGGAACTGGGGCTGAGTGGGAGTCGGGAGTCAGAGTTTTTCCGTAATGTAACAAACTATAAAAGCACGGTGAGCCATAGATGACCGAGAGAACATATGTTCACTGGTTCCAGAGATAACAGTGTTGGCTTCTTAGCTAATAATTAGCAGCTGTTTTACTGCAGCTGGCCACCAGAGGGCACCCCAGACACTTTTAGTTGTAGGAAAAGTCGACATAAAGATTCTTTTCTCGACCTCAGGAACTTGGGTTTGTCAGGCTGTGGTCCAAAGTGGAAACAGCCCACTTCAAAATGAGGAGCGACAAGCTGATGCTCCACGAAGACTTCTACATCTCACTCATGGATCTCCCCGAGCAGTACGACTTCGGAACGTACTCCCGCTTCTTCAACGCATACGGAACCCACTACGTCACGGAGGGGAAAATGGGAGGAACGCTGGAATACGTCCTGGTTCTCAACAAAACAAAGATGGCACAGTCGAGTATGCTGGACGGCCTTCTCCTCCTCACGCCATCGTTGTAAATGCTTCTATCCAGATTTCTAATGTATTTCCCTGTAGAGCTCCAGGGGGAGCAGGCTGGGCGATGCTTCGGCGCCTCCATCGGTCTGAGCTACCCCATCGGTGGAGGTGCCTATCTGGATCTCAAAGCGGGTGTGAATCCATGTAATAAAGAAGGAAGTTTAAACCAAGGTGAGGCGACCTTTCTATGACCTTAACAGAAGTTTGCATTCAATTTGGAAGTCTATGGGATGTCATCCTCTTACCTTCAAATCGCAGGGTCGGATGCTGGCTCAGCCGTGGTGGAGGATATAATTACTCTGGTTAAGGGGGGCATCCTGGACAGCAGCAGCGGTGTGCTGGTCATCAGGAATCCTGAAACATACCGGAGCTGGGGCGCTAGCCTCAAATACAACCCAACACTCATCCAATATGAGGCAAGCGCCATTTTCACGTGCAAAACGTAAACTTTTCAACAGTTTCTGTCATCACTGTTTATCTCACGTTTCTCCCAGATTATGCCAATTTACGAGCTGGTGCGCTTCAGCACAGCGGCTGACCACGTCGGCGCCAGGCTGGCCAACCTGCGCAGAGCCTGGGACGAGTACCTGCAGCAGTTTGACCCCTGTCGCTGCGCCCCCTGCAGGCACAACGGCCTCCCTGTCCTCACTGGCACGTCCTGTAAATGCCTGTGCAAGTCCGGCTACCAGGGAGAAGCCTGCGAAGAGACCCTGAGACGAGGTGAGACCGAAGAGCCGTCAGACCGAAGCATGTCTCACACCTACAGCCTATTCCAGAAACTGAACCGTAAACATCCTTTAAATTCAACGACTCGGCAGACACGAAGACAGACGGCTCCTGGTCCTGCTGGGGCAGCTGGTCGTCCTGCTCGTCGGCGAGAAAAACCCGGAGAAGAACCTGCAATAACCCGGCCCCCGATGGTGGAGGAGCCGCCTGCCTGGGCTCCTCTGCTCAGAACCAGCGCTGTTAGAAGGACCTTTCACAACAATCTGTGCTTCATGTCAGAGGAATTAATACTGTCTGGCTGACTGGGATTTAAAGGTGTGTTAGGGGGGTTTATTCATCTGAACTCATCTGACCTGCATATTAAATATCATTGCACAAGCAAATGCTCAGTATTCAGACATAAAAGTGAGTTTTGCCACCTATATATAATGGGAGGAAGAGAAATCAGCTCATCAAACACACGTGAATTAAACACTTGTGATTTTCCTAATAAAAGTTTAATTGTTTGAATTTTTCATTCACATAAATCAGTTTTTAGTCTGTCCAAACACAAACACGTGTCTTGGGAAGACTTAAAAGCAGTCGGTGGACTCGCGCGGCAGTCCTCTGCACGCCATCCCTCCACGGCTGGGCGCCGGGTTGTTGCACTGTCGACTTCTGGTCATGGTTCCGCCGCTGCAGGACGACCACGAGCCCCAGCAGCTCCAGCTGCCGTCGACAGCTACGGCTGCGAGGAGGAGGCACGTTTGTGAGCATCGGCAGGTCAGAGCCTGGGAACGCGCTGCGGCCTGCCGGCTGCTAACCTGTTCGCCTGTTGGTGACCTCACAGCCGCGTCCGGTGTAGCCGACAGGACATATGCAGTCACACCTGGTGCCTGTGAAAGATTGGGATTTTTCCTTTACAAGGTCGTCTCTTGAGGCTAATAAAGGCTAGCGTGCCTTTAACTAAAGCTAGAAACCCAGTAAAAAGGTTAAGACGGCCAATAAAAGTTCTAAACAACGCTATGAAATCTTCCTTTGACACCCACAGATTTGGAAGCATGAAACACGCCTTTAACCTCCATGTTACCTCTCAAAACAGCCACGCCGTTGTTAAGGCACGGAGCGCAGCGACAGGAGCTAGCCTCCGCCAGGTACTCAGACAGGGCCCTCTTCAGGTTCCTCTTCAGGGTGGAAGCCTGGCTGAAATCTCTGGAGATCACCAGTTCATACAGAGGGCGTGTCTGGTGGGGAACAAATGCTTCATGTGGTTGTGCAATGAAGTTTTGACGCATGTGAACAGAGAGTCTAACTGGCACTGATGCCGTTCGGTTGCCCAACCTGTTATTGATCACAGAGCTGCACTTTGCCTGCGTTTGCCCGTCAAACTGAGACTTTGGCAAACATGCTTGAGCACATTTCAATAATAAAAGATCACGATTGGAAAATCCAGAAGTGAAGAAGCAGCTCACAGTTCTGCGGATGAAGTCAGGGTTAAACTGGACGCCTTCGCCCCACAGCCTCATCAGCTCTGGGGTGGGGAGCTTCTTGGACAGCAGAGCCGTGATGGATTCACTGCTGCCGCCTCTGACCACGACCACAAAGTCCTCCACCATGCTGCCGCGTGCCGTGTTCTCTGGAAGAGACGAGGCTGACCTTGGAGGTTGGCTCTAAAGGCTGCAGGATGCTTGTCTGAAGGGGAATCTCACCGCCCATCTCGTTCAGCAGGCCGTTACACGAGCCGCCGTGCACACCGGCGGACACGTAGACGCCGTAAATGTTGGCGCCGACCTTTAGGCCCGCCTGCGCGCACCTTTTGTAATCCTCCAAAGAATAATCTAGAAAAAACAAAGCTCCAGCACTCGACTCCACATGATGACATGTCCTCTGGGGGGGAGTGTGGGAGGTTACCTGACTTCTCCAACCGTTCCTTGTTCAGGATGAGGGTGTAGTCAAACTCTCCTCCCAGCGCCGCCTCCGTGATGTAGTGGGTGCCGTAGTCCCGGAAGATCTGCCTGTATTCCCCGTAAGCGTAAGACTGCGGCAAAGCACGCAGGCGGTGCAGGAACTCGGGGTGGAGCATCAAGTCGTCAGACTTCAGCATGTACTGGGCCAGTTCCAGCTCCGCCTTGGCCCTGACGAAGCTGTAGGACTGAGGGAGACGCGGAGGAGCTCTGTGAGTGCCCCGGGGCTTTGCACGAACGTGGAGGTGCTCAGAGGAGGAGCCTCACCTGGCCCGAGGCGCGGCGAAGCTTCTTGACCGACTTGGAGTACTTGGCGCTGTTGGAGTTGAAGCCGAATTCAAAGACGCCGGGAATGCCGAAACCGAAGGAAACAACGGTCTGAGTCATGCGCTCCTTCAGGGTGAAGTCCATGTAGCTCGAGTACGAGTCGTACGACTGCAGGTTGAAGTCGTAGGAGCCTTTTGTCTGGAAGGACAGGGGCCGTTTTCAGACCATCCCTTTAATAATGCCCTTATTAACATTAATCATGCTCTTATTAACGTTGATCATGCTCTTATTAAGGTTACACCAGCACATGAGTGTAGGATCTCATGCGTCATAAACAGGGCGTCCTGCTGCAGGTCGGCCGGCCGTCGGTGTCACCTGCAGCGTGTACTGTTGCAGGTTATGAGGCTTCCTGAATCTGACATCCTGGATGTAGTGGGGCAGGCAGCTGCCAGCGTAGTAGCGGTTATCCAGCACCACTCCCTCTAAGTTACTGTCCAGTATGTTGATTCTGGAGCACAGAACATTCGCAGTGAGCGCATTTGCAGGCCTTGACAGCCTTCGGCGCCTCTCGGACTCACCCTTTGGCCAGGTTCTCGATTCCCCAGTACTCCTCGGCTTCCGATCTGCAGGGTTTGGGAACCTTCTTGCAGCCAGCTTCGTCCGACATGTCCCCGCAGTCGTCCTCGCCGCTGCACTGCAGAGTTCTGGGAATGCAGCGACCTGAGCGAGGGGACAGCAGCAGCCCAGGAGAAAAGAGTTCCGAGTCGGCCCAGTACGAACAGAGGGAGGAGTGAATCCCCAATCTGGTCTACCTGTGGTGGCGCAGAGGAATCCCTCACACACTGGGATGTTGTCACAGGTGTAGCGGGATGAAACCGCGCAGGCCTCCTCCTCCCTGCCGTGGAAATTGCACGCCTGCCCCCCAAACTGGGACGGCTGCTCCAGTTTAGCGTAGCGATACTGTGGGAGAAGCAGAGGGGGAAACTGGGAACCGTAACAGCCATAATCACATTAGGAAACTGTTTCCACCTTGTCATGTCGCGGTTATTAATTCTCCGCCTTGGAAAATGGATGAGACAGAGTTGTGTATCAGCTGGGACTTGCTGCTAGCACTATCAGCTGGTTAGCAGAGGAGCTCTGCGGTCTAGAAACAATGCTAGCTACCCTTTCAGCGTGTCTTTAGATTGTGTGCTAAGCTAAGTTGCTATCAGGAGACTTATCGTAAGGGCAGGAAAGTCATATTCCGACTTACTTAGCCTAGATAAAAATGCTAGCCTTCAAAATTCACATCTACCAGACTCAGTGTAAAGGGTGATAAACGCTGGCGTGTGCTACGGTTGCCCGCGCTGACCCGCTGGAAGGCCACACTCACTCTTTTCTTCTGACAGGTGTCACAGCGCGACCATGAACTCCACTCCGATAGAACACAGTCCACAGACGGCGCCATGACCTGGCCGCCCGCTGAGCGAGCTTGACGGACGCCCGGCAGGTCTTCGTCGCCCGCCGTCGCGACCATGACTCCGCTGTGACGTGCAGACGGAATCAAGAGTGACGGACGGCAGAAAGCAGAAATGCTGACCGTGATGCTGTCCCGCAGGTTCTCCCCGCAGTCAAAAATGTGACATTTCTGCTCAACAACTTTAGAGAAGCCGCCTACCTGAGCAGCAGCAAACAGGAGGAAAGGCCAAGCGGAGATGTCTGCATTCTGCGTGCCCTGGTCTGTGTCCGCCACGGAGCAGCCATGGTTGTGTGTTGTGACTGCCTGTGAGTGATGACATGGTTAATCCCCTATGTAAACACTCGCTGATCAATAATGGCCTGGATATGAACTCGCTGCAGCTGTGGATGCGAGGAGAAACGGTCTCAGAGGAGCAGAACTGCCTGGTGTGCTTGAAGACGTGCTTCTAACGCAGCCATGACAGAGTTCCAACAAAGCAGTTCAGACGAATTTAATATTCATCGTGTCTTTGCAGCCATCACGCGCACATATTGTATAATTTATAATCCCGGATATGTCTGAAATCCCTACAAAATCTGCTGTACAGACTGAAATTGATGGTGGAAATGACGGCTGTGCAATGACGCTGATTCCTGTTAGCGCAGTGATCAAATCAAACTGATGTTTTTGTACGCTGACCTTTAGACTTTGTTTTCCTTCACTCGTTTTGGGTTTCACAGAATGACACAATCTCCCAGCTGAGGTTCTTTCTGCTCTCCATTCAGCGGTATTAGGCTTCAGACATTATTAGGCTTCACACAGACGGCGGCGGAGCTGACCCGGAGGTCAAATGAGAGCAGAAATAGTCAAAGCAGTGATAGATGACCTTTACAGGAGAGGTGGGGGACGGAAAACAACCTGCAGAAAAGCAAGCAGAGGAGTGGGAATCACATGATAGTTTATTTGTGACTAAACAGTGGCATGGGTACAGTGTACGGGGATCCATCGATGTACAAAACTTCATTTTAAATCTTTTCCATGACATTTCTTAATTCCATAAATAAAATGTACAAAATATTGTGGACTGTTCCTCATTTCTCCTCACTCACTCGGGGCCACAGAACCATTTGTTACTGAAAGTGGAGCAGTGATATCTCATATATACTTCTTTTTTTTGTTTTTTTTAAATATTTTTGACTGTTCTGGTGGAGCAGACCTACAATATGCCCATGTGTCTGGTTACAACAATGACCTGTTTACTGTTTACACATGAGCTGACGAAAGAGAAGAGGACGGTGACAGAAAATAAACCTATTAGGCGTAAAATGTGCGCTGAGCTATGCTAGGCTTCATCCCGTACGCTCATTTGTACCTAAAAACAATGACAGCAGTGGGATCCTTCTGCTAGTTCTTAGAAGAAGCTAGAATGGTCATTTTGAGCCCCTTTGTGTCCCTCCGCAGGTTTATTTTGATGGACGGTGAAACACAGACTCAACTGTTCAAACCTCCGAGAGCGAACAGAACCAAAGACGTTATTGAAAGTAAAAATAAAGGGTAGCAAATGTGAAACAAAGATCCTGATGGTAAAAAAGGAGGTGCTGGCTGGGCATTGTTTGGGAAGATACAGGTAGTCGGCATCCAAAGAGGCAAAGAGCTATATGGCACAGAGGCTCGGGGCTGGGGCACCGGGACCATTCTTATTTACAAAATAGACGTTTGGCTAATTTTTGACTTGGGAGGGTGATGCCTCGGAGCCACGTCTGCGATGACTCCGACGACACAGAAATCACAGCTTGAAAAATACGAAAAGGGGCGTCGCGTTTCGCTTCTTCTGATTGGCTGCGGAAGCTGCAGAGGAGAGTTTGGCTCATGGCTGAGTCTGCTGAATCCACGTTGAGCCTGGTCATGCAAAGGCCGGAAATCGGTGGGGCCACGCTGGGGGAACATTTGGCAAATCCGCCTGCTGTGCACAGTCGCTGCTGGTGGCGTCTGAACTGGTCGGCCACCTAAGGCGGGACCCCCC
>BJFM01000896.1:29325-46651 GCA_016586285.1 Arothron firmamentum
CACAGCCCACACACCTGCACCCACAGGTGTGACGCAGGGTCAGGGAGAGATTACACACGTGGGAATGAATGAAAATGTCACCGTGGGTCTCTGCTTCTGAAGCCTCTGAGGCAAGAAAAGAAACAGATGAAAAGGAAAGAGTAGTGAAATGAAGTTTTAACAAGCAGGGAAAATAGCAGAACTCCACAGTAATGAGAAGAAGGCTGATTCACCGGCTGATTAAGCGCTGATGCGGTGATCCCCCTGCTGCATTCAGCCGGACAATGAAGCTGCTAATCACCACATTCATATGAATGATACACCTGTTTGATGTCGGGGGGTCAAAGGTCGCTGTGTTGCATCAGCAGACGCGCTGAGCGGGCCTTTCCCCCCCCCTCTCTGCGTTTGCCTCCCTCTGCAACGCCCAACTCAACCACAGCAAGGAGCTGTGTTCCGTCGGCAGCAGCCTGCCGCAGACAGGCTGCCGAGGTTCAAAGCAGCGGGCCAGCAGGGAGCAGCAGCCAAACAGCCGGGCCTTTGTCTCAGCAGATTTCTGAAAGACTCCAGGAAGCATAAATACACGAAAACAACACCTGACAAGCAGGATATTGCATATTTTTGCAAACCTGAACTGAACAGACGATTTAATCCGGGCTGTTGTCCCCGGGCAGCCTCGACTTTTCCAGAGGTGTCGCTCTGATTTGCTGCACTCAAGCACGAACACCCCACGACCCCTGTGCTCAGAGAGGCTGTGTGCTTCCGGATGCTGCAGACTCGGAGGGGCCCGTTGCTACGGCTCCAGCGGTGATCAGCAGGTCTGGCAGAGAGTGACCCTGGCTCCAGATGACGCTGTCTGTCTGTCTGTCCCCGGTGAAGTGCCAGCCGTCACAATGGCCACCTTCTTCCAGACTGGCTCTGAACACTTGATGTTCGTCATTCCCAGACTACAATAAAGCTTCTTTTGTCCAACGAGCATGGCTGACACCAATGAGGCGGCCTTGGCCCAACAGGAGCGTAGCAACAGAGCAGCCGCGGAGCGAATCCCTCCGAAAATAAAGCCTTCCTTGGTGATTAAAGGTAACGGGGAGTTTGGTTCAGGGTGTTCTATATGAATAATCTGGGGATTTTGCTGTGCGTTAGAGGTGGCGGAAAGGAGCCGTGAGGGTATACAGGCCCCGACGTCCTTCTGCTGATGCTCAGGAGCCTCAATTTCACATGGAAGCAGACCGAAGTGATGAAGTTGGATCAGGTTGTACCGTACGAGGATGACTGGGCTTACCATGACCAAGAAATGGTAACTGTCTGAGCCCAGAGTTAATTCCTCAGCAGCAATGGAGGACAGGCTGCTCTCAGTCTCGGGGCTCAAGCTAGTGCTCTCAATAAACGTACCCACAGATACAACATCCTGACTGAATAAGACGGCATATTGTTCCTTTATTTTAATCAAAGAACGGCTGTTGTACATTAGCAGACATCTTTAAGTTGTCATTTTTGCTGAAAGGCTCTTTGCAAATGATGGCTGCAGCACAATGCGCAAATCCCCAAATTACCCTTTAAAATCCGGCAGAATGGATGTCCAGTAATTGCAGACTGGCATGGTCGACCTATGTGGTCCCGTCATTCACCCTTTCTGCCTGGATAAACGCCCATTGTGGCGCCGTCCCCTCCAGCTAGATTCTAGCGCACGGGCATAGTAGCGTTAGCACAGTGCTCGCTGTTGTTTGGTAGCGGTCGGTGACATATGACTGACACACAATACGCTGCCTGACGAACAAGATGGGCCTTCATCAGGATGACAAATGTCCAGATCTGACCGGAAAAGTCTGCGAAAAAGGTGAACGTTCATTGAAATGGAGGCGGGGGGTTTAGGTCGACACAGGGGGCGCCGGAGTCCATCCCAGCGGTCACTGGGCACCCTGTGTGCTTTTATTTTGAAGAGACTGGAGGGTAAACAGGGAGTAGAGAGCGCGAGATGTTGGTTAGGTGTTACCTTCATGGTTAAAAATAAAGGTTGGAGGTTAATTGCAAGTACGGTCTGCTGGAACCCAAACACAACACCCCAGGCACACACACACACACACACACACACACACACACACACACACACACACACACACACACACACACACACACACTTAGAGTTTCAAAATGTGGGTGGAAAATGGACAAAACCCACACAGGCACTGGGATAACTGGGAACTTTTGGGCGAGGCGACAGTGAAAACCACGGTGTCGAACGCCTTGATAAAATGAGTTCATTTTCTCATCATCATGGGAAATAATTAAAGTGGTGTATGGGCGCGTGGGGCCAACAAAAGTCAATATTTGTCAACTTTTAATAAAAGCCCAAAATGATAAGACGGTGGACAAATCCATCGATTAATTCTTTCATTAGTTGGTTTGTGGCAGGTATTTGTCTTTATTAACCTGGCATGGGTCTATATGGGATGTGTTTTAAATAGATTCTGGACATGATTTATGACTCAAACAAAAGCAAAAACACAAGGAAAAACAAAGAGCACCATATAAAGCCATGTTAGCGTGTGTGTGTGTGTGTGTGTGTGTCCTAAAGCTAAAGGCTAAGGCTTGTGAAGTTTGGATATTTTATTTATTTATTTTGGAAAACATGCTGCCAGATTAATTCCCAGCCTCTCAATCTGAAAGTCCTGCTGGTGGCGAGGTCCGGCCCATCCAGCCTGTTCATTGTGGCGCTACATTTGCAATTGATGGAGCTCCAGAAAACCATGCTGCTTTCCCTTTGTCTGCCCACAAAGTCTGCTGGGCGTCTGGACAATGAAAAGAAACAGCGGCGTCATTTAAACAGCACGCTGCTCCAGGGGGATCGGGGGTTGGGGATGGAATCAGTTTAAAGGTTGCCAGCTTTTTCTATGTTTGGGTTACATTTATTGGCAATGCGTAGCTGTTTAAGTTGCGGCGTTGTTGAAGCCTTATTCATAAGAAAAAAAATCTCACGTCAAACATATTGGTGCATTGTACAAATTAATCTGGGGAGAAATTAGTGTCAATCAGTGTCAAGCAGAAATGTTGAAGAACGAGCAACATAATTGTTGCTGCGTTGTCATTCAAAGGGGAGCAGTTAGATTATTCATTAATTAACCTCCCAGTATACATTTATATTCTGTAATCACAAACTTCCAAACGGCCATGATTGTGTCCTGTGGTGTCAACCAGTAGCGACGGTGGTGTAACTGGGGAAAAAAATGGATGCAATTGGCCTGTTGAATATGCAGGAAGTGGAAAAGAGACTTTAATAATGGTGCCCCACCATCACAAGTATGAAGCACCCAAGCGTGTTATATGTGAGGAAAAAATAGGCCCTGATGCCCTATTCTTAATCACAGCCTATAAATTAGCCAGCCTGCACACCGTATTTTATTTGTGACATCTGTGGAATGACAGCGTGATCTGCATCGCTGCCTGACCTCCTGCTGGTTCGACATGATGAAATGGCTGAAAAGCCATAAATCACAGGCCAAAGGCAGCATCAGCGCCGCATCAGACGTCCCCTACGTTACTATTCGCTATAAAAGTGAGGCCTGCCTTTCACAGCTCTTGAGAAATAGCAGTCAAAAAGACGGATGTGAACACCGAACAGTGGCAACGACGTCGACTCGATGGTCATCTGCTCAAGTGGACCCTCTGGCCGGTTCCTTCCCAGCCCTGTTGGCCATAGATGGCAGAGTTAGCACGCCTGGCTAGCAACGGTAGTGCTCTGCTCCACACCTGTGAAGGAGTTAGTGGGCGCTGACGCTGTAGCTTGTTGCTATGTTAACCCACTGCAGTGGAACGAGTTTGCAGTAAAAATGCTGCCTGCATGTCGCTAACGCAGGTATTCAGCCGCGGCGTCAATCCGCAGTGACCCTGATATGCATTGCGTAAGACAA
Organism: Arothron firmamentum; assembly: GCA_016586285.1. Classification (NCBI taxonomy): domain Eukaryota; kingdom Metazoa; phylum Chordata; class Actinopteri; order Tetraodontiformes; family Tetraodontidae; genus Arothron; species Arothron firmamentum. The sequence goes on from BJFM01000896.1 coordinate 33,210, forward strand.
GGCCTTGTTTCCCAAATTGCCCTATTTCCTTTTTCTGTCCTTTGCCGAATGAACCCACTCCCCAGTGAGAGCAAACAAACGATTTTCTATTACTTCTAAAGATCCAAACGGTGCGAACTTCGAGCGTGACTCACCGTCGGCTTATACAACACAAACCTTTATAGTTTTCCGAGCGCTCTTCTTCTACCCTTCTCGTTCTGTCACTCTGCTCGTTCTGCCTTTCTCTCCATTTTCTCCAGCGTCGTGCTAAGTCTCAAGGGTAGAATGAATGTCCTCTTCCATTTGGCTGCTATTTCGGTCTCCATGTCAACAAGACATGAGTCACCACACCCTCTGAAAACATGGACACTATCGCTAAAACACGCTGCTATTAATACAGCAAATCGGCTAATTTGCGTCCTGTCGGCACATTACGGCGCGTCACTTGGTTTCAGCAGCTGGGCCCGATGATGTGAGGAGGGATGAAAGTGTGCGGATGTTTGAACAAAGCACCCACTGTGAGCATTCTCATGTAAAGGAGCTGCTGACTCCTCCAGGCCTATTTTTGCACGCTGCTGTTAAAGCATTCAGCAAACATATAGAAGCATAGACTCTGAGACCTATCTATCTATCTATCTATCTATCTATCTATCTATCTATCTATCTATCTATCTATCTATCTATCTATCTATCTATCTATCTATCTATCTATCTATCTATCTGAACTTTTATCCACTGGGGGTTTGACATGAACCTTCCTTCCTTTTTTAAATGTTTTTATGTATGTTTTCTCCTCCTCTTTTCCTCGGGACAGCCAGCGTGGATCATCCCTGTACCGACTGCTGGGACGCGTCTGGTATTTAGGGTTGAGGCCTGAGATCATGCGTTGGTCCCGTCCTGCCTTCAGTTGTGTTTTACACACCACTGTTTGTTTGGGGTTTTTTTAATGTTGCATCTACACTAATGGTGAATTTCTCCTGACAAGCCGTGGGTAAAGCAGTCCAGCTTAATTTAATTTGATCTAATTAAGAGCATTAGGCTTTGTTGAAAGTGGCTGATTCGATTTTATTCATCTGATAATGAGTCGCCCATCACTTCATAATAATATTTGGACTGAACTTGAGCTCAGAATCTCACTTAATCTGCTGTTTGTTTAACTGTGCGCAGTGTCAGCTCGGAGACCTAATGCAATTTTACCTTTAAGATAAATACATTATATGAAGGATGGGATGGCGGCTCGGCTGTTATTCCTGTCGTACTGCAGAAGCAAGTGTTTGCAGCCTCTTTCTTGTGCTTTTCATGTTCAGTTGCATCGACTGTGAGCGTTATTCTCTGTTTGGTACCATTTTCTTACATCACAATTCTACAACAATAATTACGTTTAATTCAGAACCGGTGTTATTTTCAAGCGTTATAAAATCTTGGATATCTGAGGGAAAATAAGTGCTGAATAGCTCCAATTATGGCTCTGAGTTTTAATTGTTGCTTGAAGCCCTTTGAGACATTAAAGAGGGGATGCGTGTCGCCTGTTCTGGAGAGAAAAGTGGAACCTGGCAAGGCTGAACGCTCTGACGCAGATCTGTGAAACCTGTTTGATGGCAGGAGAACAGAGGAGGAGTGTGAGATGACGTCGATCAGATCAAAAGAAAGTTGTCTGTCTGACGCCCGCCTCAGTCTGATAGGCTCAACACCAACGTGAGGGGTCCGAGTTCTGAGCCCAGACGCAGACGAGTGTGACGCCAGCAGAGGGAAGTTGATGGGTGAAAAGGGTGATGATTGCGATGACAATAAAAGACAGTTTGACATTCGTCTCTGTTTGGTGGTCAGCTGGTCTTCTCCTCTTCAGCGTCATACTCTCATGTTACAACCTGTAACTCCAACGCCTTCCCATAATTCCCTTCATCAGGCATGTTCTCCGATACCTTTTCCAACCTCTCCCTCAGCTGCGTGTTTGCGGCAGTCGTGCAGAAACCAGCAGGGATGCGAGCGCCGGGACACGATCCAGGCGGGTCAAGTCTGTGGACAACAGGACGAGATCTAACCCGCCAACGCCGCTATTGTCTGGCTGACTCCAGATCACCGGAGCAAACCCCCCCAAACTGAATCTGAAGGGAGCCGGAAAAGCGGAGCAACTGAGCCTCAACCATCCACACACCGCCTGGAGGCCTGTGGATGTGAGTAACCCCGAGGTAATGGATTACTCTGAAAGCATCCCGTCAGCAGATCAGGCAGTTTGTGTGGATTCACGAGAGCATAAAAGATGTCTTCACATAGATTGAGAATCGAAGAGAAAGCCTCCAACACTGAAACTAAACAATTAACCTGCACGTTCGACACCTGGGTTAATCGACTGACCTTTGACCCCACCGCTGTTTAAGTTACCTCCAGAGGGAATGGGGAGTGGCGGTGCCTCCCCCAGCATGCAGTTTAGCTGGTGAAGTATTGGCCCAGGATCCAGGCAGAATTTAGCAGCTCTGTTCTGATTGGAGGGTGAGGTGGTGGTGCAAATTATTACACGTTAACTGGTGCTTCAGCTCTTGTCACACACACGTGGTATGCAAATATGAACTACTAGGAAAATATAAAAAAAAGTGAGATCACAACAGGCCATAAAACATCTGCTAGAAATGTCTGGTGACTGTGTCCGTGTCTCTCAGTGCCTGATTTCCTGCTGTTTGTTCTTCCTCTCTTATGTTCCCAGAATTAGCCCGTGCTAATCGCTAATCCAGCGACCTCGGATTTATCTGAATTCCCATTAAACACACAGACTGTGTGTTTTTGGTGCCGCTGTAGCCAGACATCAAAGTTGGAGAACTCCATCCTAACGATCAGATATCACCCGGCTGCCTTCCTCCAGGAAAGCGGACCTTTTTCTCTCACCCTGCTTTCTCGGTACCGCCACTTAAGCTCATGCGTCATGTCTTTTTCTTTGAAAGTCGCCTCGCGGGCAGTCCGTGTCATCATGACATTTAATATGTGTCTTGAAGACACAATTAGAACCCACATATTTTTACACTGCCTTCACACCTTCAGTGACATTTTGTCGATGCCATACGCATCCTTCAGCGCCAGGATTCTCGTAAATACAAGACCAATGAGCAATCTGAAATTAGTTCATGAGCATCGACACCATTCCAGGACCTGTGAAAGCTGCAGGTAGTCCCGCTCTTTTAAATGGGCGGCACTCACCTCCAGGTCTGGCTCATAATAGGTGCAAGAAGTCCTACCAGCGCCTGTGTGACTGGTAGTCAAGCTAACAAGAAAAGAAGCCGGCGAGCAGAGGATTTGAGCCTGACAACGAAACGAGCGCTCACCTCTGCCGAAGAGCTGGAGATGCTGACCTTCACAATGATCCTTGGGTAATAACCCATTTTAAAAGCTCAGACTGGTTACCAGTCCATCACAGGACGTTATGACGCGTACACCAGTCACTCACGCCAGACGTGCGTGTTTTCGGACTGGAGGCGCATACAGACTTAATGTAGCAGAACAATCAGCCAGGATTCAAAACCTGGCTGCTAATGAGTTTGAGGTCGGTAACAGTGATTCATAATGAAGCCTAGCGAGCCCCTGAGGCCAGCAGTGCCCCTTCAGTGGCGGGGTTTGACTTCAGAAGTAACAGTTTTCAGGAAAAGTCTTCTTTAGCAACAGCTTATATACCCTGGCTCACAGATCGCAGTTATCAAGTGCTTGCTTAAAAAACCTTCACCTGATAGAGGTATAAATCTGCCCTCTCTCCTTTTCTCCTCCTCCTCCTCCTCCTCCTCCTCTTTTACCCAGCCGACCATCAGCGGAGGGTCCCCACATGAGCCTGGTCCTGCTAAAGGTTCCTGCCTGTTAAAAGGAAGCTTTTCTGTCACTGCTGCTCGTTCAGGGACAGGCCCCTGCTATTGTAAAGCATTCAAGTGAAACTGAAATTCATTAACAACATAAATAATATTTATCTACTGTAAAGCTGCTGTACAGATATGAGAATTTGGAGGGAAGCTATCACATCAATAATTCTATAATTCAGAATAAACCTGATGGCCTGGGTGTTAGAATGTGCCAATTTAAAAAAAAAAAAAAAGAAGAAAGAAGCCCATTAAAGAAATAATTTCTTTGACTGTCAAAATGGACATATAATAACAAAGAGATCAATAATACTGAAGGAAAAAATCATCCCTAAATAAGCCTTTAATGAAGGCTAACGGCTGGAGGATTCCTTCAGACACTTTTTCTCAGCTCAATAAGAGAAATGGGGATAGTGTAATGAATGGAAACAGCCCCCTTCCCTAAACCGAGGCATGTCATACCCAAACAATGTCACCACATGCCTCCGGCAGTGAAAATATTGTCAACTATTAAACAGCTCCATAATTAACGGTAGATTTACAGTAATGTTTGAAAATAAAGGCCCCGGGGCCGCAGACTAAACCCAGACACGGAAAGCTCTGATGTCACAATGGTATTTGGTGGGATATGGAAGGAATGCTATAAGTCTGGCTCATCCATCAGGCTGAGAGGAGGTATACGTGCTTGTTTGGCCTCCTTGCAGCTTGTTTTCCCACCACATTCACACGCGAGCCGTCAAAAAACCCAGAGTGGGTTTCAGTCGTGGGTCCCATACCGGCTCTCGACCAGGGAAAGACATCCCTGAATGGAATGCTATCTATGCATGGAAGAGATCTGCTAATTTCAAAGGTTAGCCATCATCTCCAAGTCAAACATTTCAGGAAGGACAATTAATGGGGTGTTTCGAAAGTCCCTTTGCATTCCAACAATTCTTAAGATGTACGACTTCTGCGGGACAAAAATCCAATTAGCAACAATGGTATCCATCATTGCCTGTCCGGCTTTATGGGAGTGTTTTCTATCTGTCGCAGCCTTCCTCCTCCTCCTCTCACTGTTATTCTCACCTCCAGCTCCTGAAACTGCAGCCTGGCTGACTCATCACCGGCCTCGCCATTAGGCTCCTGCCAACACTTTCTGATTAAATCATAAGAGGAGGGAGGAAAAAAAAAAAAAATAAGAGAGCTACTGAACACGCCGGGTCCAGTGCATGTGCCACGGCTAAATAACCAGATTACGGTCGACCATGTGATAGCGAGCATCAGTCAGCGCTTTCTAATGTATGTGGAACAGTGTCATTTTCCAATCGTTGAGTCATATCATGTATAGCACGAGGAGTGGATGTGGACAGAGTGGACGAGGGAGTGGAAATGATTTACCGCTTTGTTGTTCTGAGCATGTAGGATTTTCTCAACGCTGCAGCGATTTTGGCCACTAGGGGGCAGGAGAACTTTAAATGAGCTGCAAAAGTGCGAAAGTTTGCACGGGAAGGGAGGTCTGTCAACAAACACTGCAAAAAACAGCAAGTATAAACCGGCTCTGACCCTCGCAGGCCAACATTTGCAGGCTGTGTAATGTTGTTCGGCTCAGCCTGTTGTCCACCTGCCACTGCTCCCATAGTCGTCTTCTTCTGGGATGCAGAGCATTTTGGAACACTGTAGTCCAACGGTGTGTGTCTGACATCACAATCCTGCTATTTTATGAAAACCTCTGTTATAAACCACACTCACTGTGACCACGTGTGCCTCCACGTCGTCTCGAAACACTGAAAAAAAAACCCTCTAACACGCGGCCAAGCACGCTGCCGCAGTGTATGTTTGCTTGTGTATCCTCCAGGGTCCCCCACAAACAGAAACAGATATTCAGGAAAGAGTTTAGAATCAATTTGGCTTTTGCATCGGCCTTTCCGTTTCATGAAAAGGTGTGCGCAGTAAACTAATCCTGCAGTTTGACGCAGGAAAGCGAGCGCGACTCCCCGTAATAAGGCGGCGGAGATGAGTCATCAGCAGGAGTGAGGCTTGAAAATGAGGAATGTGGAGACCGTGGCTGAGGTGGAAGCCTTTGGTTGTGGCAAGCAGCCACACTCCTGCACCACTGAGGTGGGCCACCAAGATGGCAGTCTGCCCCTGCCACGTCGGTGAGGCTCTACTCGGCTACCATGAATCAATATTGATCCTCCGGGCTGCAACGGTGTGATCCACAGGGGGAAAAAATGTTGCTTCCTTCTGAAGAACCTACATAATAGTTAGAACACAGGAGCAAGACAGAAATGCTAATAGCAAGGGTCTGATTTTTGGCTCTGCCTCCATTAGCGGTGCTGCAACTGGCCGGGCAAAGGCTGCTAACAGGGCTCTGTTCCGCAGCGGTGGAGTTGTGCAGGGAATCCTCGCCTCCTGCCATTCTCGTGGGTGCTACCTTCACACTTAACCACCCACCTGAATATTTTTTAAGATCCTCGGAGTAATGGAACCCCGCCTCCGACGGCAGAGGCCACCCCCGGCAGGAGGGTGCCTGGCAACCGCTGACCAAGCCGCCATGGCGCGGCTTTAATGGTCTGAGGTACGAGGAATGTCGGCTCGGCAGGGTGGGAAGACTGATAAAGCCTTGCACCTCAGCTGTTGTGATGCCGCTGCGCTAGTGTGATTATAATAAAACCTTTAAAGGTCAGTGATTGGACGTGGGGCCCAGATCCCCCAGGCAAACGTACATTTGATGCGTTATTGAGCGCGGACATACCAGCACCAGCGACACAGAGTCACTCCTTTGATTATCTAAATGGCGTGACGTCAGGCTGGGAACACTTCTGGGCTCTCTCTGCCTCGCAGGCACGTCGGGAATCTAAATAAATGTGAACTGCTTCTTTTCAGACGTCACGCCGGAAAAATGCACAGCATGTTCGGCATTTTGACAGCGGGACGTGGTCGGGCTCGCGTGTACGTCATTTATAAGAAGAGGGGAAAGTGATAAACGATGTGGCGCCACCGGGTTTGCCCTCCAACCTTCTAAAACGATGCTTGAAGATTAAGCTAATGTAATAAAGGTTTACTATGAAGACAGAGGGGCTGGTGAGTCATAGGTCAGCAGTGGGTGTAAGGTGAGAACATCGGAAAGCCTGAGGCCTTTAGGGAGGTAATGAGGCCCTGCGCATCTCCCAAGTGCCCAGCATTAAGAGTTATTACTTCCTCTCTTGCTGTAGCTACAAGCTCCTGCTTTCATTCACAGCTTCAGAACAAGTGCTTCAATCACGTCCAGGAAGCCACGTCACACACACACGCGCACACACACACACACACACACACACACACAAACACACGCACGCACACACACGCACACATGCGCGCGCGCATTTGCTAAAACCATCTTTAGGTCTCGCTTTTGTCTCCATCGTTAAAAGCATCCATCGTTTGTGCTGGTGGAGTTCATACATCTGCATTTATTATATATGTGTCTCTTGCTCTCCTCTTTCTGCTCCTCCTTTACTCAGCCGGCCATCAACAGGAAGTGCTGATTTAACTTTTGGAAAGTGGCAAGAGTGATCGCTCCCATCATTTCCTTCACTATGATTTGATTTGTGGACAAAAAAACCCCCCCAAATAAATAAAATAAAATTGCAGGTCCTCCTGAAAACAAACGGGCAATATGTCACCACAGCAACCGACTATAAAGGCTGTTGTTAAGCTGAGTTGTGTAATCTTTGGTTGTAACTATAACAACCATTAACGTTAGCAGTAGAGTTAGTGGCTTTTCCTTTTCTTTTTTTTTCTTGGATGTCAGCTCAAATCGTGACTGCAGATCACTGGGAATGATGGTGAGAGAGGAGGCTCGGTTCAGAGCAGACCCCACGGCATGAAGACGGCCGGGCTCCCGAGGGGAACCTGGTCTGAGATGGTCCCACCGTCCTATCCCACACACTCCACTCCATGTCTTTCATTCCCGACTTGCTGTGTTTATGTGGCAAACGCAGTGGTTCTCTAATCCATTCTCTCTCTCTCTGCCAGTAAAACACAGGTCTTTGTTGCCAAAGGGCTAATTTAATTATTAATTCTCCAGAGACCGCAAATTCTAATTAAAGAAGAGAAAGTCCAGAAATGAAAGTGGGTGGGAGGAAAACTGTTGCTGTGACTGGAATTCGCCACATTCGTCACCGTGCACTTCCAGTTCAGCACCACTGCCTGCCATTATGAATCCAAATCCAATTTATTCAGGGTCATATTTCCTCATCGTGAGCTTCGGAGTGTTTATGGACGCAGGGCTTTTTCCCCCCTATAATGTTGACATTTTTGTGTGTCTTTTTTTTTTTCCCCCCACACACACACATCTGTGACAATTAAACACATAAACTAAAAAAAAAAGTTCAAAAATTAGCGCGTTAGTAAAGCCGTTTAATAGTTTACTGGCTGCCATCCTCCGCTGGTGTCAGATATTTACCTTAGATTCATTCACAAATGTTTCTCCTGGCTGAGGTATGTAAACTGCCATTTGCCAGCCGGTCGTCGACTCCTGTTCCCAACAACAACTTTCAATATTTACATTTTTCTGTGGCATCAAAATGCAGCGGCGGGCTTCGTGGAGAGACGAGCTCGCCCCTTGTTCCTTCACAGGAGAGCTCCTTGTCATCCTCCAAGTATCCGAGGAGCCGTCGGCAGACGCGCAGCGAGCAGCAGGGTCCGTCTTTCACCAACTCTGCACCTTTGCTCCTGCGGTACCACCAGCTCCCACCAACAGGGACCCTCCGCGGCCCTTCTTCCACAACGTGCCTGCTTACGCTGTTATGCACTGCCCCCCCCCCCCCCCCCCCCCCCCCCCCGACCATCAGGCCGTCCCAGATGGGCCACCTGAGATGGATGAACTGAGCCAGGACTCACTCACCTATTCCTTTCCTGTTTCAACAGGTGCATCATGCTGGTTTGGGTGCGCACAGTTCTGCTGCCTCACTCAAAAGCTCCTAGGTGACCTGAGAGGGGGGCCCGGCGGGGGGCAGAACCTCCACTCCCCATGCCAGGAGCCATCAGCCATCAGGGACTCCAGCCAGGGGAACCAGCGGCTGGATATTTGAGCTCCGTGGGCGATCGGAGCGTTCAAAACTCTCCAGAAGAACTCACATTTCTTAGAAAACAGCAAAAAAAAAACCCAGTTTACAATCTAGTAAAGTTGAACCCTCACACAATGTAAGGTTGTGACTGATTATTTATTGATGCGGCGCCCGCTCGGTCAACAGTTGGTGCTAAAGCTCAGACTGTTTTCCAGTTTCTGCCTCGCAGCAACGACTTCATTAAATCACCAAAGTCCTTCTCTGCGCGTGACTCCAGCACAGCTCTAAACATCACACGCGTACTGTATGTATACACACCGAGCACGCCTCTTTAATTAGTCCAGGCTAATTCGCTGGAGTTGTTAGTTTTGGACGGAGGGGTAATAAAAGAGTCAGGCTGCTGATGTGCCTCCTACCATTCCAGACTATGACTCATATCTAAGCCTCACTGCAGAGGGATCTGTGTGATGTGAATACTTATCAGGGCAACAATCCCAAACTTGGTTCCACACTTCAGCCTTAACACCCATCTCCTCCGCCGGGCTACGATCATGAGAAAAGGTCCCTCCACACGGACGTGAAATGCAACTTCGAGTGTGGGTTTAACGTGCGACGTTTGTGTGATTGTCAAAGATCTTGAGCGAAGCCTCTCTTGCCTCTCATCCAGGAGGGCTAATATCCGCTAAGACGCTCAGACGTCCATCCAGGATCTGCTTGTTTACAAGGAAACTTTTTGAGTCGGCTCAAAACAGCCATTTATTGGGTGCATTTTGAGGGGGGAGGGGGCCGACCGTAGCTGACCAGCTGAGATAACCCTGCTTTGACGTCACCGCTTTATTTTTAGAAGGTAATATATGGGTGTGGAAGTGCCTTTCCATGTCAGAATAAAAAAAAAACACACACAAACATCAGACACACAGCGACCTGCCCCGCGCACGCTCAGGAAGACAATCGCACGTGTGCGTGCACGGCTGATACTATTAGAGTTCTGTGAAAACTAAAAATAATACGTGTTCACGTCTGCTGATGAGCTCTTTTCATTTACACATTTTGCTGATGTGCGGTGAGTCAGAGGGGCCCACGTGCACGAGCTGCAGCCCGCATCAGCGCATCAGAGACCTGGTGTCTGCTTACGTGGCCGCAGCGCACATGTGCCGAGTTTTAGAGGAAATGATTCGGGCTTTATTCCGTCTTCCGGCTGGTTTAGCTCTGACATCTCCGTGGACACCTTCAAGGTGAAACAAATGCACGTGAAAGCAACCCTGCACTGGAGCACCGAGACGTGCGCAAAACCATTCATGATGACCCTGATTCCAGCTGCTGCCTGGTGTGTGAACAGCCAATCAAACCCCTGGAACGTGTGCGCTTCTTCTGATGAACTGTTTGACCCCCTGCCTTGGCAGAGGTCACGAGGAGCAGGAGCGCCAACAGCTGCAGTCAGGTGACATTTTACTGCTTTTAAATGTTTAAAATGGCAGCAAACCAATGATGTTCCCAATGTCCCGGCCTCATTTTATATTAAACTGCAGAGACAAAATCGTAGGTTTAAGAGGATGGATTGACAGCAGAAGTGGCGTTGTGTTTGTTGTCAGTGATGTCTACAACACTTGCTCTCTTTTCATGTTTTGCTGCGCCTCTTACATCATCTACTGGAAATAATTACGAAGGAGAATTTTAGATGACTTGCTGGGGGAGAATTATGAATGATGTTGGCTCTCTGAGCCCAGTTTTCTTCCTGCTTACAAAGGTTTCATTCAATAAAACGTAATATCAGCAATAAAACTCGCAATAAAACTCAATATTAACATCTTTAGTTTTTTAAATTTTACTTCTTAAAATTGGTTTATAGAACTGACATATGTTACAAAAATCATTTAACCACAATTTTTTAGATTTTCTTTCAGCATTGCCAAGTAAACTCCTGATTTTGGTTAAATAAACATTTTTGGTCAGGATTTTCTTGATGAATTCCTGTGGGAAACGTTTAAAGACAATTCTTCATATAGACCAGGACAGATGAGCAGATTAGCAATTACAAACTGTCCAACGGTCAAATCTAACCAGGCCTTGTGTGTGTGTGTGTGTGTGTGTGTGTGTGTGTGTGTGTGTGTGTGTGTGTGAGAGAGAGAGAGAGAGGGAGAAACTTCTACACCTTTCAGTCAGTAGGGGGAGAAAACACCCTCAGTTTCAGAGCTGCTGGTCATCTCTCCCACTCTCTCTCTCTCTCTCTCTCTCTCTCTCTCTCTCTCCCTCTCTCTCTCTCGCCCTCCGTTTCCCTCCCCCGCTGTCGGCGACGCCATGAGTCAGAGAACGCTCCGTTGACACGAGTGTCATGAGCAGCTTTGCGGAGTCAGAGTCTCTTACTGGACGTGTTGTCATGAAAACATGTTCCTAATCTGTCCAAGAGTCAGAGAGCAGCCGAGCCCATGCAGGGGTTGCCGCTCCAGGACGCCATGTTGGCGTGCAGGAGGTGCAGGAGCGCTGAGGGACGGAAGTGGTGAGCTTCCCAGCCAGTTCGGGGACTCGAACCAGCATCCCCTCCGCCATCACTCATCCTGTCTGCCTCTCTGCCGTCTGTCACAAATCAGGAAGCTCTCAGATTACACAGATTATGGATTAACGCCGCGCTTGTCCTCCTTTGAGCCTGTGATGAAGCGAACGGTGGGTGATGTGTGACGGAAACGCGAATCAATGCGACGCAGTCTGCAGAAAGTCACGTGTGTGGACTGTATATTCAGCTGGGCTGAAGCCGCGGTTTCGATGAACCATTCTGAAACCAGAGGGAGGATCCTCCTCGTCCCTGCAGAGACGGGTTGCTGGTTCAGCCTAAAGAAGGACTTTCAATCCGGAACTATCTAGAATACAGGATGCTTTTCTCTCTCCGGCATAGCTAAAAGAAAAAAAAACCCCATCCAAATCCATAGAACGAGGATCCTACACTCAGCAAAAAGATGAACGCAACACTTGTTTTCACTCCCATTTTTCACCAGCTGAACTCAAAGATCTGAGACTTTTTTCTATGTACGCCAAAAGCCTGCTTCTCTCGAATCTTTTGCACGAATCTGTCTGGATCTGTTGGTGAGCACTCCTCCTCCTCCTCCTCCTCCTCCTCCTCCTCCTCCTCTGATAATCATCCACCTCACAGGCGCAGGTTTTGAGGTAGCGTGCACTTGTTGATATGCCAGACCCCAGAGGTGGAAGGATTATCTCCGTAAAGGACGAGTGCTCACTGATTGCAGAGAAATGGGCCTTTGGTGCGCAGGAAAATTCTTAGCTCATGAAAAATTGGAGCAAAAACAAAAGTGTCGCGTTTTTGTTGCGTGGAGGTTCGCTGAGGCCTTGTTTCTTTTTCGGGTCACGGGAGCATCTGACCACCGGATTATGGCCACATAATAAGACAAACTTCACCCCCAGGAAGAGCATCCAGAAGAGCCCCGGGAGGAGCAAAGGGCAGAGGCTTGGATGCAGGAGCTGGGGGAGACAGAGCGGAGGTCAGGGTCAGGTCGGGGCCAGGGCTCCGAGAACCCGCGCTGCAACTTAATGAAGTCCACATTTTGGATCTTTTTGGTGCAACAATTCAAACAAATCGTGGCCATAAGACATAAAAAAACCAACCTGAGCAGGTCTCATTCGCACCCCCTCACATACAGTATTATTATTATTTATTATTTTACCTCAATATACAGCAACAGTCTTTGAACGCTGCTTGTACTAAGATGGATGGTTTTAATGCTAATGTCTACCGCTACATCTCCTTTTTGTGTGTTTGTCCACATAATGGATTTATTATTTTCTTTTTTTGGCATTCTTCCTTTTTATTTTTTTTTACAATCAAAACTCGCCTAATATTCCCAGCAATGAGTTCATTAGCTGATGCTAAGCTTGTTTTTAAAAGACGCCATGTGATATAACCTTTTAAACAGATGGTTTTATCGAGTTTTATGCCAGTTTTGTGGATGCTGACGTATTTAATAACGTGCAAGTTAGCAGAACAGTTAAGTATAGGCACCTGAAGCAAATATAGCATGTTCAAATCTGTAACTGTGATATTCTGAGATATGATGTAAAAATAACAGCACTGAAGGGTAAAAAATAAAACATTGCTGCACACATCAGGGAGGGCAGACTGAGAGAGGAAAAACAGTGAGTCATTTTATGTCATTCCCAGATACTGTGGACTGCGTCCCAAAATAGGAGATCTAAATAATAATAACGTTCAAAGCTGAAAATAGTGAAGGGTATCACAGGCAGCTGAGCGAGCGGCTCAGAAACAACCTGTGTTTTTTAATTGTCTGAAGTGACTCAAAGTGAATATGTGATTTGTCAATTGATTCTTTTCCTCCAAGGCTATGAATAAAATGCTTTAATTATTGATGTGCTGACGTCACATGTCCGCTCCGGTGCTGGATGTGGTGCAGACCTCTTTCTCCAGGCAAGCTACGCCCCCCAACCCCCCACACCCCTCCTTCCACAGACAACCTCGCGCTCCCCGTGGCTGAACATGCCCTGCACCTATGAATGGAACTCAAACACGTTGCAGACAAACGCCGACCAATTTAAAGGTTGTGAACAAACCAATTAAGCCCCCCCCCCCCCCGAG
>BJFM01000896.1:58277-80177 GCA_016586285.1 Arothron firmamentum
GAAGGTCCAAGTGATTCTTCGTGATTTCAGCACCAGCTGCTCCAGATGCAGGTTCTTGAATCAGAAAGCTTTGAGTGCTGTCCCGTTCTGAGGAGGGAGCTGCTTTTCAGTCATTCCGCTCATTAATTTAGACAACCCATTCATACTGAGATGGCACTTATTTCCCAACAGCCCCGGAGACCATACATTATTCCAGCGGCTTGTATGCATTGCTGCTGCAGTTAAAAATAAAACTTCCATTAGCCGTTATTATTTTCATGTCACCTTGCCCTGCTTCTGGCTCTAGACACCATACATCATCCTAGTGTATCCTAAATGTTTTTACGAGACATGTTTCTGTCTGGCTTCAGAATCCCGCAGATGGAACAGCGAGACTCTTCAGCAGCTCCACAAAAGTCATTTCCTACTTTTGCTACGACGGCAAAATCCAGAGGCTGAATAACAGCGAATTGAAATCTAGAACCGTCAGTGTAGAATCTGTAAGTGACAGGTAAAGCTTGGTAAACGTCAACTAGTCAGCTACCTCTGCGTTTTCCCCCATCACCCTGCAGTCCGGCCAGTCGGTTGACACTCGTGTCTGCATCCAGTCAGGTCGCTCAGGAATGCTGCGTCTGACAGATGTACTTGTGTCTACTGGCCCAGAAGTTTAAATATTGTGGCACTCGGATGATTACTGGAGAAACTGTCTGCCTTCAAATCACAGAAAAAAAACTCCGCAGCCTCTCCCACTGAGCATCACCCACAGCCAATATTACCCCTTAAGTGTATCCTTGGATTCGAAACCATTTATTGGTGGTATAAAAGCAGCAGAGCTTTGGAGGTGCGGGGACATCTTAGCAACAACCAGCAAGGCAAAAAGCAGCAAATAGCAAGGCTCCGCAGGCTAGCCATAGCAACAACAAGCAAGAGAAAATGAAAGAAGACCCAGACAAAGGAATTTACATGCAGAAACCGAGCTAACGAACGCAGTTCCGTTTGCTGCTAATTGACATATTGTTGTTATCAAACATATCAGGAGGTAAACTGGCTCCTTAAATTGTCATGAGAAAGTGAAGGAAGGAGGTGAAACCTTTCTGAAAACGGGAGCAGAGCAGAAAGTAAATCCTGCAACTGAGCTGAGTGGATGCACTGCGTAGGCTGCCAGGGTCTTTTACTCAGGCTTCCAATAATATTGGTTAATTGCTAGATTTCACTAGCTTCTCTCAACTCACGTTGTGAGTAGGTGCTTAAGAATTTTAATTGTCGTTCCCCGCTCACAGGCGCATTGCATTGGTGGGTTCCCACGAGAGAGGTTTCCCCAGAATCTACGTAAAAGGATTCCTTCCCACGCCGTGGTCTTAGGAACATCTCATTTTCATCCTCCCGCGCACTGCTCACACACATACACACATACACACACACACACACACTCCCTCTCACACTGACAATTTGTCCGTGTGTCTCCCTGTACTCTAATTCTTTTCTGTCTCATCTTCTCTAGGCTTCTCTGCGCCCCCCCCCACCACCCACCCACCACCACATTTCCTATAGATCCTCCGTGGGAGACAGCATCTCCCTCACACTGCAGGCGTGGGCCCTTACTCTGACAAATGACAGGCCGGGCCCACCAGCTTTGCGTAGGGGGGAAGAAAAGCTTTATGTTAAGAAGAAAGAAGGCATGCGATTGGATGGTGAAACTCCGGGGTGTATCCTGACAAGATTTGAACTGTCTGAGGCAACAAGTGCGAAGCAGGGAGAGAATTCAATACTTATATCACACCGAGAGGATGTTTTCAGGAAATAATGACCACAACCTAATTACATTGCTCCGAGGGTTCAAAACTGCCAGCCTGGAATGTAAGACTAGGAAACATGTAGCAAAATGATAAGGCTTCAGATTTGTGCAGACAGTTTGGAAAAGAAGTTTTAACTTGGGTTTTGGTCCAGTTAAAAAAAAACAAACGTGGAATTAATCACTCACGAGGATTCCTTGGCTAACTTCTCAGCCAGGGAAATTGCTGTGGGATCTCGGTCCAAGGCCAGGACTTTGACTTCGGGAACCATACTCAGTATTGCTTTGGTATGACCACCACCTCCAAATGTCATGTCCAGGACCACCTACATGCGAGAAAGGCAAAAAAACAACTCATTCCTTGCACACCGGGACTTCATATACACTGTTAATCATCACCAACTTGTCATCACAATGTTATTTCTAAGTGTTTAAAGTCACAGTAGTGCACTGACAAATCATCAGCCCTTTTTTTTTTCTTTTTTTTGCAGCGTGCTCGGCCCCCATATTGCATTTACTTATCAGCAAACTTTGTACAAGAGCTTAGCCACCAACTTTAAGAATCAGCACATATCTAATGACAATATCAAAGCTTACACGGTTTTACAAAAATACCTCATTGCTACAGTAAGTGACACACGATTAACATAAAGTTAATAACACAAAGCAATATATTTCTTATTTAGTTTATATGTAACGTTTTCTGAAGAAATAGTCTGAACTATTTGAATCAATCCCACTCTGTCACATATTTTCTGTCTAAGCTGAGCTATTATTGATGGATAAGTTCCTGTACATGCAAATCTGCATTTCCTGACTGGAAAAGAAACCACAACCCAGTTCTGGCTGATCCATCTGAAATTATGTCAATAACTCCTCAGAGTGCACTTCTCTTAATATGTTTTCTTTTCTTTTTTTTTCCTGTCTATGTGATCTATGATTTTGTTACTGAATGGCAGAAATCAGCTGTAATATGACACCAGAGGAAATGCCAACTTGTCCTCCACAAAAACATTAGGCATGTCAATCGATAGTGACGTTGAAGGTGGGGTGTGTACGTGCATGTGAGAGGGAAGAAGTGATCAATGGCGGTTCCCTCTCCTTTCCAGCGCACAGCAGCAGATGGGGAGGGGGTGTGGGCTAGTGGGATGAGTCACACGCATAATGAACTTGCCTGTTGTGCTATTCAATACATGAAAAAAGGAAAATGAAAACAGAAACACATGCGGCAAAGTCGGCTGGCGTTTGTCAAAAAAGTCCAAACAAGCAACCAGGAGATAAACTAGTCCTCCAATAGACTGTGCCACACTTGTCACAACAATCTCTTGTCACATCTCGAGGAAGCTGCGGCCAAAAAAAACACAGAGACGGAGCTTTTTTCTGCCAGCGAGCCGAGGTGCCAACCGATGCTCAGTGTTTGCAAAGTCAGTTGCTTAGGAATAAACTAGTTTTGTCCACGTTTGAATCACTGCCGCAGTGAGCATGCACGCTTCCTCCTTGATGACGCTGAACGCAGGTCTCACCCTCCACACTCCTACATGTGCACGCCAGGTTAAAACGTGTGCAATCACAGCTCCAGAAACGGATGTTTGCAAAGTCATTTCATTGGAAAATTGAAAATCTACTCCCCTCACCTTGGGAAAAAAAACAAGCTTCTCTAAAAGCGCCTGAAGTCATATTTGGGGGGGTTAATGCCTACTGGTTGGATTGAAAAAAAAAAAACCTTCTTAAAAAGACTAGTGATAATGGGTTTGGCATTTGTGATTTGTGACTGACAGCAAACACAGGAATGAGTCATTCCCATTGATACTTGCATGCATTTGGGTGTCAGCTGGGCTCTCACCTACAGGAGGTTTGCTAACAGAAAGCAGCAGAGTGGAAGAAAAGAGGAAAACATGTTTGGCTCTAAACACACGTTACTTACATCCAGCATAGGGAGGTCGACTATGTTTGTCTGTTTGCTGTGTGTAATGTCTGCCTTTCCCAGCAGAGGGAATAGGAGAGTTAGGAGAGGTCTGACTGGTGCAGTCCATCACCAGGCTGTAAGGTGCTATAAAGCCAGACGCTTCAGCAATCAGCCCCCTGCATTATCAATAACCGCTTTTCTTCCCAAAGGGCACAGGAAAACACATACAGGCTGTTGTTTCACGGACTAAATGGGAAAAACACGAAAGAGAATCTATTTGGGCAAGAAAAATCTAATATTTTTTTCGCGCGAGTGAGATTCTACAAATTGAAATGGAAGAGGGATTAAGATCCGGAATATGTGGGGGACAAGAGAGAGCCCATCCCTGGTCTTCTGAAAGATAAGTTCATTAGCAGAAGGGGAACATGAACCTCAGAGAAGCCCGAGCAAGCACCTAAATCCTACTTGTGACTCCCCAGCCCAGGTCAGTTACAGTGGGGGATCTAAAGTGTCACTGAGGGGAGTTTTTACAGATCTTGTTACACTGACACACAGACCATTAGGGAGACAGATACACAGGTATGGGATCGCTTTTCTTGTCGCGTCCGTTGCCATGGCAAGTGCGGAGGTAACCGGTTTGCATTTCTTCCTCTGTCACACAAAGTTCAAGGCGTGATAGTGCACGCGGGTTTCAGACGGCTTCGCGCAACGCGAGTATGAACAGATGGAAGACGGAGGTTGTGATTCAAAGTCGGGATAGTGGCGTGCAGACTGTCTGCAGACTGGCCCTTGGCTTTTGTGCCCCGTGTAACACAAACCTCCCATTCCACGCGGCGGCTCGTCTCACAATGTAACCAAAATCACTATGATAAAATGACTTTTCGCAGCGTACTGCCCATGTAAATAACCCTCTCAGGTCGGTCTCCACAGCTCACATGTGAATGTGGAAGGAGTGTAAAAGAAGTTTCACCTCCCTGCAGTTATTTATACAAATGCAGGAGGCATATACATTTGTCATGAAGGAAGGAGAACGCCGTTGGGGGTGGAGAGCGCCAAACAGATGGCTGGTGAGAGCGGACAAATTTAAAAAGGCATGAAAGATTCCTGCAATTACTCTGTCAATGTCCACCTTGACCGGCATTGTCTACGACTCACTCCTTGCCGAAACGTACCTGTTTGTCTGAAATCAGAAAGACGGAGAGAGCGAGCGAATGATCCTGGAACAGAAATTTTGTTGACAAAGCTCTTTGCCAGTGGGCTCATTCCGAAAGCCTCCCTGTATGTTGAGGTAATCTCCCTTTTGTTGAAGGAATGCCGCAGAGTTGGGACAAATACTTTCATTCCTCCATCTATTCAGCGCAGATTGCTCTAGTTTAAATAAAAGGTGCTTGAAGAGGTATTTGAGCTAGTTAGGACAAGACATGTCCATGCCTGTGAAAACATCATTTGCCTTCAAAAGAACCAGTTTGGAGTTGGTAGGCCAAAAGAAAGTTGTAATAATCAACATGCATCAGGCACTTCAAATACAGGGTCGTCTTTTTCTGAGTCCGGAAATATTCTTTCTTTTTTTTTTTTTTTCCTTTAAATGTCATTTGTTATTAGAATTCAGCACACACTGGTAACCAACAGATATTGTGTTTACCCAACCCAACTGTTGACTCCTCATATGAATCATCACACGGAAATGAATGTGCAAAAAATAAGTATTTGCTGAGTCCTGGTTTCTCTGGTAATCACACACCGCAGATACAAAAAAAAAGGGGTTTGGCACCGATTATCTGAGGGCAATGAAAACAAATCATTTGGAGACAGTCAGGTCAGCGCTGTGAGTTAAAGGCAGAGTCAGGACACGTCGCTTCATTTAAATTTCTCTGAGGGAGTCAAATCGATCAATAAAGTTAAGTCTAAGTCTAAGTCTTAACCCTCCAGCGTTTTGAAATGGTATAGACACTCCTGGATGGGTCAATATTCATGTCATTCTATTATGGGGTGCCCTCTCCAAGTGCCTGCTGGGAAAAGCAACAGCACCCAGCAACCACTTCCCATTCCCACCCCACCAAATCAAATATGTTCCGGGTCTGACCGAAAAAAGAAATTCATTCAGTGTTTCCAAAGTACAAACAGGATTTTCTGCAGTTCCTTATCACTGTTTTAATCATCTGATCCAAACAGTCTGGTTGATGATCAGTGTCAGTCATGGGAACCGAGACATCTCGAAAGATATTCAATTTTCAACCTTGGGAACTTGTTGACCAAGTCACACACACGCATTCTACTTAGACACTTTTTTTTTTTTTTTGAAGAGACATCCCTTATTAGGATTGGCTGCAAGAAGACATGGGCTATTGGTCTACAGTTAAGTGTGTTCCCAGTACAGCAGAGGGGGCAGGACATGCTGGAAAACTATCTAAACAATTTAAGGAGGCTGGCTAGCCTGGTTGTCAGTGTCTCCCAACTCCATATATAGAAAATTTCAGGCACAATCTGGTCTGTTATGATACACATAGGCAGAGTTAAGTGTCTTTATGTTCCACTTGGCTTTAAGCTGAGACTGAATAATAAAGAACACAAACTGAGGATGTTACGTATATGTCACTTTAAAGTTACTTTTTTAAATGTTCCTAAGTAACTTTTGCAGTTACATGAAAAATGGTGGACAAACACACGTGTTGTTTGCATTAAAAACGCAAGTACTCAAATTTCTGAGACACTATATAAAAATACTGACACCTCTGTCACTGCGACACTACTTTTTTTTAACTTTTGTTGCATGCACAAATGCTGTTTACCAAGAGATAAAGGCTGTATGGAGGTTAGAGAAGGAAGAGGCCTCAAAGAGAAAAATGGGGCATAGCAGAAAGCTCTACATATGTGCATGTGGAAGCAGGAGCAGACTGGACTGGACTTTAAAAAGTCAATTCACTAGCAAGTAACAATAGTTTGTAGAAGTCCACGATTGCAGGTCCAAGTAAACACACTTCATCAGAACTTTTCAGAGATCACCATTCATCAGGCAGCACATTTAAATGCAAATTTGGGCCAGGATTGGACTTTATTAAAATGCACTGTAATAAATGTACCCTCACCCACCGTATCAAAGCACCAACACTGAGTAGATTATTGTCTGGCAGAAGAATAAACAACCATAAAGATGGCAAAGTATCAGAGAGCATTCACTTAAATGTTGCTGTCACAGGAAGAAAACTTCACATCAAAGACAGTCATTTTTAAAATCAGCCTTAGAAGAGGTTTAAGACTATTCTGCTTTTGGCTAAAGACATTTTTTTTTGTTAATAAAGCATGGTGCAATCTCTGTCCAAGGTGCTGATCCCAGAACAACCGGGACTCGCGCAACACTCCGCAAAAGCAAAACGCTGGCATATTTGACTACGCTCATCCTCAGTAAATTGCAATACTTTATGTAAGCTTTATTGAAATAGAACGTTTTAATTATGATCACAGTTACAGATGCAATCACCAATTCTGTTTTCCAAATGAAATGTTTTTTCAAAACCTTCAGGTGAACTTCCATTTCTGTTCATTTGGTGGCTTTAAAACACAGGTTTTATGACTCTGCGGACCAATTTCAGCCCTCCCAACAGGTTGTGATATATTTGTCTGTCATAGTGTCGCTGCTGTTTCAGGGTAAACAACAATTCCACTCTTTCAAAGTTGCATCTGGGGAAAAAAAGTCCAAGAGTACAAACAGATTACTAGAAATTTAATATCTGCGTCACAAAATGGACTTTTCTCTTTCTAAGTTTTAGCTTCTGGAGCCTAAACTATACGTATTTTATAGGTATTTTTACAGCATAATGCAATAATGCAGTTCTTCTTATGTCCCTCTGCTTCCCTTCTTTGTTTACTTTCCACTCTAACGTCTCACCACCATTTTACAGATCCAGCTTAGTTCATCCGAACCCCGGCTGTAGACAGGAGCAGCCTAGTTCCTGTCCTCCTCTACATAAAGCTCATAAAGACCATGTCAAGTATCCACCCACATAGTGGAGTCCCGAGATGAGTTCCAACGTCGCAGCGAACATCCCTTGAGAAGCAGACAGCAGACACTAGTATCTCCTCTAAAACAGACAATAACTCAATATTTACTGCACGTGGGCAAGCTGGGACAAAGATTAGATCTGTGTGTGGCTTGGTACGCTCACGTTAAACCTCTCTTCCATGGACAGCTTTGATTAATTTGGTTTTTCTGGCAAAACTGAAAACATAGCTTAACTTAAATCTGGGGTTAAAACGCAGAAATAGCCCAAACCAGTGTTTGTAAATAACATCCAGGACTGACGGGATTTTTATCGTCACTGCAACTGTAACAAGAAGTTACAGCCCAAGTTCCAAAACAACCTGCGGGCTTTTTCACTACCTGACATTCAAATCCACTGGTTTGCAAGAGAAGGTAAATAATTGCAGGGAAAAGCCTGGAAGGCGATGACTGACAGCTGGTATGGGACGGAGAGGACACTGAAAGAAATGGAAAGGGAGGGACCTCAACTCTGTGCATGAGTCATCACTCTCTTCCCCACCACCCCCACCAGCCAAACTGTCTGTTTTGTCTTGCAGGTTAGAGATTTACCGAGCTGCATTTTCTCTGCTGGAATGATTTATTGTTGCATAAAGGTAACGCAGACTGAACCTTAACGACAGACCCAAACTGCAAACTGTTGATAAGTACAGCCTGCAAATTTGAATATAGATAGACAGACAGACAGACAGACAGACAGACAGACAGACAGACAGACAGACAGACAGACAGACAGACAGACAGACAGATAGATAGATAGATAGATAGATAGATAGATAGATAGATAGATAGATAGAATTCCTTACAGCATATATGCCAACAAAGTTTCCAAGCTTCTAGTTGTACCTCCTGATTATGAGGCTCATGAATATTCACAAAAGTATTTCCTTGCTTGGCCCCACCCACGAGTTTCTCCTTGGCCCAAAAACATCGTATCAATGTCAACATTTTTTCATATTTTGCGTTGACCTCTGGGTCTTTGAGGATTTACCCTGTCTACAGTGGAGGTTTCCTGACAACACGTCTTTTAGAGAGGTTTTTAGCCACTGCTAGACAACATTCTTCCTGTCTTATTATACAGGCGCAAACATAAACTGAAACAGAGGCAGAGCGATTGTTCGGGTCCATGGAGCATGAGCCATTTTACCAAATCTTGTAACGGGCTGTTAGAACATAGGAAACACAGGGAACTGAGATAAAATGCCAAAAGGCTATTGCTTTGTTTTAACAGGAAATACGAAATAAGGTCAAAAATGATGCGGGAAAGCTATTCAACACGATTACATGCTTCATTGCTCTTCTTCACTGAGCTCAAAGGTTCTTCTTAAGTGTGACACTAGCATCAGCCCAGCGCACCGCAGAAACAATGCAAAGGACATAAAGCCCAAGAGAAAAATGAAGGGAGGCTGAAAAGAGGGGGTGGAACGGTCTAACTATATTTACGAAATGTAAAGAAGCATCACGGAAGACGGCTTTCTCTCCTGAAGGTGAATTTCATGGTTGTAAAAGAAAACAAAAGAAGAACAGGGCCAAGTCCATTAGGGAGCGTGGAAAGGAGAGCCGAGCTAAATGAAGGCTGCGTGGTGGAAGGCTGGTGGTAATAGGGGAAACACATCTGGAGGCATTTCAGAAGACGCTTCCGGTCGTCTGAAGACCAGCTGGACAATGCAACACCAAATGAAAGAAAGTAGGGAATGGTGGCACTGGGGGAGGAGGGCTCGTGGAGTGATGCATCAGAACGTGAGACTCTGAGGTGATAAAGTTGGCCGGCTCCGTTCCTCGCTGCAGAAAACATTTAAATAATTTAAAAATAATAAAAGTGCTTTGTTCTGTGTGCAGGTCACTTCATCATTCCGCCATGTGTCTTTTAACTGTGAATGATCTGCAGTTCAGCACAACAAGGCAAATCGAACTTTTTGTGCAAAGTGTTACGGTTAGTCAATAAATGGTTTGAAACCTTCTGCCTATGAATGCATTTCCTGTTTGATAAATATATTGTTTTGAATGTTTTTGAATGACTTTATTATAGAAGGCTACTGACTTGTTTGTGTGACTGAGTGAAGAATTTCATAGTCATAAAAGTTATAAACGGTGTAAATAATAATATACACATTAAAAATAAGAAACATTCAAACAGTGAAACACTGCAAAATTAAAATGTCATTGCGTGTAGCTGTGGATAAAGCCAGATGACACAGGACTGCTGTGACCTTGCAGCTTCACCAGATCTGCATGATTTAAAGCTGTGCGACGACAGTTTTCCCTCACCAGTTATGCTTTCCATGACTTTTTATGCGAACAAATCCCATATTGACAAACACAGCTGCAAATTAAGAGCAACAATCGTGGCTGAGCCCTGACGTGCAGCTGTTTGAGATCTCTTTGTGAGCTGTGCTGGAAAATGGCCTTTGTGCAACAGGGCACACCTTTGATGACATTACACAAGAAAACAAGTGTATTCTGGCTCGTGTTTGCAGAACAGAACACTTTCCTCTTCATCACCGCTTACAGATGAATCACCACACATCTCTGTTGTTTACAGTATGGCTGGCAGGAAAGCTCATAAGTGCGGTCAGGTTTTACTGCCGAAATTAGATCTCTGGTACAACAATGTAAAGCAGAGAGCTGGAACCCCATCTAACATCTCTGAATAAACTATTGCCGACGCCCAATCAAAAAATGCATTTCATAACATTTGTCATATTTTCTTCCATTTGCAGAGAAGAACAGTGCAAGTAAAAGTATTTCTTTTTTATGTAATTGTGCTGGATGTGGTTAAGAGAAGATCACCACAGATACTGTTCAGCCTCACACAAATGCCAATTGAAGATGTGTTGCAGGAATGAGTCATCTAAATCCAGCTGTCCACAGGGCATGCATCTCATTAGCATAGCCACACTCACACAACAGGAAAAAATGTAAATATTGCAATAAAATACCCCTGTAATAATATCCATTCGGCATTGAGGATGGGGTCCGCGTTATTTTGTTACCAAATTTATGAATATTGGATGTATGTGAGTGTAGCGACGTGCTGTTATAATGATTGTTATTAAAAGAATATGCAAATCTGCCTCTCAATAATAACAGCAAACACTATACTAGTTTAACTCCATGGCACTGATTATTTGATGTCAGTGCGTAGAGCCTATCGGAGCCTATCGTAAAAGAATTCTCTCACTGCACCTTTTTGCCTTCCCTCACATCTACATACACAAACACGCAGCATGTCAATGATGTTGTGACAAATTTAATCAAAAATTAATAAGGCAAAAGCATTTCGGCATGTTTATAAGAGAACATCATGCACAGCAGGGCTGAGCAACTGGTGTAATGTAATCGTGATTCTTTAAAAAAACTATCATTAAGAAAGATGCTTTAAAGAATTTAATTTTAGAGAAAAATATTATGAACTGTTTGGTTGTGAAAGCCAGGCCAATATGTTAAAACAATAACAGTACAGAGGCCATGGATACTGCCAGATTTAAATGTTTGGGCTCAAGTTGCCTCTTTTGTGGAAAAAATCAACAGAAGTAAACTGGAGAGGCACTTCCAGAAATAGAATTCTATTAGACACGGAAGTAATAAGGAAATAGCCTGGTTAAGAATGCCTTAATAATATGGACGATCACTAAAAAAGAGTTTGGCCAAACCAACCAATTAGTGATGGAGGCATCGCTAAGTATTAAAAAAAACAAAAAACCTCAGCCAATAACTGGAAAAGAGTAACTCCCTGATTGGCCAGCAAATATCAGATCTGCAGAAAAGAAGGCTGGGTTAAATTCTGGACTGCACCTTTTAGCCAGCAGCTTTAAACTTGCTAACATGTCAAATGAGAAAACCTCAGTATTTATCCTATAAACCCCATGTATTTGCAGGATAAAGGGCAACAAGCCTGCAGAACAGCGGGGTAAAGCACCAACAAACAGCCCGTCCTGTTAGGCTGAATGATTTGTTTTTTTGTAAAACCCCATTTGGCTAATGAAGTCCCAAACTGTCTTCACACCACCCTCCCACCCACCACTTCACTATGAAATGTTCTACTCATGAAAGTAATGAGGCAGGGAGGGAGAAAGACTCTTCTGGCCACTGATAACCTCAGACTATGCCTGCAACCTTATGAGACCAGGGCCTAATATCTGGCCGTCAATCAGCCCCAGCATCCCTGGCTGGAGTGTTTAATTACAAGGATCAATTATTTACCAGCCTCCTCTTTCACTACTCTGTGGTCCAGAAAAGGGGTGTAAAGAAAAAAAATAGGTCACGTTGGCACTTTTAGCACAGAGAAAATAATGCTTTGCTTGTTCTAACTACAGATAACCTTTATATCATGCAGTTATTATGACAGAGGGGTTTATTGAACCCTTAAATATATATATACATATATAAAGAATATTTAGTATAAATATAATAATTAGAAATAAAGCTGAAAATACTAGATTAGAAATAATTCGAGCGTCTATTTTCTCCACCAACAGAAAGTGAAGTCACAGTTTAAGATGAAGCCCCTCACAAGTTTATGGGCAGCGTCCTTCTGACTTTAATAGCCGTGTGGAGGGATGTACTTGAAATTTATTGTACATCAATTAATTATGAATGTGGTACCTTCCTCGTGAAAATCTCCATAATGTGGAAGAATTACAATAATGGTAGCGATTGCGACCATCTCTGGTGAGGAACTGTGTCAAAGACAACTGTTGGGTAGCAATGTGAATATTTTTGGTACATATAAGAAATAATGTGACCTATAAAAGTCTGATGTGGTGCAGAGCTTGGCCAATCTTTTTGCTGTATTTGTGTGCACCGTGAGTCTACCATTGTTCTTGCATTCTTGGTGAATGGACAGAAGCTTTGAGCTAAAATGGAGAGCTGCAGAAATCTATGTGGTTTAGTCATCACACCTGAACTCCTTTCAATAACCCCTCGAAATCAAAATCAGGATTAACATTTATCGCTTCATAAATTCCACAAGGGGGAGTATGCTGAGAATGAAATGTTAGGAGTGGGCAGCTCATTTCTCCCTCTACAGCAGCACAGGGTTTTTCCCCTGGACTCTCAGCTGACAGCTCATTAATCTATTCTAGAGGAGGTCCTCCGCGTAAGCAGCCTGGGCCAGCGGAGGAGTCCTGGTGCTTTTTCCCTTGAAGAAAAGTTCTTTGACTTGTGATCTATATATTAAACACAATTTCATGAAGGCTTTTAAATTGATACATTTTTTTGACAAAAACTATTGAATGATCTAATGTTGCTGGAATGGTTCAATCAAAATAAGAAAATTCAAGTGTTGATAAGTAGGTCCCCTCTCTTCTGGCCCGGGCCACGCCTGCAACAGCTCTCCTCCTCCGGATGAACATTCACGAGCCCAAAAGCTTAAATACTGTCATGATGTTTCTCCATCTGAGGAGTGACGGCAAGGTTATCAGATCTTCCTTCAGGGGTTAACCTTTGTTATCTCTGACATTAATCACACTAAGAGCTTTCTCACTTCTCACGCTCTGTAAGCTCCAAAACTTATGTGCGTGAGGTGGTAGCCTCTGCTTATGTCAACACCGATTAATCCTTTTGTGAACGTGTGCATGTCCCTGCAGTACACCTACTAGGAATCAAAAATCTGCCCATGTTTACAGTCACAGTTCAGCACACTCCTCTATACACATAAACACCTCACACAATAAAAAAAAGAGCCAGATCTAACAAGTGCGAAGGCCACTGGCGAAACTGCATAAATACAAGCGTCTGCCATCAGAGTCTAAATACCTGTGTACACTTTTCCTGTGTGGGAGGGTCCAGGGCACTGAAAGGTCCCATTTAGACACTCTGGTTTAACTGCAGTATTTGGTCTGATGCCCATCATCCCTTAAGTACTCCTTTCATACTCTCTGCTTCAGTTGACAAGAGCAATTTGTTGCTGGTTATTATTTTACGATAGCCATTCAATTTATTCACCACGGAGTTTTCAGCTGCCGGAGGTCATGTGAGGGTAGATGCTGTTACTCACCATCATTTTAACCGATACAGGTCTGACTGCTTTACAGCCAGCTCTGTCAGACATGAATGGCAGAAATATGATATGGCAGAGCATGCGTTTACTGTTATATCAACTGTTATATATATCAAGTAAACATCTGCAGTGGGGCAACATTTCAAAAAATACATCTGAGCACTACCTTACGACATCACTGAAAATCACTGCGCGCACACAAAAACAAAATCCACCAAAATTGTTTTTAATAGCATCTGATTGGCAAGCTGTCTTGGGACAGTTGGCAAATGGGCGGACAGCGGAGGAGTTTAGAGGTGCTAAAGTTCAGACAGGAGCGACGCAGCACCCTGTGTCCTGCCAACAGCCTTACAGTGGCGCAATTCCTGACTAAGTTGTTGACCCGTGGCCCCCACCTGCCTTGACCATGCATTTTGCGGTGGTGGTGGGGGGTATCACTTTCCCTCCTATGAGTGCCTGCCACACCAGAAGGCTTTTGACTCATGCCCATCTGTCCTCATAGCACATACATTAAACGAAAGCCAAACACCCTGTCCAAGTCCTCTGTGCTTTTAGCCGTTGCACGTTTATAGAGTGACACAAGTCGTACCTTCTCTGAAAAAAAAGGATTTTTGCAGGCTGATCTATGACATAAGAAACAACAAATATGAAAAATGTGCTCCTGACATCAATGATATTCCATTTTGTGACGTCTGAAAGGTGTTATTGCAACTCACGAGAAGTGGTGAGCAGCAGTTGAAAATGTTCTCACAGACAGTTCAAGAACTGTAGGTGTATATTTGCCCATACCATTACCACAGCAACCAAGGCAAACTGAGTAAGGACGGCTGATTACATAAACATGATCACATGCCTGTACCACCGCAGGTAATAAATCCGCTCGATTACTTTCGGCAACAGATCAGACGTGCTGACAGTCCGAACACAGTCCAATTTTCTAAATGTTTGTTTATTGCCTGTGTTAAAAGTAACTCTGTGCTGAATACGCAGCTAACCACAAACAACAGTGAGTCAATGCAACTGGTGAGAGAATCTGGATCTTGTAAGTGAGCTGTATAGAAATATCCTTGTGGGTAACACTGAGGTACGCACAGCTGGCTAGCGCTTCTGCGTGTTGAGTTAAAAATGGTTTTAAAGCGTGGTGCAGAGAAGTTTCGGGGTGATGTATGAAGACATTGTTGGTTATGCTCACAAGGTGCTCCCAGGAGTC
Source organism: Arothron firmamentum (assembly GCA_016586285.1). Classification (NCBI taxonomy): domain Eukaryota; kingdom Metazoa; phylum Chordata; class Actinopteri; order Tetraodontiformes; family Tetraodontidae; genus Arothron; species Arothron firmamentum. Next base: position 73,202 of record BJFM01000896.1, read on the forward strand.
CTCAGGGATTATAGCCAAAGCAAAAAGATTTAGATAAGCGGTACAGTGATCAAAGACCTTGACTTTTTTAAAAAAAGAACATAAAAAAAAAAAAAAGTCGTCTTTGACTGAACAACAAACGTGATTACATACCTGACCTTGTTGAATGTCTAAATAATGAAGGACTTCCTTTAGCATAACAGGAGTGTGTGGAGGATTTTCAGCTGAAACAGAAGACAGTTGTGCGGATCCATCCAGGCTACCAGGACCAGAATGTACAGAAACTGAAGAGGAGTGACGACTGGACGGCCCTGATTTCCATGCTCTCCAGGCAGCCAGACTTCTCCACAGGAGACAGCAGCGTGGAGACGGGTTGAAAAGCATGATCTTGTTTCTTAATCTGTGTGTTTGAGCAAAATCACTGAATTACAGTTTGTAATGTGCTAATCATACTTAAACATCAGATCCTAATCCTAATTTTTCAATATATGGGTTATACTATTGTGACATTTTCCGATGTATTCACAATAACTGATAAATTGATGTTGGAAATATGGAAAGAAAACGCAAAAATCTTAAAGGTCATTATCCATTTGTCTAAAGGGGTAAAACATCAGATGATTCATTTTGTACATTTATGTTTCATGGAAGGTATTACATTTTGACCTGAGTATTGTGTTTTGTAATAAATCGAGGTTAAACTGTGGTTACATACATGACCTATTACCATTACAACAGCTAGCTGCTAAGCTGCTAGCTGTTAAGTCAGCTGTGCTTATAGGCCACTGCAGCGGGACCTGACGATAGTCAGTCATTGTTAGCTGTTAAGGACATCCTACACCTGTAACATTGAGATGTTGGCATTGTGAACAATCACCCAAACTAGTGTTTGTGCGGGTAAAATCGATGATCGACCCTGCTGCAGGCACTAGAGCTGTGATCTGTCGCGGATACACTCGTGACTTTAAAGGCTGAGTTAGTGTTGAGAGTGTCTGACACGATTATCATCATTTTACTAAGACTTGGCAATGGTGTCATTTCACGACAAGCTAGTGGAGTCACGTGTAGCTGTTAACAGCATTAGATCAGTCGTGGAGGTAACAGTTGCTATGCCAACATGTTTAATGACGGCACGCGCTCAGCTACACGCATCATTGACTTGTAAATGACCATACATACAAAATACCATTCGTAAACGTTAACATATTGAATTGTTTTAGAGACTAAATTCAGTTGAACTTTGCCGTATCTTACCGCAGTAGACCATTTGGCAGCGCTCCGCCTTCAATCGCAGCACGTCCGCTACGTCATCTAGCCCCGCCCCCAAACCAGGCGACTCACGTCCAATCCGCTGCGACAGAGGAAGAGGGCTTGTTTTTGAAAATATTGGCGCTTGACGTGCTAGCTGCGGCCATATGAGCTTCGTTGGCTGAATCGTTTCCTTTTTATGAAACATTTAATGTCTACAGAAAACATTAACGAAGTCATGAGGTGAAGCCAGGTTAGTGGGAATAGAGGTGAGTTTGTCAAACGTGAAGAAAACAATGTTAACGTGTCGAAAGTTCCGTTGATCTGACTCATCAAGCTGCTAACAGCTAATACAGTGTTAGAGGAGTGGTCTCATGCAGTCGTGGTTTTTAAAAAAAAAACGTCAAAATGCAGTAATTACAATGCTTAATTCTGACGTGTGAATTTTCATTTACATTTAAAGGCTCATATGAGTTAACGTTTGTTTTCGATCAGAAAATTGCAACCATGTTAGAGTATGTTGTATCCACTCAAATCCTTCAGTTGATCTATTTGGTTTCGTTTTTGGTGAGATAAACAGCCGGCCATGGCTTTTATTCTATTTGTTTACCATTCAAGTAGCCATAGACCAGGTGAATAATGTATAAATTATATGTAATTATCCTGTTATCTGTAAAATATTGCGTGACGGTCTATACTGTACATGCACGTTGCCTTTCTAGGATAATGTTTGGTCTCATTAAATTTTCTCTGTCAATTTATTTAAAATTACATTGGTGGTATACTATCTAACAAAAGAATCATATTTAAACTTTCCCCTTCTTTATTTCTTTTGCAGAATTCAGAGGAACAACAATGTCAAACGACGTGTGCAGCCATGTAAAAGTTGTTGTCCGTGTTAGGCCTGAAAACGAGAGCGAGAGGCGTGAAAACTACCAAAATGTGGTTCAGGTTGTGGACAACCACATGCTCATTTTTGACCCCAAGCAAGAGGACGAGTCATGTTTTGGGTCACAGCGTGTCCGAAACCGAAATATCACCAAGAAGGCTAACAAAGACCTGAAGTTCGTCTTTGACCATGTTTTTAACGAGAACTCTACTCAACTGGACATATTTGAAAACACCACTAAAGCAGTGTTGGATGGCCTGATGAATGGATTCAACTGCACAGGTAACAAAGATAAATGAAAAACTATTGTCTACATAACTACATTACTACTTCAAATGTGTTGCATTTATGCTGCTCTACAATATTTGCACCCAGGAATGAATGCAAGTATTTTGTTTTTACTAGTTTATACCTGTTTGGAAGTCTTTGCGAAGCATTTTATGAAGGCTTCTGACAAACATCCTTAATTCCACAATTCCACAAAAATGTGTAGGAGGAAATGTATGGTGAATGCGTCGACCAGTCACAGCTGTTGTGCTCTCTGTTCCTGTGACATGTTAAATTTCTGCAGAGGAAGTAGAAAGTAAAAACAATTCCTTTCAGAAAGAAAGAAATGCCTTAGAGCCATTATTCTGACTTTATAATCCCATGACAAGTTCTGATAACAGAATCATTCATTGAAGCAGTGTGGTTATTACACCACACATTAACTCAGAAAGCTTTGTGAGTTGTGAGGTGGTTCTGAATTACCTTTATGGCCAACAAATGTAAAGGGTCTGCATGCTCAAAACTGCAGGTTTACATAGACAAAACCTTTACTGTCAGTAGTGTTGCAAAGTTATCGAAATGTGTATATAACATTAGAGAAATACGCTTACTCACTATGACCCTCGGGTGTGCTGTAATTAAGTGAGCTCATCATTTCTGCTCCAAAAACACTTTGATTACCAGTCTGTGCACATTTCCATGACTCTAGATTGATGGTCTTATTTTGTCTTTTCCTTAGCATGACTCATTTACACATCCTGCAGTCATTTTAATTGAAACCACTGGCTGCTCTTAATTTTCCATTCTTCATTGGGGGCTTATTACTGGTCATTAGTACACAAATGCATAACTTCCATGGTTTGAGTCACGTTATTTGCTGGATTAGGGCAGATGACGTACCCAGTTTGAAACTGAGAATCTTATTCCTTTTTTAAATTTATTAAAGAAGTGGCTTGTTTTAGCTTTCTATGGAAGAAGCCAATCGTGAGTTTAGTCCTGCAATCCAAAACTTGCAGTTCCTTCTTAAGATGAGTGCAGACGTCTGTACTCCTTGTTGGACAGTCCTACATGGAAATCAGCCATATGACCTCTGTGGGAACATTAAGCTATCTGTAGCAGATAGCTTAATGTTCCCACGGAGGTCATATGGTTGATGTGCATGAATAGTGGGTTTCTCAGCTGCCTGAATTGGAGCTACTGGATTGAACAAATGTTATTATCGCATTCTGCGATTTACTGATGAATTAAAAATAGTTGTTCATATTTGGTGTCTAGGAAAAAATATAAATATAGTCACGTGAGAGTAATGTATTTTTTAACCATTGCAGTTTATTGTGCTAGGCTTTACACCATACATTAATGTCTTATTTAATAATATATTTTTTAACTGCTGTCCATTGCAGTGTTTGCTTATGGTGCAACTGGAGCAGGCAAGACGCACACCATGTTAGGCTCCCCGGATGATCCCGGTGTGATGTACCGCACAATGAAAGAGCTGTTCAAGCGCATGGATGATGCAAAGGACGAGAAGGAGTTTGCTATTGCTTTCTCATATCTTGAAGTAAATGTCTGAATCTTTCTGTTCATTTTATTCTCTCGGTTAGGGTAGAAAATTAATGCAGTTGACTTTTTTAACCCGTGTTTGGTTTATCCATGGAGAAAGATTGTTTTCTTTGCTTCTGTTGACGGTAATATTTGTTGCTTGCAGGTTTATAATGAACAGATCAGAGACTTGTTGGCTAATGTCGGCCCTCTGGCAGTTAGAGAGGACAGTTCCAAAGGTGTGGTCGTTCAGGGCCTTACGCTGCACAAGGTTGGTAAAAATATGGTTTAGTTCCATGTTAAACCTGAAGCAAATCTACAGCTGAAACTCCTCAGCTCAGGCTAGTAAGCCATACTGTTATTTTAGCAGCTCCATTAAGCTAAAGGGTAAAAGCACTTTTATACATGTTAAAGCTACCTTTGCATTCCGTTACCATTACACCCACTGCTCACATATTCAGTAACATAGGAGTCACTTTGGTCTTAAATTTAGGATGTTAAATATGCCTTTGCACCTTCTCTGTGCTTCCACTGGAAGGAGGCTATCAACCCCACTCTTCATTCTACTTACTGTGGGGTGAAATGGTCACAGCAGTGCAAATAATTCTCTACCCACCCACATGGTGGCCTTTTTTCTTTTTTTTCCATAATGTGTTACATGCACAGAAATATATAACATGTCAAAGAATGGATATAAATTGATATAATATAGCTTCTTTAAGGGTAAATAAAATTTCAGAGTAAGCAGGTGACATACAGTCCTTAATGTTGTTTCCCATTATTCTGTTGCTATGGTGTACAGATGCACTGTGGTGGTTCTAAATCGTGCCTTTTACTGAGTCATACAGCATCTCTTGTTTTTTTTGTTTTGTTTTGGGGTTTTTTTTTTTTTTCTTCAGCCCAAGTCTGCAGAGCATATTCTTGAAGCTTTGGATTCTGGCAATCGCAACAGGACACAGCACCCTACTGACATGAATGCCACTTCGTCCAGGTCTCATGCTGTATTTCAGGTATTTTAGATTCTGTGTTGAAAACACAACTCTGAAACATAAGTAACATCGTCCAGAAACAAATAAAATCAATGTCAGCTGGATATTTAGTAATGTCTTTTAATTATATGGCACCTACAAGTGGTTGCAGTTGACTTCTTTGTGCTGGTTTTTCCCAGATATTTTTGAGGCAGCAAGACAAAACAGCCAGCCTCAACCACAATGTCTGCGTTGCCAAAATGAGCCTGATCGATCTGGCCGGCTCAGAACGAGCCAGTGCCACAAATGCCAAAGGGGCACGGCTGCGGGAAGGCGCTAACATCAATCGCTCACTCCTTGCTCTAGGAAACGTTATTAATGCTCTGGCTGACCCAAAGGTGAGCATACACATTTTAATTTCTGAACTAGACTAGATTGAAGTTTTTGCAAAACGAATGGAAGTTTTACATGCATGGTGTGCTTAATTGGATTCAGTTCTTTTTTTTTTACTTTATTTTATGATTTAAAAGTGCATAGTGTTAGTCACTAGCATGCACTTGAAACGGAGAGCCTGTGGAGTGTCAGCTGAGTATTTGGGTATTATTTCATTCCAGTTGCATACATTAACCTGCCGAGCAGTTGTCTCGTTTTACACACGAGGCTCAGGAGATGAGGCACAACTAGCCACGTGCATTTAGGATGTGCACTACAGCCTGGCTGAAACACGACACGCTTTCAACAGGGTTCTTCATTTCTGACAAAATCATTCTTTGTCCAGTTCCGAGCAACCGTAGACATGTGCAGATGTAAACATGTATTTTTCCATGTCTGTTTGATGCCCACTGAAGTTCCTGTGGCGTGGATGTAGGTAGAAACTGCCAACTAATAATAAAACTTCTATCAGATGTCAGGAAACAGCAAAATCTATCACTGGACTTTTTCCCCTCTCTGGAACTATCAACAACTTTGAAAGTTGGAATCCAGATGTAGGTTCAGTGTTTTTGAGGGCAGATCGCAGCCACAGCTGTAAACAGAAGATAGCATTTTACATTGATGTGACTTAACTTTAATGAGACTTTCTGCTATCTCAGTGTCAACAAGATTATGACTCACCTCAGCAGCTGCACTTTATCTGTTGCCATTATAAATGGCTGAGGGGTGTTCACAGACCAGCTGCAGAAAGATTCCAGACCGTTTTGACATACACGCTTCTGAAAGGAAAAAGATGGGCGCTTACATACACACTGTTTGGGGCTTTGGTGAAAAATAGAAATGGTAGTTAATTGCACACATTTTGTATGCTTACTTTATATGAGGCAATAAAATGTTTTAAAGTGGTAAAACCTACAGGAAACGGTTTATATAGACTATTGTTATAAATCTCCCCCTTCCTTAAACCTCTAAGCTGATTGCGTCACCACAGAAAACTCCTGCAGTATTTAAACAAGTATGGCAGCAGCTGCATGATGTAAATTTTAGACGCTGTGCTAAGGTTTTTCCTTTTCTCCTTACTATATCATGTCAATACTATATACTTTTTATTTTATTGTTAAATGCAAGAGTATCTGAACCCAAAAAGGTCTCTTGTGAGTTGTTTATATCAGTTTCTTTGCATGTTCTGTAGAATCCAAATGTCGACTTTCTCATGTTTTGGTCTTATGTGTGTGTTTCAGAGTAAGAAAGCTCATATTCCGTACCGGGACAGCAAGCTGACGAGGCTGCTTAAAGACTCCCTGGGTGGCAACTGCAGAACTGTAATGATTGCCAACGTTAGCCCCTCCTCAAAATCATACGATGATACTCACAACACACTTAAATATGCTAACAGGGCCAAGGAGATTAAGTCTTCGGTGAGCATCATATTTTTAGAACATGTAACCTCATCATCATTATGAATTCTTGGGGGAAAAAATTGTCTCTCTCCTTCCTGTTAGCTGAAAAGTAATGTCGTCAGCCTGGACAGTCACATCGGCCAGTATGCTATAATATGTGAGAAGCAACGGCAAGAGGTAATGTGAAATGCTCAGCAAAGCCATGCTCGATTTGTAAAGCATGCTCAGTTTGGCTTCTTTTTTTTTTTTTT
>BJFM01000896.1:80208-100823 GCA_016586285.1 Arothron firmamentum
TTTTTTTTTTTTTTTTCAATCGTTAAGATTATCCAGTTGAAGCAGAAAATAAAAGCGTTTGAGGAGAAGAATGCGGTGCTTGGTGCTTCTCGGATGTCTTCTCAGAATGAAGCTGAAGTCAAAAGGTAAGTAACTGTATATTGATGTGATTTCACCATAACTGGTCTTGCTTCCTGCTTAATCACAAGCATTTTTTTTTTTCCCCATTTTATTTATTTCTTTGGTTTGACTTGTTTTCTCAGCACAGTCTGCAGGGTTCTAATAATATTCATTTCAAAATGTCAATCATGTTTAATTTCAGTAAACATGATATTGATTAAAACCTCAGTAAAGCTGAGTACAAAATGCCTGTGTATTCAATCTATTCCCTTTTTTTTTATTTAAGCCAAATACTAATACCCTTAAAGATTAATACAAAGACAACCAGTTTACTCTTACTCTAATGTCATCTCATTCATTTTCAATTTAAGTAATTCAAATGTTACTCTTAATTTTTCATCTAATTGTTGCAGACAGCAGGACAGTCTGCTCCTGCTGGATTTAGTTTATTAAAAGGTGGATTTGATGCAGATATATAGAGCCTATATTTGAATGAGTGTGCAGACAGTTATTTCATTAACTTAGTCACATCTTTAATTCACTCGGTGCCATCTGCCTGGGTGTTTGGGTTGGGGCGGGGGGACATAGAAAAGCTGAATGAGTCCCACACATTTCATTCACTGGCATCAGAATTCACAACTCACACAGCAAGAGGCCCTGAATAGAAGCTGCACGCTTCTCACAGTATTAAAAATTCAGCAGTCTAGCAAGGCCACGACATCTCCTACGTCACTGGAGTTACATTGAAGAGTGCAGTCACATTTCAGCGACAGCTCCACAGTCTTATTTACCTGCTGCCTCTCCTGTCTCCTCCTCTTGCTTTAACTCAACCAGACAGCCACTTGCATCCAACCCAGATATAACCTCTGTCCCAGGAAAACATACATCACATAGCTATAAATATCTTTCTGCTGCAGCCCAGAGAGCTTTGAATCCTAAGTGAGATGTTTGTGACCTAAGCCTTCTATATATTTAAACACTACAATTTACATGCTTTTATAAAGCTGAATGTTATATGTGTCGGATATGGGACCTAAAGGATTATTGATCACGTTTGAATCCTTGTATTTCTATTTTTATGATTCTTATTGTGTTGTTTTGATGTATTATTCTATCCAATGATTGTTTTGTTTTATTCCCAGAAGCCAGACTCGACTAAACAAAGTTCCTGACATTCAGACTCTCTGTTCTTTCTTCCATTCCCTCTCTCCCTCTTCCCTTCCCTCCAGGGTGTCGGAAGCACTGCAGCAAGTCTTCTCGGGCCGGGCCCAAATCAGGAGAGAGCAGCTGGATCTGGAGAGACAGCTGAAGGAGAACGAGCTGCGCCAGCAATACTGCGAGAAGGACAACCTGTATGTCCAACACTTCTGTGCCAAAGAGAAGACTGAGAAGGTAGTGATGCTGGCACCGTTGGCCAGAGATCCCAACATTCCCGCAGAAAATCAGCTGCTGAGTCATCACTTCCTTTCCCTCTTCCCTATAGTTGTCTTAGCCTCTCATTTGCAACACTACAGGACAGAGTCAGCGCTCCATAGTATCTGGCTCATCTCTGCTGCTCGACTGTCGTTGTCCTCGAGTATAAAAAGCAGATTATCTGCAAATTTGGATTTCAGATTTTAAAATATTGAATTAAAAAACGCTTTGGATAAGTCGACGACAACTGAATGTTCTGATCTGCAAACTCTTTGGTAGTTGAGATCAGCACAAAGACAAAGAAATTTTAATAAACGATGCTTAATATTGTGTTTGCACACTTACTGGAATGAGCATGCACTTCTCAGCTTTAATGATTATATAAGACCTATTGGAAAAACTGGAGAACTTCCCTAATCATTGCAAATTACCTTTTGTTGCTTTCTTTAGGCCACTTGTAAGTACGAGCGGAAGATTGCAAGTTTACGTACACAGCAACAGCACGTCCGTAAACGTTTGAAGGAGGCAGAAACACGATTGCTTGACAGCGACGGCTGGCTTCATCGCGTAGAAAACGACATTAAGGTGCTCCAGACCAACAATCACACTTCTGAGGTAAGAAAGAACTACCGCCCTTTCCGCATTAGTGTTATTAGATGTTTGTCCTGAAAGATGAGCTCTACATCAGATATAACTATTCTTTTCTGAAAAATGCAATTTAGATTATAGTAATTTTGCCCACCTTGAAATTATACAACCATCTATAATATTTGTGTAAAATCTTATCAACATTGTGGAATACTCAATCTGCTAAAATTTTTCAAACACTTTCAAATATTTGAATACATTCTTTTAAAAGCTACAATATTTAGGTAGGATATAAGTAATTGATAGGATATAAGCAACAGATGAAGACGGTGATGGTGAGTAAAACTTATTCAATTACATAACTTGTAGGCAGGATGACTTGGCTAGTGTTAAGTACCGGTAAATAAGACACATTATGATTAACCGAAGGAGGAAAAAAATGTGGGTTACATCCGTCAAAAGTCATCGCTCGCCTTTTTTAAATTTTTTTATATTTTTATTTTGTTTGTTTGTTTTGGAAGGTAGGCTGTGTCTCCACTGGTGTCGTGACTGTCTTTGTTTTCTTCCCATCTGTTCTCCCAGTAATTAGAACCGCGCTCATTTTATTTCTCCAGCTCACTCGTGGATACTGAAGAGAATAAATCAATACCCTTTTACTCATCCCTCACACAGCAGCCAGTTACCTAAAACCATCCCCATGTTATTTTTTTCTTCTTTATCCTTTCTTCCAGGAACTGACCCAGAACTATGACGCACCAGCCGGTCAAATGTTCTCTCTGCTGTTTTTTCGTAGTTTCTTTACGTCAGAGTCTCTCTTTTTTACCCTTTCTCATCCCAAACAGACTCATTTTCTGATGAAACATGCCTGAAAAACAGAAGTCTGCATTTTGTGATGTCACCTGTCTTTCTACCTAATTCTAAATGAATCTTCCTTTAGTAAGAATGACTTTTGCCTGGCTGTCTGACCTTTATTCTCCTGCTTGTTCAGGTGTTGGAGAAGGGTCTTCACTGCCACAGACTGGGGCTGCAGGTACATGATCTTGAACAACATATCCAGCTGATGTTTAGGCTAACTACACTGCAGGATCAAGAGAACAAGCGCGTGCAAAAGTGAGTCAGAATAACTAGATTTAAGTAATTTTAGTGTTGTTATCAGGACAGCAACATACCTTTCTCCAAAGTGTTCTCACCATGTGATATTTTGATTGAATTTCAGGATGTTGAACATCCTGTTGCCGGCTTATAGCCGAAGCTACGCTGCATTGAGCAGGGCTGGACTAATCACAGCAACAGATGAGACAGAGAACCAGGAACTAGAGAACCTGGTCTTAAGAGAGAGGGCAGTAGTTTGGGCAGACCAGGAAGAGTCAGGACATCCTCTAAAACGTGAGAAGACGGGAGAAGAAAGACAAGAGACGGGAAGCAGCGGGCTGGAGTTGGCACCCGTCCTGTCATTTTCACAACTGCTGTACCACTCAAATAGCCCCTGTAGTAAGTTCTCATACACATCATTTATTTCTTATTTGTGTGTTTGGACTGCTGGGTTCCATCCCAGAGGTCATTCAACAAGAGGCAACTGATCATGTGACCTGCCGATCACAGACGCAGCCAAAACTTTTGAAACTTTAGACTAAACTCACACTTTGATTGAATACAGTTAGTGTAAGTACTAGTTACCTTAAAAAAGAAGAAACATAAATGAACTAATTTGTGAATAAAGAACTAGAAATCCCTTTTATACAGTAAGCAGCACTTGCAGTCATTAGAAGTGGCTCTTTGTGATAATGTTGTGTATTTTTCAAGAGTTCAATTTGTTATCACACAAAATTGAATCCATTTGTCTTTCTTTGATAGGCTTGTGGGTCATACAGTCTTTGTGATGTGTTCATTTTGCATTCTTTGTTTAATTCTCAGGTGCAGAGAAGCGCGCAAAGAGAACATTGTCGTGCAATATTGCTGCCTCGCCAAAAGGTAAATCCCGTTTCTCCCCCATCTTCATAACCTACTGTAGTCATTAATCTAAAATCCCTGTTTACCTGTTAATCCCTCCTTCCCGGATCCATTTACTTATTTGCTATCACACGCTACACAATCCATCACACCTGCCCCACACAATTAAAAAAATGTTGTTATGCTTCAATATAGTAGGCACACACGTGAATTCAAGAACTTGTTCCACGTTGTAAAATAGAAAAGCAAAACTTATAAATGTCATGTTGTTGGATTTTATAGTTGCGCTACAGACGTTGTGTCTGGACCAAATGTTGAATAATGAAATGATGTCAATCCTCACACCCACTTTTGTCATGGGAAAACTGTACGTATAAATCTTTTGGGAAATGTAACACAGAAACCTTTGTGAAATATTGCAGCTCTTATTGGCTGTAATGACATTTGCAGCAGGTGGTCCAGATTTCATTGAAACATATTGTGGGAAATGTACTTTGAAACATACGACTCCAGTCAGCTGACCCGGACTTCGTTCAAAATGGAGCCTTTTGATGAATTGCTCTGTAACTTTGATAATCCACTTCTTTCATCTAACGATTTATGCCGTCCGCTTCACAGTCTTTTACACATGACAAACCATTCATGTGTTTTTATAGCTTCTTTTTATATTTTAACATGTCTATTTTATCCTTCTAAATGAGTCAACAGCTGCATTCCTCTCATTCATATGATACTCACATTGCAGGTTCGTTGCTTTAAAACACGTTATATTTCAGGTCTATTATTGCCTTGTTCACAACTTTGATTGGTGTTTCTCTAATTTCAGACAGCAGGTTATGTGATAAAGCACTGTTCTGCATAACAAGTTCACGGGGAGATAATTTGCATCATAGAAGCACAAACAAGTACGTAGGACAGCGATCATGACCCGTTAGAGGGTAGCTCGCAGCAGGGCCCGTTAGAACTGGGTTTGAAACCACACACCTGCTGTATGAAAGAGCTGAAAGATCGACATTTTCCACCTAACATTTTCGCCATTGGCGCATTAATGGCAACCAATCAGAGAGCAGACAGGCATGAGTGCACAAGGGAAAAGAACTCTAAATTTCAGAGCAGCACTCTGATTTTGTCCCTCTAATAAAACCACAGTTGTGTGCGTACCTGATGCTGCCTCACACATGCATAACTTATCTGCTTTAGTGCGTAAGTAACCTGAATTCCCATGCGTACACACAGGAAGGGCTACAGTTTTATGTGTTGTGCGTTGTGGTTGAAAGGGTCCAGATGGGTTTTTTTGTCATTCAGACAAACTGTTCTGATCTTATCCTGACACTGTTTGTCAGCCTCTGCCCCTCAGTATTCACTGCAGTGTGGTTTTAGACATAGCTCCACCCTGCAGTTTGCAAATCCAATCAAATTCACTGAGTTGGGGGGGGTTTAAGGAGCGTTAACTCTTTACGGGCTGATTGTTAGCAGATCACAACAGTGTGAAAGTCGAATACACATTTCTGCCTTACAGAATCGTGTTGCAGGCGTGAATCTGTTAATTACGTTACGTTATTACGATTTTCATTCATTCATCAGCTCAGCGCCACCCTTTTAGATCTGTTGTTCCATGGCTGCTGTTCTCCCACATCTGCTTTTCCCCTCTGAACTGTGCTATCTCTTTGGCTTTAAATGCCCCCCCCCCCGTCTTTCCTCCCCTCCTACCCTCAGTTGTTTTCTTTGTCTGTCTAGCATCTAACTCTCCCAATCCCTCCTGAGCTCCATTCATGAAAATGCAGATCCACAGCAGGGCAGGGGAAAACGTCAACAGACGTAAACTCCTCCGCTCCACCAACCAGAAAAGGCGCGCTATAAAAAACAGGCAGCAGCAACCAGGCGACCCTAATTCAGTGCAGCCTCCACCAGAAATAGCAACTCATGCATGTATTAATCCCCTACAAGCCAAAAATATGTGATTGAAGGAACGCTGCTGCCATTTATTGCAGGGGACATCTCTGCTCGAGAAAGGACGGTCTGTCTTTGTCTCCTCGCCCTGTTCTGTCTGAAGTCTGACTCACACTTGCTAAATATTGCCTTTTGATATTTAGGGTAATGTATAAATCAGTCTCTCACAGGTGATTTAGTGTCCCTGCTTCTTCTGTGCTGGCATTTTTAGCTCCTTCCGTCAGCTTTTGGACACCTCTGCAGGAAATGCCTCCACTGTCTCACAGTTCATGATGTAACACAAAGTGAATTAACCTCGTTGGTCCTGGAACAAAAAAACGTGAGTCAAAGAAAGGTCAACTAAAGGCCAAAAACATCAAGGATCTGCATCAGAAGTATTTCATTCCTGAGCACATTTGCCCATATTTAGCAGATTTTTAGAGAAGTAGACAGTCAGGACGGACCATGACCCTGGCTGGATCATTTACTTCTGCACTCATAGACTTCAGCAAATAGTCGAGTGGAGCCCATCAAAGAGCTCTCAGACAACACGACACACTGAAATCTCGGGTCTGTGCTCTGCGAGGGCCCAGAGACGGCGGGCAAGTTCCAACACAGCCAATCTTATTTTGGAATATAAAAGCATCCGTCTTTGCTCGCTAGCTAACCTTCAAGTCTTCATCAGCTCAAGCTTGTCCACTTTGTTTTCTTTTTAAAGCATATTTTTAAATTTTTGGTTATCTTGTCAGTCAAGCATGTCTAATTTAATTCAAGCCCGATTTAGATTGAAATTAAATCACCAGCCTTTTGCCTCATTTGCAGAGTCACTAGTGGTTCTAATTCATACCGTTCATCGTATTCGTGTTTATTAGCGGAGCCTCTCTTCTTGCCAGCTTTTTGGGCTCTTAGAATAATTGTAGCCATATTTTCCTGCTTAGCTCATACTTTCCTGCTTTCTTTTTTTTGTTTAGTACATCTCTTACAAGAGATACATTAGATAAGAAACAGTAATTAGAGGCTTGGATAAGCAAAGACTCATTTCATCATTAGTTTTTCTGCCCTGTTTACATACACGTACTGGACTGCAAGCATCATTGCTACAAACTAGGTCATTCCCACAACGTAAAGAAGGCAGGAAAATGCATTCAGATGAGCCGAATGTAAACACTGGCAGTTTATATTCACGTCTTCAATAATAGAGGAATGTTAACAAGGAATCATGACACCATGTCAGGTCAGGACCTAAAATAAAGACACTGTTCTTTCACACACACACACACACACACACACACACACGTAAGATGGCAATCTGCCTCCATCCAAAGCCAGCGCATGAATGCCTGTGTACCTGTTTTTACTTGCTTACCACATTATACAGATGTTAACTTTCACCTAACCACATAGTTATGTCAACCACTATTGTACAGCCACCACAGGAAAGAAGGAGGACGCCCGTGCAGCGCTCCACCTCACACCTTTTCATTCTCACTCCTCAGCCGTCAGCATTTCTGATGGCCCTCTTGTTGTGTTGAATGTCATGATTCATGCGATGCATGAGAAGACTGAAAACAGAATGGGGCTGCAGAAGAGCAGATATTTGCCCACCTCGTTGACTTCTTTCGGATCTGCACTTTCTTCTGTTTTTGTTGCTTTTGGCAGCGTAGAGTCATCACGGTGCTTTACTGGCCCCTCGGGACATCTTACCTCACCTCCTGAAGGCCTTTCCATGTGTGAACAGGCTCAAAAAGAAAGAAATGAGGTGCATGTGTGAATGTGTTGCCAGCAGGTCTTCCCTGGATCTCCTCTGGAACCTGTTTGTGAATCACATCCATCAACTAAAATTTGAAGGTCTGGATGAGGATGGACCGAGGTCACATGATCATTCAACCGCAGCATCATAAATCCTTTATGGGCTGTCTGGTGTGGAAATACTGACACTGGAAAGTCAACCAGTAACTGAAACAAATAGCTTTGACTTCTCCACGTTTCAGCTGAACTCGTGTTCTTTTGCAGGTTTTGCTGTTTTTCTTTGTGGTAATTCTGCTTTTCTGTTCAACTTAAGGTAAACCGACCCAGCCAAGTGTGAAATCGGACCCACTTCCCAAAATGCCCATCAGGAGAAACCTGAGCGTGTCGCTGGCCCCGCAAAGCCCACTAAGCATCAGGAAGGCCCAGGCCTTTGAGGAGGGCCTGTTCCCACTCCAATACACTCCAGAACCTCCTCACAAACCTGTTCAGGACATACCACCACCAGGCGCCTCCGGCAACGTGGATCCCAACGTGACCTTTGACGTTCTGGACGATGACCAAACTGCCTGTAACGACACCATCGTCATCGGTGCCGGGAGTCCGGGTCCCAGCCAGGTGCCGTGCACTGACAGGGCCCAGGAGGGGAACCAGGTTCCCTTCAAGAGGTAAGCCATCCTCCCTGAGCCCTAGATTTACCCTCAGCTTTCATTTGTGGATACTTTGGATTGCACAGAGGCGGGACTGTGATGTACTTTTGCTTTCCAGGCAGCAGGCCCCGTCTTTACAGGAGGTGAGACGGGCCAACCCCACCTACATGGACATGACATCTGCAGCACAAGGGAAGCGCAAGTTTAAGCGGTAAGGTTCCATTCACCCTTTCTCCTGCTGCCATTTTAAAGGTTGACTGAGATATTCTGGCCCCAGACTGGTGCCTTCAGGGACAGTCCTGAACGTAATATTCTCTTTCCCTGTCCGCCTTTTGCTGCAACAGCATCCATGAAGAACTAACTCAGGAGTTTTCTGCCCCGAAGCGAATCAGGAAAGACACCTCGGAGTCCAGAAGGCCTCTCAGGGTGCAGCGATTCACCGGTAAAAACGCTCCCCACACGTTCAGACTGAAAACTAATTCTAATTTTAACTCATTTTTCTCTTTGCTGGTCCTCAGGTTCGGAGGAGAACAAACCCAAACGGGTCGTCAGGAGCATTTCTGAAGGAAATCTCAGCCTGCTCATGCCTCAGAAGTCCAAGTCAATTTTTTATAAAACGTCCCAACAGTTAAAACGAGTGGCCAAAAGAATGTAAAGCCCCACCGATGAAATAAAGTAGTTTTCCATTTTCATGTTCAAGCTTTGTCCCGTCCGTTTTTAAACATCTTGGACAGAACATGTCGTCCTCTGTGTGTCATACACTCGCTAAGTAAGAGAAAAGATCTGCGTAGCTTTTTGTTATGCTCGTATTTGTTCTTAACTCAACTTGACTAGACTGTGTATAGTTTGTATAGTTCCTGGTAAGAGTATTAGTTCGTTTCTAACAAAGTTGATTTTCATTTTTGCCATTACTTTTTAAAGATTATGTACACAAATCAAATACTGCTAGTTTTTACCCTTGGAAGGCATGAACCACTGCTTGACCATATGTCCATACATTAACTCCATACCTTTTAACTCTGAGTATTATTCACTGAGTAAAACTGGGTTGTAAATATTTTCTAATAAAACTGTGAAATGATCTGTGACTGCCTTTTGTTGATGATGATTACTTTCCTAAATGTGATTTTTATCCCTGAATCAGGAGAGCAAAGATTGTTTTTCTGGACTTAATCGGTTATTTGATAGATTTGAGTCTGCTTTTTTCTCTTGAACTTGTGTTTATTTGTTCCCATCTTGTGACTGTCCTTCCCTCTGTATGATGTCCTTGAACGTCTGCATAGATGCCTATAAATATATTTTTTAAAACAGTTGACAGACGTTGCTGTGGCGTCACTGAAATGGTGATCTTTAAGAGGTCATCTGACAGTGTTTTCAGATGTGCAGAGCTGCTGCAAACACACAAACCAGAAAAAAGCCACTGAGCTTTGATGAGGGTGGCACCTCGCTGCTACGTCTGGAGAGAGCTAGATTTGTCACTTTGATTTGAGTCTAGCAACTTTTAGCGGCACGCCGTTCGGTGTGATCTTTATTTTTAGCCCGGTGCATATATCAGCAAAACTACGTAAGCACCGACACCCTCACATGCTCCCATTCACAAGAATTTCTTCATTGTGTGTGTGTACGCGCGTGTGTGTACATGCAGGGAGGCAGGTCTTGGCTAAAGTTTATTAACTTTCTCTGAACCAATGAGGCCCCTTGTGCGTTTTTCCTGCTGACCAATGGGACAGATCGAGAGGTTGGAGGTGGGTGTTGCTTAGCAACTGCAGGTAGAATCTCAGATCATGTCGGACCCATTGTTTTATCTCTCCTCCCTGAGAGACGTTACATGCTATATGTTGTGAGAAATATCGGCGTGCGAGTGCGTCACAAAGTTGCTAATTCTATTTCTGTGTGCTTAAAGCCGACGGGGCCTCACCCTCCGGGCAGCATTTTTAATTGATTGCCATCATGTCACTACGAGAGCACGCGCACATAGAAATGGTCCAACTTGGTGGGCCTCAAACAGGTAGAACTGGATTTTCCCTTGTTTGTTTTGCTGGGGTTTTTTTTCGATTTGCTGCACCGGACTGAGGGCTTAGTCACGGTTCAGCAGCCTCTTGCGGAGTCAGAGATGAGTGAAAGCAGACAAGGCCGCTAAAAGCAAATGCCGTGCACGTGGATGTACAGTCAGCACCGGCAGCACTCAGCCTCCCCGGTGCCATCCAGCTGAAACAAACGCACACAAAGCACAGGCGCGGTGATTTGTTAGCGGCGGTCTTTGGATTTCCATTTGTGCACAAGCCAGAAAAAGAAGCGCCCGACTACATCCTTCCAAATATAACCGGGATCCCACCTACGGCGCGCCTGCGCTCCCACAAGGTGGCACCTCGCAGCTGTGAACTTTTCATCCTCTGTCTAATTAGATGACCTGAGATGTTGCAGCAGCGTGTCACAGCGGAGAAGCGGCCAGCAGCACCCTTTTGAGTGTTATTCCACGACTTCCATCCAGAAAGAGAGCGCTTGTGCTCGTCTCACCCGGAAAGTCAGGCAGGGAAGCTCCAGGCCTAGCCAGGCGTTTGTCATGGCGGCTAATTTGGTTTAAACAAGGAAAATGTTGGGGAAAATGGACTTTTCCCCCGCCGAGCAGAGAGTCCCTCCGCTCCCGTCGGCCCGTCCCGTGACTCTGGATGCAAATGTTTCGGTGGGGTTATGGAAATTCTGGGCATGCTCTCTGAATTTGGCAGGTAAAGCAGGTCCAGGAAGGTTCCTCGCTCACAACCACACACATTTGTGTGCAGAACATGCAATGTTGCGACATCAAGGTTTAGACATGAGTGCGAAATAAAACCTCATCGGCAGCACACTGGCAACAAAGTCGAAGGACGTTGGGGAGATACTTCCACTCCAAAGGCGGCGCGGGGGAGCCATTGTGGATACGGTCTGTGCTTCTGTCAATCATTTTCATTTCTTTGCTTTTAGTATTTCCTTCTGCGATGGCTGCATTAGGGCCCATCTTGTGGCTTTCTTGTCTTTGGAGTTTTCATTAGCTTCATTCTCTGTCATGTTTTAACAGATAAGGAAGGTGCTAACAGTGAAAGTGGCTTTTTATATCACATCAAAAAAGAAACGATCTTCGTGATCTGGTGAGCCGTTCAGTCAGAGGCTTCACGTGCGTGCGTGACCTCTGCAGAAAAGAACAGGCATCAGAAGCCCTGCCCAGTGTTAGCAAACTGCAGATGTCAGACATCTGTCCTTCGGCTCCTTCACAATTGTTGCCTTACCTCGAGAAAAAAAAAAAAAAAAAGTAGTTTAAAAGATCGGCTCGGCCGCAAACGCTCGTCTACCTCTGTCGATGTTGGCACGACCTTGTGCGGTGGCGGGGAGGGGGCAGATTTACAGTTTCCTTTACCAGATAACGTCCCCTGTTGTGAAACAATGTGACAGAAAATCAGTACAGCTGTGATGGCTCAGCAGTGCTTCCCTGCCCCTCCACATTCTCCTCCAGGAGCTGGTCCAGAGCCCACCTCAGATGCAGCCTATGTAGCCGGTGGATGACTCATCCTCCGGAGGACGGCCTGCGCGGCGCACGTAGCCTTGGAAATAAACATTTCACTGTTTGCAGAATCAAGTGAAGTACTTTGCCGACTTACTGTCTGAGCCCACAAACCACACTCTGACAAACCGGATCTGTCAGGTACACGATATTAAAAATATATATTTACATGTATCCTCAGGTGCATGGAGCGGCCATGCGTCGCTTAAAGCAAATGAAACAGGAGATTTGTTATCATTACACCAATCGCCATGGAGACAGGGTTAAATCCCTAAGCTACTGGTATTACAGAGTGCAAGAGTGTATGCTCATTACCTTTTGCTGAAACTTCCAGGGGGAAAAAAACAACAAACTGTAACCAAGTGGATGAATGTCTCCACCTCTTTTGGATGGTTAGGTAACACAGGCGTGCACATGTTGGGTTTTTATTTTTTCTCCATTTCCCAGCAGCCGTCCACACCTGTTGCCTGCAAATGCACTTGGACTTCCGCGCTGTTGCAGCGTGGGTCGGCAGCAGGGTGTTGCTCGTGGACGCAGCCGTGCTCTTTTTAACGTAAAGCTGATTAGAAACGGGAGGATTCTCCGCCCATCAGCTAACTCGATCACAGGCCAACTGCAGCAGGAAAGCACTGCTCTTCTGAGTCATCCCTCAGTGGAGGCGTGAAGGAGGGGTGTGTGTGTGTGTGTGTGTGTGTCTGCTGTGACGGGCTGGTGACCTGTCCAGGGTGTGTGTGTGTGTGTGTGTGTGTGTGTGTGCGTGGTTTGGGTTGTAATGGGGCCAACTGACCACGTGTGTGCCTGAACCTAGCGACTGTGCTCCTGAGAGTGCGGCGCCTTCATGCGTGAGCAGCATTTCTCAGTCAATAAATCAATCTGAAATGAATTTTGAAGCATTAGCTTTAAATGAGCGGAAGCGAGTCAGGACAGTGCGCAGCCTCTCCTCACCTGCACCCCTTTACACGGGGCGGAATTAGCATTATGGTGTGCAGGTTGCAGGCCCAGCCTTTGCCTTAAATGGAAAATAAACACATTTCACCCTGTTTTCTTTTGACATACTTGATTCATAGGTTTGCATTTGTGTTCTCTCTTCTATGTTTCATTATATGCCAGTTTTTTTTTTTTGTGTAAGTTTATTTCATTATCCTCCACGACTCGTAGCCGTTTCCATGACAGTGTTCAGGCAGCACACCTCCTTAAATAATATATCACCAGGGGAGAAAGTAGACACACTCAGGTTACTGTAATAACTCTTGTTTTGTACTTTTGTGCTGCTAGCAGCGCATGTAGACTTTCTTTAGTGCCTTTCCTAACAGCATGTATGTTTTTAAAATGGCTACCTCAGTCGATTCCTGCTTGCAGCACGCACGTAAACGCTCCGCGCGCGCCGTCAGCTGTGATTTCCATATTTCATGCTCGGACTTTCTCCTTCAGAGGGTTACGTGAGGACTCGCTGTGACATTTTCAGATCAACGGCGGATTTAAGCAGATTTTCAGCAAATGAACTAAACAAATGTTTAGTCTTGCTTTAACTGGCTGTGGGTTCTTCTGTGTGACTGGTTTTATTCATCTCTGTCTGGTTTGAGGGTTAATGTAGTGAGAACAATCAGTCAAATATCAGTCAGTGTTTGCTGTGATGTCTCATTTCTCCTGCTTTTTTCAGATGAGCTTGGCTGAATTTGTTTGCAGGGTGCCTCCTGGTGCACGCGCACACACGCACACACACACACACACGTAAACATGCATGTACGTTTTCATATGAAGAACACACACAGATGCTTTGGGTTTTTCTTTTGCAGTCTTTCACAATTTGTCTGTTCCATAATTTAAAAAAAAGCCCCAAACAATATCCAGCTTCTAAATGCAAGTTACTGAGACACCCACATTAATTTGCAGTGAAAAGTAAACGACCCTGATGATGAGTCACCGGTTTCACTCTGAGATTTGCTTTATTCAACACACTGAAATCTCGTAAGATTTGGCAAAGCTGAGATCCCTGCTGCCGTCTCTGAGAGAGCTCAGGTGTGCGTCACCATTTCTCTCAAATGCATTGAGAAAGGAGCAGAAAGAGCAAACTGTGTCATTATAATCCCACTAAATCAAAGCCCAGCTTCCCTACGCTGCAGAAATTAAAAGGGCTTAATTCTCCTGAGAAAATTGATGCTAATGAAACTTAATTATTCTGTAACAAAAAAAAAAAAAGAAAGTATAATTGCCATCCTACAAGAGTGCACGGACGAGCTGTTCGCTGTAAAAACCTGCAGATTTAATAGTGTAAAATGTGTTTCTGTGCTCATTTCCTTGATTTGGTCGTGAATCGCTGATAGCTTCGTGTTTAAGTATTTTTGGTTTGTGGCCTCACAAGTTTGAGCTGAGGTGAAGTTTACAAGGCTGGAAATCAAGGATGAAGCGTGAAAGAAACCAGTCAATGATGCCCTGAAGAATAATGCAGAATGATGCTCTGCTCTGCCATGTCTCAGGTGAACGAGTGTACGTCAGATTTTAAGGGAGTAGTGACGCAATACACTAATTGTGTCCTCGTGGTCGCTGGATTAATTAGTTTTTAATGTTTGTTGAGCTTTGTACTCGTGCGCATCATAACCAGAGGTGTGTAAACATCATCCCGACAGCTAGCTTTATTATACAACATGCTGTCATCCCAGATTAATGAGTTTCTATATTTATCATGAAATATCAGAAGATGAACTGCAAATCGATTTACCTGCTGCTCTGTGACTGAATGATCTCCCTCTCAACTTGGAGCACCCTTCCACGTTGGCGGCACAAACGCCGCCGCAGTACTGCGTTCACTAAATAAGTTATGTCCTTCTCCTCCTTCTCCTCCTCCTCCTCCTCCTCCTCTCCTCAAATCCTGAATGAATCACGTCAGCGTCTGAAAGGTGGTGGTCAGGCCGCCTCACGCGGCAGCTGTCTGCCCTCTCCTCACCTTTGTGCTTTGCGGAAGTGGAGGCGAGCACGCGTTTGGATGTTTGCTTGGTGCCGTTTTTGCTGCCAGTGATTACACATCAGTCACTGATATGATTGTTCAACCCTCGTCTTCCTGTTTGCACTGGCCTGCACGTGCGCACTGTTTGTGTGTGGCTACGGGGCATATGGGTTTTATGAAAACACCGCTTTGAGCACCTGGACATGGCTCGGCCATTAGCAGCCGTCCCGCTGGGGCTCGCTGGGGTGGGAGTCTCGCCCCAGTCTTGCAGGTCCGACATGTCCTGAAGTTGGTCGACGTGCAGCAGCGTCGGGCCAAAGATCTTCGTTGGCCGTCACCTTTGTGTCTGCGACCGAGACGAGGAGGCCTGCAGGAAGGAAGCAGCAAAATTAGAGAAGATGCACCTTGATGACCCCCGTCGCCCCCCAGGGGTGGAGCTAAAGGCAGAGCACGGGTCTGCACGTTGCTCTGCAGCCTTTCACTGACAAATCCATCTTCTTCTTCTTCAGTTAGAGGGCGTGTGCTTGTGGTTGGGGTTGGGGTTGCTGCAGCTCAGGTGGTAGAGGAAGGTCACTGGTTTAATCCCTGACCCCGGCGTACTACATGTCAAAGTGTCCTTGAGCAAGACATCGAACCCCAAAACAGCTCGGAGAGCTGTGTTTGGGGTGTGTGTGTGTGAGTGTGACTGAGCCTCTGTCAGATAAACAGTCCATTTAACATTGAACATTCAGGTCCTGAAGTATTATTCACAGGAAGGGTGGTCAATTCTAATTCTTTCAATTGTAATTATAGCAGCCATGGTAGCATTGTGCTAGCTAGGGTTGGCAGTTTGGAAACCAGACTAACTACTGAGTCGTTTTGCTCATAAGAACTTCACCTCATCCTTTATGTTTGAGCTCATTCGGTCCCTGAGTGACTTTTACTAAACATCCTGGTGTGGCGATCAGACGGCGATCATGTGACCGGAACAGGAAGTGACTTCTCCAAAATGGTCTCCATCGCCTGTCTGCACATGTGAAGGAATGAGCTGGTAAACTGCCCGTAAATCAGTTCAGAAGTGCCAAGTGGCATCAGCAGCTGGGGCTGATGGGAGCCCGGCGTGCCCGTGCTGCAGGTTACGCCAGCGGCCGGGCAGGAGCTCTCCCACCGTGATCTGGCTATGAGTCCTCTCCTCTGGCTGTGATTCATCTGTGACAATTGTTTCTGTGGAGGTGAGTACAAACTGTGGATTTTCAGACTCTCCCCCCTGAGTCATCCCTTCCTGTTAACAGCTCCAGTCCAAGTTAGGGCCTGGTTCGGTACGGAGCGCGGTGGGGAAGGTGGCGACAGAGGGCGTCTGAGGACTCCAGCAAAGGAGCTCAGACCCACAATGACAACATTTGCTTCCGCAAAGCGCTGACGTTTGCTCCTGCTTATTTGAAGTCTTCTTCATTATTTGACAGAAAGTCTTTAAAAGCACAGATGACCAGCGCATCCCGCAGCTTCTTGCTAACGCTTGTGATGTACGTTCAGTGCTGTCAGCAAGTCTGTACTTGGACAAACGTGCGAATCGTGTCAGAGTGGGTGCGTGGGTGGTACAACTGCTTTCCTTGCCGCTTGTTTTTTTTTGTTTTTTTTTCCCCCTTATGCAAATGGCAGATGTTTAAGAAATAAAACGATGCAGCTCAGTCTGTGCGAACACAATTTAGGAAGGAAAAAAAAGAAAACAACTCAAAAAAAAAAAAAAAAAACCCAACAAGGCTGTTGGCCTGAGGGGCTACAAGTGTTATCAGGCTGCATCAAGTTTACTTTGCTTAAGAAAGGAAAGAATAGTGGAGGGGGGGTGGTGGTAATGGGAGTCAACGCGGATGAAAGGATTGTGATCCGGTGATATTGTATATCTGTTCCTGCTCAGGACAGACAAAGGCGCACAACAAACCAGCAGAGAGCAGAGCAGGTCACCTGAATAGTGTGTCTCCTCTGCGCTGTTGTACATCCAAAGGCTTTGTGGCTGGAAGACGGCACAAAGGAGGCAGTTTGTCCGTCTGCTTTTATCTTCCCGGAGCCCTTTGATGTATGGAGAAACGTTGGCTGGGGTATCCCTCGCAGACAATCGCAGGAGAAACCCCACTCCTTTGTATGATCCTTAACAGTCCCGCCGCCATTCAGCGCCAGGCTTTCATGCTGGTTAGACCTTGTTTAAAACTTTGCGCTGGCTGCCTGTCGGTTTCCGTGGGGAATCGTGTTTGGCCGTATTGTAAAGAGGCGTTGATTTGACAGGGACTCCAGCGCTGTTTGCTTTTAAAACAACATCAACTCGCTCATGTGATTTCTGTGGCTTTTTCCTGCGCCGGACAGCTCGTCCAGCCCCGGATGTTTGGATTTAAATCTGATTTCCTAGAGTTCGACAGCTTATTTGTTTTATCAGGGAACATCTGTGCAGCCATATTAGCTGACAGATGAGCAGCGCAGATAAGCCAAAGCTACCATAAACCAGCAGCACCCAGCACCCCCAAATATCACTAATTACCTTGTCCAAAGAAGGACACATGGAAATGACACTTTATTGTTTTATGGGTGCTATCTGTGGGACTGTTTCCTGGGCGTGCACCGTTGTTTCTTACGGGCGACGCCAGGTGACCACGCTGGATCCAGCATGCAGCCACTTTTAACTGCACTTTTAAGTTGGTGCTGGCTGGAGAACAGTCATGGGAGAATAATGTAATACTTTGTGTCACCATCATCATCATCAATATGAACTCTGTATAAACACAAATTATTTCATCACGCAATGAATTATTTTATTATGTGTCAAATAAAGATAAGTCGTTTTTAGATGATACAAAAAGATAAAAATATAATAACTGCATGTTATTGTGCTGTATAATATAATTTAAAAAATTTTTCACTTTAGCTTACTTTCCATGCTTGCGTGTTTGTTCACGCCATCACTTGTTGCTTCCTGTTTGGAGTTTGAGTCTTCCCGTTGATAAAAACAGCAGCTGATACACACAGAGGGAGGCAGAGGTTGACACACTCACACCCGGGAGCATCCCAGCCTCGTGCCCCAGTCAGTCAGAGTTGCCGGTGCTGGGACCTGAGCGGGTCTGTGCGAGCGCGCTGGCGGTGCTGCTGAGGCGGAGCGCGCTGCTGCTTCCCTGGCTTTCATCAGTCAGTCCGGGGATTTGAACTGCCAGCTCGGCATCACGAGCTTCCACCTCCTCTGCTGCTTCTGCCTTTATAGCAGACAACCAGCAACAGAGCGAAAACTCTTGACCCCTCCACGGGCCCCCACAAGTACTTAAGCAGTTCCAGCTTATGCTGAATGCATTTTTAGCGTGGGGGTCAGCAAACAGGGCTTTTATGTAAAGCGGTAAAAAAAAAAAAAAAAAACCTTTCGCAGATCATTGCTGCCCTGCAGACTGACGAAAAACTGACACGCAGCTTTTGTCCTCCCAGAGCCCAGCAGAAGAAGACGGAAGGAGCCACAATCATGAAATGTGAAGCTCTCCGTCAACATGCGTTACATATACGTGCCCTGCTGAAGGTCAGTGTTTCTGCTTGCTTCTGCCGAGCTGCTTGGCTGTGAATGAAGGCGATGCCATTTGCAGGGTTGCCACGCATGCAAAATTTCAGGTCGCTACCACTGGGAACCAATAATGCCTTTGGCTAGGCAACAAGATGCAAATACAGCTATTCAAATTTCCCACAACTACACACACACACACACACACACACACACACACACTTCTGAGCAGCACACTGCAGAATTAAATTACATTGCAATAATTTCAGGTGTGGATAAAGACCCTCCTGGGACAAAATGGGATTTTTCACAAAACAAATGTAACTTTTTGTTGCAAAAGTTCTGCGTTGTCGCACAGACGTCTCCTCCGTGCATTCGCAGGCCTTGTTTATGGCAAACAGCCAGTAACCACCGATCCAGGCTGTCAGGCAGATGCAGGCTGGTCAGAGTTAGCAGATCCACAGACTACATGTCACACCCAGCGAGGCGGATTTCTCCTCTCAGCCGCTAAAGACAGAGTTGAGGCCATCAGACGGTGTGTAAGGAGACAGATTATGTGGCGCGGGGCAGAGTCAGACTCAATATCAACTCCAGCCGGCGGAGCCACAACCCAAATGTCATCCATCCTGAGGCCCTATCTCCCAATACCTACTGGGGAAGGGCGGAATTAGCAGCAATGCAGCTGGCACGTCGGTGTGAGGTATGGATGCAGCGGAGTGATTATTTACAGACTGAATTACTTCCTGAAGACCTGAGCTGTGACTCACCGGCCAGGCCCCGTAATTAATTCCCTGCTTTACGTAAATATTATGAAGCTGTCCCTCTAAGTGACAGATGCGTGGAGCACATTGTCATCACGGCAACTGGGTTAATTATTGCTGACTATTTGATTAGGTCTTATTGTGTAATTGCTTGAAACACTCGGGACATTTTATCATTAATATCATCGATTTTACTTTATTTGTTGCTTTCTGATAGTTTTTTTTTTGTTTATTCCAGAACTCATCCTCCTGTTAAAAAAAAGAAGCTGATAGTGGGGGGTGGGGGGGTAGGACTGGCATTTGACAGTAAGAGATAACCTGCCGCCTGGCTATTTTTATCAGTCTGTACGAGCTTCACATAACGTGAACAAAGATGGAGACGCGGTAACGGTACCTGTGGCCCCGACTGGATCCATCCTCGCTGGTTGTCATCACAGCTGAGGGGGAGGAAAGTGCTGATAGGCTGAAAATTTTAGGCTGGCACAATGCGTTAGTAATGATTCCTGAGACCAGCCGGGGCCCAAATGCAATTACCAAACGTAAACAGGCAGCTATGATGACTGCTGTGGTAAAATGGCTGTAAGGGCACGTTATAGGTTCAGCTGTGGTGATTCATTTAACGCGATAGTTTTGGGGCGGAGGCGTTTATCAGCAAAGGTTTGATCCAATCTTACTTTGATGCTTTGATTTCACGGTGCCCTTTGATTTCGCGCCACCAAAGATCAGCATGGAACGGTTGCAGCTATTAATGTTCTTTACATCCTGACTGCATTCACTCTGTAATGAATCTCACTAGCTGCACATACCAGGCCTCCTCCGAGGACCAGGGGGGTTTCCGTAGCGATGCGACGTTCATCTCAATGTCTAGCCAGTGGAGCTGCCTGGCGGCCACCCTCCCTCTGTCCAGGCTGTTCCACCCAGAGACCAGAGAACACTCAGAGGAGGTGAAGTGGTCTGGACGGACCGTGGAGCAAAATGCCGCACACAGTAGAGGGACGGAGCAATTGATCTGTGACCTCCGACTCAGCCGTAAGACATCGTGGCGAGGAGCGCGTGGGAAGGCACGGCTAGTGGAAGAAGAGACGAGCGTGAGTCAGTTACAGAGTCTGTGAAAATCAGTGGGAGCAGAGGAAGTGTTAACAACATCACAAGTAGGAGCAAGTCAAGTTACCACGTCAGGAAGCAGAGAGGACCGACAGTGGGATGATGGTAGGAGCCAGAAAGGTGATGGTACACAGGCATCGCTGGCGTTTCATCATGTGAAGGCAACCGAGGGAATTGTTCATGGCGTCCACACGCAGCTGACGTGTTGGCTCTCTGTACATCAGCCCGTTAGTGGAAGCCTTTAATGAGTGCAGCCCTGTGTGAAAAGCCTACATTTAGACTGCGGCGCTGAAGGATAATAAGCTGTGTGCGACTCTCAGGTCCAACACTTGTTGCTTCTGTGCAGCAGAAACGGTGAGAATGTACCTGCGTGCGTGTGTGTGTGTGTGTG
>BJFM01000898.1:9196-25967 GCA_016586285.1 Arothron firmamentum
TCAGAGGGAAACAACCACAGTGACCACGACCCTACTATAGGAGGAGTCGGCCTGGATACAGAAGAAGAAGAAGAGACAAACACGGGCAGGAATGGGCTTTCAGGGAGGGAGAAGTTTCGATATCTGAGTGCTCAGAGGATACAGGAAGGACACATGAAGGACGAGGGTACCTGGGATTTATGTCCTGCAGCTCTAGAAGCAGATGAGTCCAGAAAGGAGGTCAGAACAAGAGCAAGATCGTGCCCTGGTGGACAAACGAGTGCAATAATGTTATTAAGGGTCGAAATAAAGCTTTTAGAGGCTAAAAAGGAATCACTGTTTCCAGAATCTTTTAGAATATGAAAGTTTACAGGCAACAGAAACTGGGAAAGTTTGGAAGATGATAAAAAAGAATGAATGGGAGTAGAAGAGAGTATGGCTATCCAGACTAAAAAGATGGAGAAACAACAGCAGTGAAAGATGAGGAGAAGGTAGAGATGCTGGCAACGTTTGTTAAAATTCATGGCTCAAATAATATCAGGAAAGAGGGGAAGAGAGGAAGAGAATCTAGTGGAGCAGAAGATGAAGCAGCCCTACGGGAGGAAGAGGAGGACCCTGGTGACAAAGGCAGAACTCCACCCTGTTTTAGGGAAAGGGAAGATGCCAGCACCAGGCAGGCACCAAAGCTGCTACATAATGTTAAACAGTCTCAGTGCAACATCAAAGCAGCGGGATGAAGAGAGGAAAGGAAGGTGGTATTACAGAATCCAGAGGAAAGGTGGGGAGACGAGGACAGCAGGGAGAGACGGAAATGAAGAACGTAATATTCAGCTTGAGATTAGGACATACAGGGCTGAAGGAAACATTATATAGGACAGGGGAACATGCAACGGGTAGGTGGAGCTGCTGGAAGCTGGAAACGGTGGAGCACATTTGATTTGACTGTCAGAAGTATGAAGCAGAACGGAGGAATCTGGTCAAGAAACTGAAGAACATTAAAAGTCAGCTAAGTGTTGAAGTTCTGAGACTTAAGTCAGAAAGGAAGGAGTTTAAAACATTTTTGAGTATCGAAGGAAAATAAAAGCCCTGAGCAGGATATAGGTTTTTATATATATATATACAGTATTTGATTGTTTATGATGCACATCGTGACCTACACTCCACACCAGCTGGTGGCGGTAATGCAGCAGGACGCCGTGTGCCAACCGCCAATTATAAACCCCACGAAGAAGAAGAGGAATCCACGAAGAAGAAGACGACCGAGACGACGAAGACGACGGTTGTATTTAGCCAAACGAAAACGGATTAAACAATAGCTTCTTGTTTTTTGAGTATTTACATCGTTGAGTCTTACTGAAGATGAAATGATGGCGAATCTGTTCGGACTCGGTTGAAATGACGCCGTCGTCATGTTTTTTACGCTGCTCTGCTTTAGCTTTATCGTCCAAGGTAATGGCCGTCGGCTAAAGTTGAAATAATGGCTCTTATCAGCGTTGCAATCCCTGTCATTTAAAATGTGGGCTTAACTTCTAGCTACTATTGTAATTCTTCTGATGTGAATGTGCGATGAGAAATCCCGGAAGAGAACAGAACCCTTTTCTCGCAGTGAGGAGATCCAGGTGTCCATGAAGAAATCCCAGCCAGAACAGAGGCTGGAGGCGCTGAAATCTACGCCTGAGTCCTCACAACCAGGCTGAGGCGCCCTGGTTTGCAGGAGCGGAGTGATTCCATGTTGGTGCGGAGGTGTTGATGATGTGGTTTGTCCTTGCAGTGTCCTCAGAGGGGCCCCCGGAGCCCCCGCAGAGCGTCCATGTGGAGAGGTGGCTGTTGACATGGAGGCCTGCCCCCCAGCAGCCAGACGCCAACTTCACCGTTCAGTTCAGGAAGTAGGAGCAGCTTCCTGCCACCCCCACTTCAGAAATGATCAGAAAAGCTTCTCCTCCGCAATGAAACCCTTCTGTCTCAGTTTCAGAGAGGCCACATGGAGGGACGTCCCCGCCTGTGTCCACATCTCCTCCAGCCAATGCAACGTGACGCTGGCAGAAGCTGCGGACGAGCACGGCTGCTTGATGCTGCGCGTGCGCGCCCACAGGCGGGGGCTGACGTCTGAGCCGGTCGAGGCCTGCAGCAGGTTCGGTGAGGAGCTATAACGTTGACCCACACCGGGATCTGGGGCGTCAGAGTCCCGGCGAGCAGCCGTTTGTGTCCGTCCTGTCATGTGACTCCAGGACGCGGCGTGGCGGATTGCGCCGTTTCCTCAGGGTGGTGTGTGATGCTCACCGTGTCTGATGCGCCCCACAGGGAACGTGTGCACTCCGGGCTTCCGCCTGAGCCCCCGGCCCGGGTCCCTGACCGTCCACCTGACGAAGAACCACAGCCTGGCTCTGGAGCACGGAGACCACGCCAAACACCGCGTGTTCTACGGCCGAGAGGGGGAGCCGCTCACGGTCGGGCTCGCGGTCCTCACTCAGTCCTGACTCCGCCTCAGCGTAGTGCTTCACTGAGGGTTGACCTTCGTGTCCTTGCAGGATCACGAGGACAAGGTGTCCTCCGTCACCATCCAGGGGCTGCAGGAGGGCCAGCGGTACTGCGTCCAGACCCAGTACCTCCTCTACAACAGCCCGGTGGGGCCGCGCAGCTGCATCTACTGCGAGCTGGTCCCAGAGTCCAGTAAGAGCCTCTGTCCCCGCCTCTGCTCAGATGCGGTCCGGTCGAGTTGAGCTTTTTGTCTCCTCCAGAACCAGGGTCAAACCAGGCGTGGATCATCGCCGTGGTGCTGCTGGTGGCGATCCCAGCCGTCCTGACGCCCACCATCGTCTACGTCACCATGTATCGCTGTGGGAGGTTCAAACGGTGGCTGCGCAGCACCAGATACTCCATCCCTGCACATGTGAGCGCACACACACACACACACACACACGCATGCGGACGGAGGGCGGCTTTAACCTGTCTCCTGCCTCCAGTTCTTCCAGGACCTGTCCCCTGAGGGCCGTCTTCGTGTGCCCACCAGCATCCCTGACGAGCACTACGACACGGTGACCTCCATGTGTCGCAGGAGTTCCCTCTCGTCCATCTGAGGCTGCTGCCGTGAGCACAGCTGGATGATCTGTGCTGAAAACGCTATCTGAGCTCTCTGGGTCGACCCAGGGCGGGCCGAGCGGTGCGGACCGCACCGGCCCAGTGTGAGAACTTTACTCTGCTTGTTTCTACTGTGAAGGCATTAAAATCACTTCAGGATTAAGACTGTTCACTGAAATTAGGGATTTTACTACTCTAATCTCATCTCTGTACCTATCAGGAACCAGAAAAATCAGATATATTCATTACTTAGGACACTTAATAATCGCAACACTGAATTCAATCTTTCTTTTACTATTTTTATTCTGCTGTCTTTGGGGTTTATTTTCTCATGTTAAAATGTCGTTTTGAGCCTTCTGCTTTTGTCTGATTTCATCAGAAGTTTCTACAGACCTGTTGCACAATAAACAGCTACAAACGTTCCCGTCTGTGACTGTTTCATTTTGATGGCGTCCTTAGCCCCACCCACTGCTGGTCACGTGTCATCAGGGCTGCACCCTGATGACGTCCTTAGCCCCACCCACTGCTGGTCACGTGTCATCATGGCTGCACCCTGATGACGTCCTTAGCCCCACCCACTGCTGGTCACTTGTCCTCATGGCTGCACCCTGATGGCGTCCTTAGCCCCACCCACTGCTGGTCACATGTCATTGCATTAGCCCCGCCTCCTGTGTGATAAAGGCCGGTTTTTACTCCAGATGGCAGAAAAACGCTCTTCAAAGCAGAAATTCCAACGACTGGGATGCATCAAAAGCTGTTAGGAAACTGGGAAAACAGTCAAATTTAAAAAAGAAGACTTTATTCTTCACATTTATCCTGACAGATAAGAAATCATTACAAATGTGTTTGGAAGATTCTGTTTTTACTTCATTACAGTCAAAGTTTCACAGAACATCTTACAAAAACGCTGTTTTTACTTTAAATACTGGCTTTAATGCTCATCTGACGCAGCTTCCAGGTCAGAATAAGTCAAAGAGCTACCAA
Source organism: Arothron firmamentum (assembly GCA_016586285.1). Classification (NCBI taxonomy): domain Eukaryota; kingdom Metazoa; phylum Chordata; class Actinopteri; order Tetraodontiformes; family Tetraodontidae; genus Arothron; species Arothron firmamentum. The sequence goes on from BJFM01000898.1 coordinate 13,238, forward strand.
AACAATTACTTTTCACATGTCTACAGCAGATTTTCTGCTAGAAAGAGCTAAAAGACAAAATACAAGAGGATAAAACATTTAAAAAGCAGGAGGATAACAGCTCTTCACTCCAACCTCCACAAATAAATAAGAACATCCAGTGCACGTGCTCGCCGACGTACACGAGCAGCTTCAGCAGAGGCAGCGGGAGGGCCGTGGTCATCATGCTCCTCTCAAACGCATTTACAAAATCAATAAATTAACAAAGAGCTCAACAAAACCACTGTTTCCCTTTGAGACCGAGTCAGTTACACCAACATCTCAACAGGCGGAAGGAACTCTGTGTGTGTGTGTGTGTTAGAATGGACCCTTTGTTTGAATCTACGCTGGGAGGACGCCCTATTTTATTATGAAGGATTTTTCTCTCTTCATCCTACGACAGTAAAAGTGTTTTAGACATTTGTGGAGATTTCTGTGATTATGGACGTTCAGAATGCTGACACAAGAGTGACTTGTTGGTCCACACAAACATAGATAAAAGAACAAGCGTGTGTGTGTGTGTGTATGTGTGTGTGTTTGTGTGTGTGTGTGTGTGCGCGCGTGTGTGTGTGTGTGACCATCTAGCCCCATAAATCTTCAGTGCGCCCAAACTTGTAGATCAGAGTGCTGCAGGGAGACACAGAAACAAAACGAGGACCATCATCATCATCATCATCATCATCATCATCATCATCATCATCAGCAGCAGCAGCAGCAGCAGAAGGAACGGCGTTCCTGCTCTGGAACCACCAATCATCATCTCAACTTTCACCATTTTTGTCCTCAGCAGAGAAACACGACTGAAGCCAGCAAAACGAGCGAGCTTCAATCAGGACCGAGTCCGACTGGAAGCTGGGTCCAGCCGCTCTGAGGCGGACCTGCGGTCCACCAGATCCGAGTTCTGACACAACACTCATCTGACTCACACTCAAACACCAAACCTGCACGCTGAGCAGCTCACACACACTCTGGGAAGATGAGTTAGACCAACCTGAAGAAGATGAAAACGTTCTGGAAGAAGACGGCCAGTCCAGGAGCCACCTCCAACTCTGAAAACACCAGAGGGGCAACGTTAGCGGAAGAAAGGTCTACAGTCACTGAGGTTTTCATGGCTTCACACCCACTCTCGACCCCCCAGGCCAAAAAAAACAGGCCAACAGGAGGAGGAGAAGAAGCCAGCAGAGCAGCACTCACTGGGAACCACGTAGGCACCAAAGAGGATCCAGGTGGAGGCGATGAGCGAGCCGAACATCATCATGAAGCCAATGAACAACCAGAGACGAGCTCCTGCAGCACGCACACGCACACGCGCACACGCACACACGCACACACACACACTTCATGCTGAGACACAATAACTGGCTCGGATCTGCTGCGTTGGTGCCGGCAGGGTGGAGGAAACTCACCTGTCCTGCCCAGGCAGCCCTCGCCGTACGTGTCTCCTCTCACCTGACCGTTGGAAACAGCGTTGATCCTGCGGAGAAAAGGCTTGAGTCACTGAGGAGCCCCAGCGGTCCAGAGCCGACAGCTTTCCTGACTGATCCCGAGCAGAGGTTCTAACTTTCTAAAGTCCAGCGCTTACATGAAGAACGCTAAGGTGGAGAAGACGCCGCAGGTGTGGAAGGCGTGGTTCATCTGCTCCTGTAACGGATACATGACCGCGGCATCAATCATGATCCACCAGCCTGTGAAGAACTGAGAGCACAGGACAGACCGTCAGCCACAGCAAACAGGAGGAGCAGGCAGGGGCAGAGCGCTTGGAATAACCACAGCAAATGCTGCAGTTTCACATCAAAAACAAAACAAAAAGTGGATAAGGAGGCTCTTCTCCACTGACCAGAACTCCAGCTACCACTGAAGCCACAGCGTTCCTCCTCTCCCCCCAGTCCATGCACTCGCACTCAGGCCAGCGGAAGTTATCCAGGAAGCCAGCCATGTGTGGGTGTTTTCAGTCCACCGCCTCGACTGTTGGATCAGCTCAGCCCCGTTTCTCCTCCTGAGACAAGGCCTGGTGTAAAGCAGCTCCTCTGGTCCTCCTCCTGGACCAGCTTCACCTGCAACAGACTCCAGTTACCATCAACATCACTGACAGGACAATTAACTAAAGCATCACAATAATGACCACACCGACCCAGGCAAAGACTAGCTACCACCCGCAGAACAGTTAAACATCCAAGTATTGGACACCTGTCCTCCAAATAAAGATAGAAAACTGTTAGTTTAATTTTTTTTTACAGGATAAGATTGTCAAAAGGAAAGGCAAGCAAAACCACGCAACCAGACTGGCCTTAGCCCAGTTGGTATTGATTCGTTGATTAGGTTTAAACATCTGAATTTGTTACACGTACCACAGAATCTGGAAACATTAAAACACATTTCCACGGATGCGTTAAATCTGTGAAGCTAACGGGTTAGCTAGTCGTTCCCCCAGCCTAAGGCGAAGCTTCGAACATGCTAACTTTCAGCAAATATCGAACACAAGACTATACTCAAACACAGCATCGACAGTTTATATATTTAAGTGTTAAAATAGAGACTAAATGCAATCAGGCACCTTTTGTGCAGTCCGGATATATCTCCCACTTCCCAGTCAGAGGAAACGTCTTCTTCTACGCTTTTATGTTGCTTTTCAAATAAAGCTCAGCGTCGCCTGGTGGTCGGAGGTATTACAACGTCGGCAATTTAACAGATTCACTTATTTTAAAAATAACTTAAAATTCAAGAGCGTTTTAATTCAACCGATCACGTGAATAGAGCTGATCTCTCTTGGTCTATCACTCGAACAAAAAGACGAAGAGATCGTCGCATTTACAGATTTCCTCACTGTTGTTGTCTTATCAAAAAACACAAGAATATTACAAGATAAAAAATAAACTATTAATGATTCTCAATATTATTCGATAGCGTTGACTTACCGAAGACTTAAACTATGATTTTATGTAGAGTTAGTGTTTGAAGTGAAGTGATTTATTCGTCAATGAAGGTTGTAGACACGCACAGCGGGGGCGGAGTCAATAGCTGGTAACTGCCGGAGACTTGTAAACCGGGGGCGGGGTCAATTTCCGGAAAGAGCCGACGAAAGATCAAGGGGGCGGGGTCAGTTTCCGGAAAGAGCCGACAACACGTCAGGAGGGGCGGGGTCAGTGTCCGGTTTTGGAAGCAGCTGACAGCAGGTTAGAAACGCCGCTGAGCCGTCAAGAGCCGCGCTCCCAGGTGAAATGGTTTGACTGATCGTCAACGGTGAGTCTGTTTAGTCCGTTTCGGTTCTTGGCTGAATTGTTCCGAATCTCCAGAACGTTTTGTGATGACGTAGAACTTTTAAATGTCTCGTGAAGCTGCATGAAAGCAGGACGTCTGAGGATGACTCAGCAGTTTTAATACGCGGAAGGAGATCAGGAACAAAGTTAACGCGTAAACATCCTGTTTGTAAATCGCTTAATGTAAAACATAGTATTGTTGAATATAGAGCTGATTTGTCAAATTTAGTTGTTGTGTTGTTGTGTTTTATCTTCCATTAAAGACAAGGTTTAGGCTTATTTAGGGTTAATTACTGCTGATCACGTGAGTGACTACATCAAGTTCCAGGTATTTCCAGGTATTTCCAGGTATTTCCAGCTGTGGGAGACCGAGGAAGAATGTGGTTCATCTGCTGACGTGAGCTGAGTTCCGCAGCTCTGATGTCTCTTTAACTTGCTCTGCTGCTCCGTCCAGCCTGCAGGTACGTGGTGCAGAAGATCCGAGCTGCGGTGAGCGGAGACACGCAGCCGGAGAAGAGCAGCCGAGCAGCATGTACCCAGGCTAAAGGTGAGCCCACCTCCAGCCCTGTCTCTACCTTCAGAACCACCCTGGTTTACTGATGCTACACCTGAAGTGTGTGTGTTTGAATCTACGCTGATGGACTTCCTGGACGCCACTGATCATCTGTTTCTGTGCAGCACAAAGATCCGTCAGGAAGAGCTCCGATGGTCCGGACCTGATCCCGGGGCCGACAGCGGAAGTCCAGGTGCTGAGAAAGGAGGAATGTGGGTCCTGAAATTAAAGGGAGAGCTGGATAAAAAGTGGGAGGAGCCTGAGGTGACGTCTGCGAGGCTCTAACATCATCACCAGTTTACTTCAGCTATGAAGCATTGGTCCTCGCTGACCTCCCGCTGCTGTCCGGCTCTCCACGGCTCCGTCTGTCCTCCTGCAGAGTCTGCAGACAGAATGAAGGTCTGATCATTAATTCCTGCACAGGAACTGATCAGTCTGGAGAAAAACCTGCTGACAAAGCTGCACCTCATCGTCATTGGTTCTTCCGCTCTGGCACTTTTTAACTTTAAAATAAATCTTCTTCTTCTTTGATGGAGCCTCTCTGTCAAAAAGGGTCAGTTTGTTGTCACTCTGTCATCAGACCACGCCCACACAGCCCCGCCTATACATGGCCCCTCCCACACACAACCCCGCCCCCTCCTTCGTTGGCAGGTGCAGGTCCAGTTTAAATGGAAATCCTGCCGCTGAGCTGGTCTTTCAGCTTCCTGTAGCACCGACTGCATGTAAAACACTTTTCGGGGCTCCGCCTGGGTGAGGTTATCCGTCCGCTGCGTCGACGTTCCTCATTTCATTCAGGAATTCCCTCCTGGCTCAGGTTCATCTCAGATGAGCCGGAGGGGAAAACTCCTGCTGAAGCCCGACGAGGTCTTCACAAACGAGGAGATGGATCCTGAAGGAATTCTGAACTGTTCCCAGAACACTTTGGTTGCTCTCACGTTGCTCATCAGCACACAAACACAAGTTAAACACTCCTTGTTGGTTTTTATTGTTTACCAAACGACAACGCCACAGTCACATGATCAGCACAGCACAGTGATGGCGAACAGGTTCGCCGCTCACCTGGAACCCCAACCCACGGTCAGCGGTTCCACCCCAGCTCGGCTCAGGTTCCAGGTCAGCGCGCACACACACACACACACACACTTAAAATTAGTTAAAAGAAAAGAAAGGCTTGGCACTGAGAGGGCGGAAGCACAGCCTTGGGTTCCATCGATGCTGGGGGAACGCCCCGGCCTAGACCCCCGGGAGGTGCCACCTCAGGGACCATCCCAACCTAGGCTAACACCCCCAACTGACCGGACCAGGCCCCCACCCTGAGGAAACCACTGGAGCTAAGACAATAAAAAGACTAAAATCTATTAAACACATAAAAGAAAAAGGAGATGAAAACATAAAAGCATCAAAAATGTTCTAACTGGTTCTAATGTCACTGGTGCTGATGCTAATTAGCCTCCATTAGAACTGTATTTAAATTAGCATCGGATCAGGGCCGGTTCTCCCCCCGGGACACGACCCTGCCGGTCCACTCACAGCAGAGCGCTGCACAGGCCACGGAGAGGAAGAGGAGGAGCTGATGAAGAGCAGAGAAGAAGAGCACCAGCAGGAACAGCCTCCACACTCACGGCGCTTTCTGAGCCGCGCGCAGCCGCATGGCGTCGAACCGGCAACTCAGAGGCGCGTTTCACCCTGCCTGCACGTGACGACGACGACGAGTGACAAGGGCCGCGCGTGCGTGGGCGTCAGAGAGATGAAAGGCGGCTCGAGCGTTTAATTGCGCCGCAGCGCCCTCTGCAGGCCACCTGGAGACGCGCAGCAAAGAGGACGCATGCAGGAGGGCAAAGGTCATTTTGGGCTGATAAAGTGGCCCCCGATGCATTAAAAATAGAGTTTAATAAAGACTGAACACGCGCGTCCCGTTCAGGGTCACCTGATTCAGGATCTGCTGCTCTCATCCAGATTCCAGGCTGAAGGAATTCCTTTAGCTTCCGTCCAAACATCAGATTCACGATTTCCCTCAAAATTCAGTTTTAATTTTTCATAAAACTGAATCAGGTATTTTAATAAATCGTTTAATCTAAATAATCTGTCACAAATGTCATTATTAACAGGAGTGAATACAGGAGATTTTAAAACATTCTTCTCTGTTCTCATCTGACTTTCACCATAAACACTTTAAAAACATCTAAATTTAGAAGAAGAAAGGATTCTCCAGAATCAGAATACTCACCAGCCAAATCAGTGATTAAAATCATTAATCTGATCCCTTAATGTCCATCTCTTACTGAATAATTTCCCTTTTAAAAACAGATAAAACGAGCGACTTTATTGGAAAGGTGGCCCTTAAACATCAGCTCACATGAAAGATGAAATTAGTAAAGCTGGACACCAGTGGCTTTATTGAAGACAGAGGGACAGTGATGTGAAAGGCCGTGGCTAAAAGAAGTCCGCCGCCGTGGGTCGGCCTTTGGCCGCCCTCTGAGCAGCCCCCACGCTCCTCCGGCTCCGGACTCTGGCGGCGAGCGGCCTGGCTGCAGACTTTAACACGCCAAACCTGGGCTTCTGCTGGGGGTCAAAGGGCACCCGCGAGGACCCCTCCGGGCTGAGCAGCAGGCTGCGATCCGACTTCCTGAACTCTGAAAGACGAAGACGAGAGTCAAACAGAACCATCGACGGTAACGCTGCTGCACTGAAGGTCTGCTCTTATTTCATTAAAAACCTTGTTGTTCTTGAGACTTTTTAAAGCTGAATTCTGGAAAAAGCATCAGCTTTGATTAACATGATGATAAAAAATGATTGTATACACAGGTGTCACATTGACAGGAACCTTTGACCTTCTCACCTGCTGTTTTGTTGTTGGTCAAACCAAAGGTCACTTTCTTGGACTCAGATTTGGGAGTTTGAGGCTGCAGAGTGAGAACAGGAGGTGTTATTTCTGGGCTTTCTTTGATCTGCTGCTTTCATCATAAAGCTGCAGGTGTGCAGCCTTTCTTCAGGGTCACGTGGCGCCACCTGGTGGCACACACCTGAACGGTCCCGTTACCTTCCTGCTGGCGCCACCTTTGGTCCTGCAGAACAGCGGCGTGGGGGCGGCGGCGCTGGTCTGGAAGGACACGAAGTCCGCCTGGGTTTTCTGCTTCTGCTTCTTCTTCTGTGGTATTTTGGTGCTCGGCCGGGGAGAACCCCCCCCGACAGGCTGAGGGGGAAGAGAGTTCTGCAGCTCCTCGGCCTCGAACTCAAACACCACAGGGATCGTCTTCTTCTTCTTCTTCTTCACTGAGGTGGAACTCTGGGTTTGGTCCCCCGGAGGCGCCGTGGCTTCGTCCTCGCCGTCAGCCTCGACTTTAGCTGCTGGAAGCTTCTTCTTCTTCTTCTTCTCCTCTGCCGTCACCATGGAGACGCTGTCCTCCACCTGAGGCGTTCCCTCCTGGATTTTCTTCTTCTTCGCTGGTGTCGGAGCCTGTGTGACTGCGGGTTCCTCGCTCGCTGACGGGATGTCACCATTTTCTGCTCCTCTTCTCTTGATGTTCCTCTTCTTCTTCTTCTTCTTTCCTGCAGTCTGAGCAGCGGGACCGAGCTGAACCTCCTCCAGGTTCTTCTTCTCTGGGGGGCCGTTTGTTCTCTCCTGGAGCTCAGAAGAATCCTCTCTGAATGTCTCTGAAGCTTCTTCTTCTGTGGTCTTCAGGGCAGAGTCCTCTGGCTGATGGGAGCCTCCCTCCTCGGCGCTGTTCTTCTTCTTCCTCCTTTTCCTCTTCCTCTTCTTTTGACTTGCAGCTAAATCAGAAGATTTTTCTTTCGTGGGTTCATTTTGCTGTTTCGAGGTCGACGATCCTGCCTTCTTTTCTGAAACAGATAAAGGTCAAAGGTCAGCCTAACTGCAGCGTGACCCGGACGCCATGGCAACCAGAGCCGGGTCAGACAAGCTCAAATGAGCCGGACTGATGTGAAACATCATCAGGTTAACAGAGGCTCCGCCCCCTCAGACCTGGAATAATCTCAATTAAAACCCAGACACGCCCGTTTGGTTACCGTGGTTACAGAGTCCCAACCCCAGCAATCAGAATAGTGGAATTGTGGCCTAAAGAGGCAGCGTGACGCACTTTTCCTCTTCTTGGTGGCTGTCGGCTCCTCCTCCTCCTCCTCTTCCTCCTCCTCACGCCGCCTCCTCTTCATCCTCTTCCTGCTGCAGAACATGTCGTCGTCCTCGTCCGTGGACACCTCCCCCGGGACCTCGTGCCGAGGGAAGATTCCTTCACTCAGGTTCCGCAGGCTGACGGTCGCCCGGTGGAGGAAAGAGGAGAAGAGCTCGTTAGTGCTGCGTTTCCAAACGTGTGGAACGCCAGTTGCCCGTAGCAACAGCTCCAAACAAACCCGACAATGAAGGTCGTAGCAAACCTTCACTCGTTTCTGCAACAGTAAACTCACTAACGGGCCGTTTGAGCCGCAGCAACGCAGCTAAAGGATTAAAGGATGACGGTTGGCTTTGAAATGAGGCGTCCAGGCAAAGACGAGGAACTCACACTCTGACCAGGCCGTAGAGCTGCCGTCTGTTGCGGCTCGGCGTGTTGCTGCGGCTCGCCAGCTCGAACAGTTTGGCCGCCAGGGCGCCGTAATCAAACTAGCAGAGGAGACAAACACCATCAGGCGGATGCAAAGGTCCCGGCGGGGTCAGGAGTGAAGGTCAAGGCTCCACCTGCAGCACAGGTCCCACGTCTTCATCGCCCAGCAGCTCGTCTTCCTTTGATTTACTGCCTGAAAACAAAGAATTCAGCTGACAGATGCTAACGTGCTACAAGCTGAGGGTCTTTAAATGGGAGCTTTTAGCTCCCTCAGGTCTTCGGTTAGTTTAGGATCATTTTACTCTGAGGCGGGCTCAACTCCGCCGCCAGACGCACCGTTCATCTGCGGCGTTTTGCCGGCTCCGCCCGTTTTCTGCTCCCGTTTATCCGTCTGTCCGGGTTCCTCCTCAGACGCCTGCCCCGAGTCCGAGTCCGAGTCCGCTGCTGCTTCCAGCTCCTTCATCAAGTCCTCGATAGCAAAGGGAGCCTGGTCGATGATGGTGGTGAAGATGCTGCTGCAGATGGCGCTGAAGAGAGTCCGGCTGCAGAGGAGAACAGCGCAGCAGCCAAAGGTCAGCATCTGGAGCACATCTGGAGCACAAAGATTGAGGCTGCTCTGAGGAGTACACTGCTCTGATCCAGCTCCTCCCCACACAGCTGCTGACAGGACTCACTCTTTGGTTCTGGCGGCCGTTTTGCAGAACGGCTCGATGAAGACCAGGTTCTGATCCGCAGTGAGCTTCAAGGAGCAGAAGAACAACACCCATGAGCACACACGCACCCGCACACACACACATCTGTGGAAGGAAAGCAGCCCAAACGCAGCTGTGCACCTCGTCTGCAGCCACCGCCGCCAGCTCGCTCATGTAGAGGTCCAGGACGTGCAGCTGCAGGCCGCAGGGCGCCTCGCTGCCGCTCTGCAGGAGCTGAGCCGTCAGCAGCTCCAGGAACCTGGAGACCACACTGAGCAGACGCCAAACACACACTTAACACACACCTAACACACACTTGAGCCAGCTGGGCGTGACGGCGGTCGGCTGTTACCTGCTGTCCCAGTTGGTCTTCTTCAGCATCTGGAAGGTTTGTCTGAACATGAAGCGAACCAGCTGTCAGAAAGACAAAGACGCCGGTCTCAGAGAAGAAGACGGGAGCATTTCAGCCGTTCAATCAACGCCGGAGCGACCTGCCGCTGCTCCGCTCAGAGCCAAGAAGCTTCTCCTCACCTGGAAGAACTTGTCCATCCTCAGCCTGTCGATGCCCGTCCACTCTCTTTTAAAGGTCTGCAGGAAGCTCTGCACGTACAGCAGCTCTGAGGGAACAGTCTCGTCACCATCATCATCCTCGCCGCTGTTCTGATCTAAATAAATCACACTTACGTCCATCCACGTCCTGGAAACTGTGGATCAGACTGGAGATCTGGTTGGACAGCTGCTCCTGAAGAGGAATCGAGGTAAATTCTTGTTTTAGAAGTAAGATAAACATTCTTACACCAAATCAAAGTAGAGAGAAACAGTTAAAGTTTAAAAAAAGCTCTAAATGTTTCATTTTCACCATAATCTCTCCTCTTCATTATTTTCTAGAATTCTTGTTTATGTCATGTTTTGGAGGAATAGTTTCACTTTTAAAACACGAAATAAATCATGAAGTTAGGTTCTGCTGAGCTGGGACATCTGGAACATCACCTGCAGCAGCGGCTTGTCCTGCATCCACAAACAGTAGAACAGACCTTTCCACAGCTTCAGCAGCTCTTCAGGCGTGAACGCATCTGTAAGCAAACCGTCCGAGTTACATTAGCTGAACAAAACATAACCAACCTGCTCAGAAAGCAGACACTCACTGATCTAACAAACCACAGCTAAGCGTGCTGCGCCTCAGCTAGCTGGAGCTGCTAGCTTACCTGCCGCTTTCTGGGTCCGGACATAAATGTATTTCCTTAGTTTCTTGATCGCCTTGGTCCGGACGGGTTTCTCATTGGAGGCTAACCTCTGGGCGAACTGGACCTCCGGCTCCTGAAACGACGCCATGATAGCTCGCAGACTCACGTGGAGACAACACCGCTCCACTCTGAGTGTTCTTCCTCTTCCTCCTTGCTGTTTACCCGTTTCCGGCGCTGATCAATGACGTCAGACAACGTCACTGTAGTGTCTGCTCTCTACCACCAGGCGGCGCCAAGACAGGCCATCCCGCTGGAGGGAAGAAAGTGAATACAAAAAGAACGTTAAACATCAAAACTAAAATAAAAAAAATAAATGTGAAACATTTGACAAAGAACACATCCAAGTGGACATTAAAAGGCTCACTTTAAAAAAAAAGACATTTCACCTTTAAGAGTCACACACCTTACTTAGTTGGACATTTCTACTCTGTTTATCTATTTATATTTAAATACATAGGTATATTTCTTTCTTTTTTTAACTTATATTGCTCTTACTTAATTTGTCGTGTAAAGCGCTGCTGTGCACTGCAAATTTCACTGTGGAATGATTAAAGTTAAATCTGCCTGTTAAATTACTTAAACCCTTTAAACAAAACCCTGGATTATTGTACGATAATTAGATTAGATTAGATTAGATTAGATTAGATTAGATTAGATTAGATTAGATTAGATTAGATTAGATTAGATTAGATTAGATTAGATTAGATTAGACATGCGGATACGAGGAGAACAGGTAAACTCAAAGGCAGAAATGCTTCTGGATACGCATCAAAGAAAAATAAGAGATTAGATAAAATATGTGAATATGAAACTTTACATACCCACACATGGTAAATAAAGCAGCAGAAAAAGCGCCGAACAAGAGACGTTTATCAAAAAGAGCAAATAACATCTGAAAAGATCTGAGTGTAGAAAAAAAAAAAAAAAAAAAAACACTACACAGAGTCAAGATATGTGCATAGCTGCATTTATTCGAAATGGTACAATCTCAACATTTAACAAAACATTTTGACATTTGATAATTATGTTTATTTATTATGGAAACGAGAGACAAAGAAATAAATACGATGAAACAAATAGGTTCATAACGCCTGACAGGTTCCCAAAATACTGACTAATTCAGCACATTTTATACAAAGTGAAAGTCATGAAAACAAGGGTCAACTTCATGACAGGTGGTGGTCAAGCTCCAGCACAGGTGAGGGTGGGACAAAGGTGTGAAAGCAGTCAACGCGCAGGTGAACCGAACGGACAATATTTAAAAACACCGTCTCATATTTCATCATCCAATCACAGCCCCGGCCGGGTCCTCCGCGCTGCTGATGACGTCACTTACGTGTGTGCGTGAGAGAGAGAGAGGGAGAGAGAGAGAGAGAGAGAGAGAGAGAGAGAGAGAGAGAGAGAGAGAGAGAGAGAGAGAGAGAGAGAGAGAGAGAGAGAGAGAGAGAGAGACATTAGCCGTGGAGGAAGGGTCGACATGTCGCGAGCCCCATCCAAGTAAACCAGCCGAAGTTTTGGCGGCGCGAGGTAAGACGATAACCGCTGACGCGTGACGGCGGTGCGGGCACGAGGCGGCGTGTGTTGGCGGGTCTTTTGTCGGTCGGCTCGAGGCGGAAGCCCGGCGTTAGCCGACACGACACCGCGACATTGTTTCCGGATCGACCGCACGCGACAGCGACGTCGCGGCTCCGCGGGTTCCTTTCGTCACCTTCGCCGCCGCCATCGACAACTTGCCGGTGTTTGTTCGTGTTTATCTCGCTGAAAATGTCAACGCAAACGTGGCTGCAGCGCTCCGGCGTCGGTCGCTCATCTTCAAACGGGTTCGAAGACTCAGGGCCGGTTCTGACGGGACCGGATCCGGTCCGGAATTCAAGATGAAGTGAGAGGATGCGGGGGCGCGTGCCCAGGTGGTCTCAGGTTCCACCTGAGGAGGAACCCCGCAGCCTGGCTGTGACGTCATGCCACTGTGGTCCAGAGCTGGTCTGTGAGGTCCGGTCGGGTCCACCAGAGGGTCCACCAGAACCTGGACCCCGCAGAGGTCTGCCCGCTGTCCAGCCTTTAAACACGTGTCTGACTGAACGTTGGACTGGTTTGCAGTGTGACGCCATAATCATCTCTGGATTTCTTCTTCTTTCTCCCACTCGTGTCCTTTTTGGTCGTTGTTTCTGGTTTGTAACCTCAGCGACCTCTTTGGTTACACATTGTCTCTCATACCTGATCCATTTTTGAATTTTAAACTGTTGGCTTCAGAGGAAATCTCAATGTTTTTGTGTTTTCCAAGGCTAACAAGTAGCTAACGCTAGCTTGAAATGGTGGTAATTATGTCGTAAAAAACGTGACCAAGTCAGCCTGAACCTGAGGAAAGCTTTGATCATTTCTCTTTGGTCTTTCATGAATTTACATTAAAAAC
>BJFM01000899.1:0-32031 GCA_016586285.1 Arothron firmamentum
CCGCAGCAAGGGCTGCAACCCCTGAAGCAAGGCTGGGGGCTCCTGCGGCTAAGACGGAAGCCCTGGATGCTAAGCCTCTCATCTCTACAGGAGCTAAAGGTGCCTCCGAGGCCGTAGCCTTAGCCGTCCCAGCTGGAGCTGAAGGCGCCCCTGAGGCCGGAGCCTTAGCCATCCCAGCGGGAACTGAAGGCGCCTCTGAGGCCGAAGCCTTAGCCGTCCCAGCGGGAGCTGAAGGCGCCTCTGAGGCCGGAGCCTTAGTCGTCCCTGAGGGAGCTGAAGGCGCCTCCGAGGCCGGAGCCTTAGCCGTCCCTGCTGGAGCTGAAGGCGCCTCCGAGGCCGGAGCCTTAGCTGTCCCAGCGGGAGCTGAAGGCGCCTCCGAGGCCGGAGCCTTAGTCGTCCCAATGGGAGCTGAAGGCGCCTCCGAGGCCGGAGCCTTAGCTGTCCCTGCTGGAGCTGAAGGTGCCTCCGAGGCCGGAGCCTTAGTCGTCCCTGCTGGAGCTGAAGGCGCATCCGAGGCCGGAGCCTTAGCCGTCCCAGCGGGAGCTGAAGGCGCCTCCGAGGCCGGAGCCTTAGCCGTCCCCGCAGAAGCTGAAGGCGCCTCCGAGGCCGGAGCCTTAGCCGTCCCCGCAGGAGCTGAGGGCGCCTCCGAGGCCGGAGCCTTAGCTGGTCCTGCACCAGCCGGCCTAGTTCCCGTCCTTGCACCAGCTGGCACAGCTCCTGTTCCTGTCCCAGCTGGCCCTAGTCCAGCTTCCTCACCAGCTGGCCCGGTTCCCATCACAGCACCAGCTGGTCCCATTCCCGTCACTCCACCAGCTGGCCCAGTCCCTGTCCCTGCTCCAGCTGGCCTTCGTCCGGTTTCCCCTCCAGCTGGCCTGGTTCCCGTCCCTGTTCCAGCTGGTCCTGGTCCAGTCTCCTCCCCAGCTTGTCCGGGTCCGGTCTCCGCACCAGCTTACCCTATTCCTGTCCCTGCCTCAGCTGGCTGGATTCCCATCTTCGCACCAGCTGGTCCAGCCCCCTTCTCTGCATCAATGGGTCCAGTTCCGGTCCTCGCACCAGCTGGCTCTAGTCTTGTCCCTGCACTGGCTGGTCCTGTCCTTGTCCCTGCACCAGCTAGCTCTGTTCCCGTTTCAGCACCAGCTGGATCTGTTCTGGTTCTCACACCAGCTGGATCTGTTCCAGCTCTGGCTCCTGCTGGCTCTGCTCCTGTTCCCATGCCAGCTGGATCAGCTCCGGTTCTCGCACCAGCTGGTCCTGCTCTTGCTTCAGCTGGCCCCGCTCCTGTGTCTACACCAGCTGGATCTGCTCCTGTGTCTGTACCAGCTGGATCTGTCCCGGTTCTTGCACCAGCTGGTCCTGCTCCTGTACCGGCATCAGCTGGTCCCGCGTCCGCTTTTGCCCCGAAGCTCCAGGCTAAGGTTGTTCCTGAAGGCGCAGAGGCAGCCCCTAAGCCTGTGGCTGGGGTTGACCCAGAGGAGACTAGGGCCACCTCTGTGGAGACTAGGTCAGAGGTGGTCCCACCGTCCGACACCCCTCCTCCCACCCTGGATGGCATAAGGAGCCATCCAGATGGACCTGGTAGGGCGCCAAGAGGCGCCCTTTAAGGGGGAGGTACTGTTAGGGTTCCGCATCTGGAACCCTAGTGTTTGATTAGGGTCTCCACATTTTGGCTTTTGGTTGTTTGGGTTAGGGCTTTATGTTTAGTTTTCTGGTGTTTGGTCTGGGCTTGTTTCTGTTTTGGTCCACTAGGGAGCGTGGCAGACTGGATCTTCGCTGGTGACAGGGCGCAGCTGTGGCTGATCAGCAATCAGGGAGAATAAGAGGCAGCTGCACCCGAGCACCAGCGCTGGATTGTTGTGTGTCCTGCAGAGCGGTAACCTGCTCCCTCCTCAGCGCAAGGTTTGGCTGCCTTTTATGGGACTTTGGATTGATGTGAGTTTCTGTCCCTGGCTTCAGGATTGCCACGTTCCCTGGGAGGAGGTTTGAGTTCTGGTTCGGTTACCCTGCGGTGGAGCACCCCCCTGGAAAGACTCTGGTTTCCAAGAAGATTGTTTTTTTCCTCCACTTGGAGTGTTTTCTGTTTTTCCTTTTGACCCCCAAATAAAGGGTTTGCTTGGAGCACCTCCTGTAGTGTCTGCATTTGGGTCCTCAAAAAACCCGCTCCCTAACACTCTTAGGCCATTTTGAGTATTTGGTTATGCCCTGGGGTTGACTAATGCCCCTGCAGTGTTTCAGGGCTTGTATTGATGGTGTTTTAAGAGACATGTTGAGTCAGTATATACGTATATTTTGACGATATTTTAATTTTTTCCAGCAAAGGCGTCACGTGAGACCTACAAAAGCTTTTAGAGAACAAACTTTTCGTTAAAGTGGAGAAGTGTGAGTTTAGTGTTCCCTCCATCAGTTTCCTGGGTTATGTTCTTGCTAAGGGGCTGTTACAACTAGAGCCTGCTATGATCGAGGCAGTGGTTGGCCGGCAGCAACCCTCGACACGGAAGCAACTACAACACTTTCTGAGGTTCACTAACTTCTACCAGAGGTTAATCAGGAACTACAGTAAGGTGGCAGCCCCGTTGACGCTGCTCACATCTACACAACTTCCCTTCTCCTGGACTCCTGAAGCTGATGATACTTTCCGCTACCTCAAAGAATTGCTCTCCTCTGCTCCAGTGTTGATCCACTCAGATTCCAAAACGCAGCTTATCGTCGAGGTGGACGCATTGAGCATTGGCATCTCAGCAGAACCCCAAACACCAGAGAGTCTATCTGCGTGCT
This sequence comes from Arothron firmamentum, assembly GCA_016586285.1. NCBI lineage: Eukaryota > Metazoa > Chordata > Actinopteri > Tetraodontiformes > Tetraodontidae > Arothron > Arothron firmamentum. The sequence continues at coordinate 2,773 of BJFM01000899.1, forward strand.
TTTTTTTTTTTTTCCAGGAAGCTGTTCCCTACTCAAAGAACCTACGACGTCGGCCACCGTGAACTGTTGCTGGTGGTGGCCGCATTACATGACTGGAGACACTGGTTGGAGGACTCGGAGGTGCTATTCCTAGTGCTCATGGACCACAAAAACCTTTTGTATCTCCAGTCTGCCAAGCGGCTCAACTCCCGTCAGGCAAGGTTGGCACTGTTTCTGTGACAGTTTAATTTCTCCCTCTCTTATCAACCAGATTCCCAAAACACTAAGCCGGACGCATGTTCCTGGATGCACGACCCACCCATCCTACCAGCGTCCTGTTTTCTTCGGTCTCCAGTCTGGGATGTTGAGAGGTCTATCCTGCGGGTCCAGCAGCAAGACCCGGACCCTGGTTCCTGCCCAAAGGATCGCCTCTTCGTTCTTGCCTGACTCAGGTCTTAAGTTCTTCAGTGCAGGCACTCTCCAAGCCACTCCAAGCTCACTTGCCACCCTGGGGGTAAACTGGACCTTTGCTTTTCTTCAGTGACGTTTCTGGTGGCCTGGGATGTTGTGTGACGTTGCCTGCTCGCCTGTAGGGAGCTGAAGAGTGGGAACGACAGACGCCAGCGTGCTCGTCGTTCCAAGCATTCGCGGTGGAGCGGCGCAATATCTTCGGCCGCGGCTCCTCTCGCCCCACCGCAGCGGATGCGTTACTGACCATGCGCCAGGGCCAGCGTGATGGATTACGCCATCAAGTTTCGGATTCTGGCCAGCAGGAGAGGCTGGCCTGATGCCCCTCTCGCAGACACGTTCTTGTACGGCCTGGCAGACCACGTGAAGGACATGCTGATCGCCTACGACCGACCCTCATCACCAGATGGCGTCGTGGACCTGGCAATCCAGGTGGATCTGCGGATGCAGGCTCGCAGACGCAGCCGTCAGCCAGGCTTTCCACTCCCTGTTGCGGGCAGCCGCGGTTTCCTACCGCCACTGCCGTCGTCACCGCTAATAGCTTCATCACTGCTGCCACCACAACTTCCATCTCAGGCAGCCATGGGATGGAGCCCATGCAGTTGGGTCGCACCTCTCTCACTCCAGAAGAACGGAGGCGTCGGCGCAGGGCCAACCTCTGCATGTACTGTCGTGGGAGAGGCCACTTCATCTCCACCTGTCCAGTAAAAGGGGGGACTCACCTGTAGCCCAGGAGATACAGGTGAGTCAGGCTGATTCTTCTCCCCATCCTCCGCGGCCCCTTCTCTGTGCTTGCCTTCTTCTGTCTGGCTCTCAAGAGTTAGCCACCCTGATTGACTCTGGGGCAGATGCTTGTATTGTCGGTGGGGAGGTGGCCTGGCAGCTTGACCTCGGTTGGGAACTGCTGCCCCAGTCCGTGCCAGTCTGGGCCCTCGACGGTCATCGCATGGGCACTGTCACTCACCAGACCCGGCCCGTGGTAATGCTCCTGTCCGGCAACCACCGTGAGCAAATCAGTTTCCACATCCTGGAGCAGCCAGGTCTGCCATTGATTCTGGGCTTACCCTGGCTTCAACAACATAGCCCCCACATTGACTGGGTGACCGGAGTCGTCCTGGAGTGGGGGCCCGCCTGCCATCCGAACTGCCTAAGGCAGGTAGCGTTCCCGTCAGCAACGGAGACAATAGACCTCCCTGACCTGGCGGGGGTTCCCTCGGTTTATCACGATCTGCGCCAGGTGTTCAGCAAGGCTAAAGCAACTTCCCTTCCACCTCATCATCCTTACGACTGTGCCATTGACCTCCTCCCTGGCACCTCACCACCCAACGGGCGGCCCTACTCGCTATCCGGACCAGAACGGCAGGCCATGGAGGAATATGTTGGTAAGTCACTAGCTGCTGGCATCATCCGTCCTTCTTCGTCCCCGACCGGTGCAGGTTTTTTTCTTTGTCGAAAAGAAGGACAAGTCGCTGCGTCCATGTATTGACTACAAGTGGTCTCAATGATATCACGGTAAAGAACCGGTACCCCCTCCCACTAATCTCTGCTTTTGAGCTTCTTTAGGGGGAGACCATCTTCGGCAAGCTGGACCTAAGAAATGCCTACCACCTGGTCTGCATCAGGGAGGGAGATGAGTGGAAAACCGCCTTCAACACCCTGGCGGGTCATTACTAATATCTAGTGATGCCTTTTGGTTTAACTAATGCACCAGCTGTGTTTCAGGCATTGGTTAATGACGTCCTAAGAGACATGCTCAGTCATTTTGTCTTTGTATACTTTAACTACATCCTAATCTTCTCCAAGTCTCAGGAACAGCACACGCAACACAGACGGGCCTTACTGCAGCGGCTTCTCGAAAACCCTCTCTTCATTAAAGCGGAGAAGTGCCAGCTCAACAGGCCCTCTGTCTCCTTTTTAGGTTACATCATTGCTCAGGGAAGTGTGCAAATGGATCCGGCGAATGTCTCCACAGTCATTGACTGGCCTGTCCCAGACTCCAGGAAGGAGCTGCAGCGCTTCCTTGGGTTCTTAAATTTCTGCCACCGGTTCATCCGGAATTACAGCTCTGTGGCCACCCCACTCACCAGCCTGACCAGCGTAAAGAGGCCATTCCTGTGGACACCTGACGCTGAGACCGCCTTCCACTCCCTCAAGCAATGATTCACTGCCGCCCCCATCCTCCAGGTCCCGGATCTGTCCCTCCAGTTGATGGTTGAGGTAGACGCTTTGGATATTGGGGTGGGGGCCGTTCTATCCCAGAGAGCCGCCGCGGACCAGAAACTTCACCCCTGCGCTTTTTTCTCACGGCGACTTTCACCCGCAGAGGGGAACTATGACATCGGGAACCGGGAACTGCTCACAGTTAAGCTGGCCCTGGAGGAGTGGCGTCACTGGCTTGAGGGGGCCAAGCTTCCATTCCTGGTTTGGACCGACCACAAAAACCTGGAGTACATCAGCTCTGCCAAAAGACTGAAATCTCGCCAGGCTTAGTGGGCCTTGTTCTTCACCAGATTCAATTTCTCTTTGTCATATCGTCCTGGTTCCAGAAATGCCAAGCCTGACGCCCTTTCTCGGCACTTTGCGAAGGACGAGGACCCAGTCAAGAGCCTTGATACTATCTTACCCCCTTCCTGTGTGGTCGCCTCTCTCATCTGGGATGTCGAGGAGAGAGTACGGGCCGCCACGGCCGGACAACCTGGGACCGGCTCATGCCCTGACAATCGTATCTTTGTCCCAGCAAGCTTGAGGTCGGAGGTACTGGAGTGGGGACACTCCTCCCGACTTGTCACCCTGGGGCCCAACGCACTTGCTGGCTGCTCCGACAGAGATTTTGGTGGCCCTCTATGGAAGACGATGTTCGGGACTACGTCCGAGCCTGCATCACTTGTAACCAACACAAGCATCCCTGCCAGGCCCCGGCAGGACACCTTCGGCCTCTGCCGGTGCCTCGTCGCCCTTGGTTCCACATCTCGCTGGATTTCGTGACAGGACTGCCCTTCTCCAGCGGAAACACTGTCATCCTTACCATCGTGGACCGCTTCAGCAAGATGGTGCACTTCATTCCACTCCTGAAGCTGTCCACTGCCAAAGAAACGGCCCAGCTGCTAGTGCAGCATGTTTTTCGCCTCCACGGACTTCCCCTGGATGTAATTTCTGACAGGGGGCTCCAGTTCTCCTCCGTTTTTTGGTCTGAGTTCTGCAAGCTGTTGGGGGCCACTCGTAGTCTGTCTTCCGGTTTTCATCCACAGACCAATGGGCAGACGGAGAGGATGAACCAAGAGCTGGAGGTCACCCTCCTCTGCATGACCTCTCGGGCCGCTGCTTCATGGTCCTCTCTCCTGGTGTGGGAAGAATATGCCCACAATTCCCTGATCAGCTCAGCTATGGGGTTTTCCCGTTCCAGTGTGTAGGGCTATCAGCCTTCCGTGTTTCCAACTGTGAACACTGGCATCTCTTTTCCCTCCGCTTTAGCTTACGTCCGCTGGTGCAGACGTAAGCCCTGGGCCCTGGCTCGGATGACTCTCCTGTGTTCCATAGGCCGCTACGCTATACAGGCCAATCGCTGACGGACCCCTGCCCCAGTCTACCAAGTTGGCCAGAGAGTGTTGCTTTCCACCCGGGATCTGCCTCTGCATGTAGAGTCTAGGAAGCTGGCACCGAGGTTCGTGGGTCCATTCCCCATCTAGAGGGTCATCAACCCGACAGCAGTGAGGCTCCAGCTCCCAAGGTCCATGCGGGTCCACCCCACGTTCGACGTTTTCAGGGTCAAGCCTGCTTACGAGAGCCCCTTGGTCCCTCCTCCATCTCCTCCGCGATTTATCGACGGTGGTCCAGCATACACTGTTCGCCGTCTGCTTCGCTCCCGTCGGCGCGGAAGGGGACTCCAGTACCTGGTAGACTGGGAAGGATACGGTCCTGAGGAAAGGTCCTGTTTCCCTGCCCGTCACATCCTGGACCCCCAGCTGATTCAGGATTTCCACTGGCAACACCCGAGCCAGCCGTCACGCGACACCAGAGGGCCTCTTCGCCCTAAACATCGAGCAGGGGAGCAACCCACGGAACATGACGGGGAGACGGGGTCAGCTGAGGAAGTGGTTCCTGCACCCGCAGACACTGTGCTCTCGGGGTCACCGGAATCTGTCACGGCTGCTGGTCTGCTCCAGCTCTGGCCCTCCCCTCCCTATCTCCCCAGTGCTGCATGCCCAATCAGCCTCACCTGTAACTCATCTACTAATCAGCTTCACCTGCACCTCATGTACTAATCAGCCTCACCTGCACCTCATCTGTGAATCAGCGTGGTTACATAAGCTGCAAAGCTGGAGGGACACCTTGCCAGATCGTTGCCAGTGATTTTCCTGCACGTTTCCACATTACTCTCTGCTTGTTTTACTGTAACCCGAACTTGCCTGTACCCGACCTCCCCCTGTCTCTGTTTCCCGGAAAACCTGCCTGCCTTCTGTTCCCGACCCAAGATTGTCTGTCCCTGATCCTCCACGCTCGTTATTAAAGAGCTCCTACCCGTAAAGCGTGTCGCACTTGGATCCTTTTTCGACACCCGTGACAGATGTAAAGGAGTTTGTTGCCGCTTTCTCAGTCTCTTCTCGTGGGAAATCTTCCCATAGGCCTCCTGCTGCTCTTCTGCAACTGTTCCTTGTGCCTCTTCGCCCCTGGTCGCACATCGCCATATACTTTATTACTGGATTAGCCTCCTCCAAAGGAAACACAGTCATCCTCAAGGTGGTGGACAAAGATGGTTCACTCACCATTGGCCAGAGGTTGTATGACATCCTGCTACACTCCAGATAAAATTACACCTTTAGGCCTTCACATCTTGATTTTTGAAATATTTTGAAAATGATGGATTTTGCTTATTTTTACCTTTTAAGCAAAATCAGACGTCTCATTATGTAAGGGAGGAATAATACGAGGGCTGATTCTTTAGGCTAATTCTGCATCCAAGATGGAGTGTCGGTCAGTACACTTAGGAAGGAGGAGTGACCAGCTTCTTCTTTTCCAGTGCTTTATTATGACAATTGCGTGTTCACAACTCAGTCCTGTAAATATGTAATGAAACAATGAACAATATTAATTCTGAAATTTTACTATGCATCTAATGTGTAAACCGTAAATATCAACCTAAACACAAAGACATGCAACTCAACACCAACCGCGTGGGCGTGAAAAATGTGCGCTCCCGTGCCGATATCCGCGTTTACCTACTCAGACTGAATCAACAATCAAATAACCCTGATTCCACACAAACACACCTTTAGCAGCTTAACAAAAGCAGGAATTACTCTCTGGTAAAACAAGGAAAGCGGGTCTAACTATAACACGCACGCACGCACACCACAGCCAAGCCAATCGGTGGCAAAGTAACCAGAAGAAGAAGGGAACACAAGCGTTAATTAAACGTTACTCACCTCCTAAATTCACTGTGAACACAGTGATAATACTGCAGTTCTGTCTGTATAACAATGCGAAATCTCCGCATGCAAACTCGAAAATGAACCGAAACTTTGCTAACGTACTTTTGCGAACGCTCTCTTAGCTAACCTCACTATGGTAACGTAACTTCCGTCGGCAACTGGAACATCGAACTCCTACAAATTAAGGGCCTTTTATACACCCTTATAAAGTAACAGTGTGACTGCCATGGGCTGAGGAGGCTGAAGAAGGGAGCTGTACCAGCTTACTTTTCATGGAATGTGTACAAACTTCCTAAGACCGCAACTGAGCATCTGGGAATGGCATCCACTGGCCGAGAGTCTAGCCGCAGAGTCAGACCTGGACTCGGAGATGGAGATCAAAATGGCGTCAGATCATGACTACTGTGTCTTCTGCAAGTTGCATCATCTCCGCATGGACTAATATCCTGTACTGCCTGCTGGGAGCCCAGTGTCTTTGGATTCCTCCAGAGATAGAGAGAGCTCTCTTGCCGCCTGTGTTTAAGGCTTTTTTTGCTACACATGTGGTCCTTGATTGTACAGAGATCTTCTGTCAGACACAATCCTCTATGCTTGTTTTGAATGAGGTTACAAACATCACACTATATTTCAGGCCACTATTGGCATGGCAACCCACGGTGCTGTTACCTTTACGTTTGGACTGTTTGCAGGTTCTCTGCATGATCGCGTGGTCTTAATGCTGTCTGGGATATTAAAGCAACTGAAGCCAGGTATGGTGATCATACTGCTGTGTGCTACTGCTATGTGCCTGAAGGTTCATGGACAACTCAGTGTGCACCCTCAGTTGCACCATTAGACTGGGGAAAAGAAGGGAGTGATGATGATTATGATTGTTACAGTGCTTAATGCAAAATGGGAGCAGGAGGGGAAAAGTGTTGCACACATGTGTGTGGGCAGGCAGTGCTCGCACATACACACATGTGCATGTCTTCTAATTGTCTGTGTATGTGCAATATGGCTTATACAAGTTGAGTATCCAAAAATATGAAGTCACATTCCTTGTATGTTAGCACAACTAATTATGATTTTTGAACCCTTTGTATAGAAGGACTTATTTTACAGACCTTTAAAAAACTAGATGAATAGACCAAAGTTCTCCTTTCTGGGATTGCCTACACATAGAAATTATAAAACCCCAGGGTTTGATCTCTGTAAACAACTGGTTAGGTTCTCGTAGACGTTTCGCCTCCTCTCCAGAAGGCTTTTTCAGATCTAAAGAAGTTATCTTGGATTACAATGACCTGGATGGATGAGAACATATCTACAGAATAATTACAAAACATTTTAGTTGTTTGACTATTGTATTGGGTATTTTCTAATCATGGAATGTGGATGTGCAAGAGTTAAAAATGGAACTGAAATACGTGTGAATATAAGAGTATACTTTACCAAGGAAGGCTATATGCTGATCACATCTCTTTCCACGCTGTTGGCAGAGTCTGCTGTCAGGGAATATTTTTCTGCCTGAAGAGTGGCAGCGTGCCACCAGCCATTAAAGAATATTTGAAGGGTAATTATGGTTTGGCAGCATATTTCATAGTTGTTCGTATTTTCATAAGTGACTTAAGACTCATCTTTTACTTAGGCTTTAAGTTAATGCTATTCTTCCCTTACCCTAATTTTTAATTAATCTGAAGTTCTTATGTTTGCCCTGTCTATTTGACAGATCATGTCTTTTTTCCTGATTTAGTGTTTTAATGTTAATATGCCAATTTTATATTTCTCCCTTTGGCCTTTTATTGCACTTGACTGTTGGATGGCATCCGACACACACACATACATAGTGAAATAAGATCTAGAGCAGGGGTGGTCAACCCAGGTTGACCACCCCTGTTATCTGAAGCCCACGTTATCTGGAGCCTCCGTGCTCCATGTCCTTGAGGGATGGGACAACAGGCTCTGTTTGTTTCAGGACAGGATAGAGCGAACCTGACTGTAAGCTTTGGGATGCGGTGAATCTCAGGAGTACAAAAAGCAGGCTGTCAGCGGCCAGCGACAGGAGAGTGCACCATCCCAAGTTTGGAGAGGAGCCGCTGTCTCGACCGAGCGCTTGGCGGCTCCTCTGGAGGCCGAGGGCGGCCCGGCTGCGAACTCTGCTCTACAAGACCAATCTTTTGAATTCTGATTCACCACTACATTTTGCCTTGTACTTTTTATTCTTCTGATTCCATTTTGATGTATTTTTCCCCAATTAATTCTGGACGACATCTTTGAGAAAAGACCTCTGGTACTCTGCGTCACTTTTTGACACGAACACGCAGGCAGGTGCCTTCTGAGTTCTTCCATCAAGATAAGACTGAAAAACCCTGCCAACAGCGCCGACCTCGGAGCAGGCATGAACGTCAGCGTGGGTGCAGGCGCCGACCTCGGGACAGGCGTGAGCGTCGGCGGCGCCGCCGACCCTGGAGCAGGCGTTAACGTCGGTGTGGGTAGCAGCACCGACCTTGGTACAGGCGTGGTGAACACTGAGGCAGCAGGGGCAGGAGCTGGTTGGGACAGAAAGCGGACTATATCATCAATAGACCGCTGCATCCTGGCTGCCGCCGCTTCCCACTGTTCTCTTCGGGCTCGGATCCCCTCCTGAACGCTTTCAGGCAGACCGAAAAGAGAGTCCCCTGGGTACATACTGGCTGGATCGTTCTGTCAAAGTGTTGGATTTTTAACTGGACCCAGACGCAGACCCAAGGGGTAGACTGCAGCAAAAAATAACCCCTTTATTTGGGCGTAGGCAAACTGAGAGCGCTCCAACAGGAGGAAAAACAAAAGATCAGACAACAGAGTTCGTAACTAAATAACAAGGGCAAACGTGACTATGAACAAGACTAAACGATGACATGAGCAAACGTGACTATGTACAAGACTAAACGATGACATGAGTAAACCTGACTATGAACAAGACCATCCATTAACGTGGGCGAATGAGACTTTGAACAAGATGATCCAAAAACATGAGCTAACGTGACTATGAACAAGAAGTCAGACGATCCAGCAGTGATCACCGGCTGCCAGCCTCCTTTAATCGGCCATTGATGGACTGATCAGCCGCAGCCGTGTGCTCACTGCTGGAGTCAGGGGAACAAAAAAAAACACAATAAACACAAGGGGGGGCCAGCGAGCCGGTTCCTGACAGACCCCTGCAGCCTCACATGACATTCCAGTGCAGTTCAAACCCTCCAACACACTCAGACAAAAACTGGTACACCCAAAACACAAGACACCGAGACATAAACAAGGCAATGCTGTCTATGCTGTACAGTGCCAGGGGAAATGCAACGAATTGTACATTGGGGAAATTAAACAGCCCCTCTATAAATGAATGGCCCAGCACAGATGGGTCATCTCTTCAGGACCGGAATCAGCAGTACACTTACACCTAAAAGAAAGAGGACACTCCTTTGAGGACAGTCAAGTACGTGTACTGGCCAGAGAAGATCGCTTGTCTAAGAGGGGTGTTAAGGAAGCCATCCATGTCAAGTTGGGAAAACTATCTTTCAACAGGTTTCTATCACCCACGTACAATGCAGTTCTCCAGTCCTTTCATCAACAATCCAAACATTCACACCGTTTCATGACACCTTGTACTGCATGAAAAAGGCTGTATTCGGGAGTATTTGGAAATGGAATACGGCCGTGGAATCAGGGCATGGCAGCCAAAGGCAGCATGAAGCCGATTTCAGGGGTCTGCCTGACTTAGTGTGACTTGGTCTTTCAGATGCCAATCGTTGTCAGTGGGGGTCCGAGATGTTGAGGCCTTTCCCTCTTTGTGTCATGAACAAGCCCATCAACAAAACTTAAAGGTGTCACAAGATGAAGTTTGTGTTTAATTCACTTGGAGATGTGTTGTTGTTTTCTTGTTTTGTTTTGTTTTTTTAGATCTCTAAAACTTACAAAAATAGATACTTGTTGAGAATTAAAACTAAAATATTTGAATATTTTATGTCAAAGCTCATAATTAATTAAGTAGACTATAAAGTCTGGTTAATAGTTTGCTTATATGGCATGTACCCAACACAAAATATACAAAATGCTATAGATGGTATCGATAATATTGTCAGTAATATTGTCAGTATCTGTGTTTATAAGATTTTTAAAGAACCCACAAGAACCCTTTTATGAAAAACATTTTTCAGCATGCACAGTCACACACTGTATGATGCAGTAACCTAGATTTTTTCAGGGGCATGTGTGCATCTTAATATGGAGCGTCATTAATATTTTTGGACTACAGCATAACAAACAGACCTTGTTTGGCTGGCAATGCCTAGTACAACCTGTAGCACTGAGAGTTTCAAAATGTTAGTTTAATTTACTTGAGGATGTGCAGGTTTTTTTTTTTTGTTTTTTTTTTTAGGTAATTAAGACTTAAAAGAATTCTTTAAAAAAATCTACAGGTTTATTTTTTTTAGGTTCTATCACATTAAGGTACACACAGGAACCTTTCCAACAAACCTAAAACTTTATTCTATCTGAAGGCAAACTTAAATGACATTTCAAAGATATGTTCCAATTATTCATAAGAGCGGCATAGATCTAATTTTAAAAGACTGCTTACAGAAACTTGTTTAAAACATATTACAGTGGGTAGAAATGCAGAGACTTTTTGTCTAAACTTTTTCTTTTATCTGTGTGAAATAGAACATAACTACATGTGTTGTTCATGATCATACTACTCCTGATGACAGTGTAAGATTCTTTCATTGTGTATCTTGACCTACACTTGGGGCACAATACATGCTGACAAAACATGTCTCTGTTGATCTTACTCTGCTTCCTAAAAGAATACACAGTCTTTGTCATTCTTCCAGCCATTTCACAAAAGCATTAGCATAAGAGAATATGTCCAATAATATGAATGGGACACGGAAGCTTCACAATGCCCACAATACTGCCTTTTCCTTTTTCGTGATTTCTCCATGATTGACTTGTTTAATTTGCAGAGGAAAATTGTGCGCAATGCTCCCTCGCCATATAGCGGTTCATCTTCTGCAGTCTTTATATTTAGCGGATTTTTATTTTATTATGAAGTACTGTATTTTACTGTGTCAATAATCACTAAGATTTTCATGTTGTCATAATTATGCAGGTTTTTTAGTGTAAAAACTGTGTGAGATGTTAAATGTAAAATGTTAAAGCCGGGTTTACCCCGGTGCGGTGCAACTCCGTCCGTCCGTCAGGAAATCACGTACGACCGCGCGATATTACCACTTGAAAGACAGTTTGTTAAAGGTTTATGAAGAGTGCGAGGAGTGATTATATGTATTTGAATAGTGAAAAATTAAAAGATCACTATTTCACGGATTTAGTTTATTGCTGGAGGTTTGCAGAACGTAACTCCGGCGATAAATGATGGACCGGTTAAAAAAAAAAAAAACAGAAAAAGGCACGCGCATGCTCAATGTAACTACCGCAGACATGTGAGTGCAACCAGCCAGTAAGCATGGGTTTCTGGAGCTATTGCGCGAGCGGTTTAATTTCAAATGCATTTCTTCCTTTTTGTTTATCGATTTTACATCGGGAATAGCTTTCAGAAGAAACCTTGAATTTTCTGGCTGTAACAGGATATACGCCACCCTTCAAATGCACGAAGAATTATTTAATTCTGTTCACCGGACCGGTTGGTGTCGGCGCAAAAAGAGTGGAGCCTAAGAGTTTCGATCGGACCCGCCAGCGAAAAAACTACAACGCGGGAAAAACTCACTATTTCAGTAAGTGGCCTTTTAGACATATATCATGGTCCTTACATTACCTAAACATTTTCATCCTTTTTTCAGAATTTAACGTTTCTCTTTCTTTTTTTAAGATAAGCTCTGAGGAGGCTCCACAGAGCTTAAAATGATGCCACCAATCGATATGATGCACAAACAGTGGGATTACATTTTGTTTGTGGGTTAAATTGAGTTTTATAAAGTGTTGTTTTTGCCTGAACCAGTCAGCAATTTCTCCCTCTAATCACAGTCTTCCTTTGTTCCCTAGTGTATGTTCACCACACAATTCCAAGGTGAGGGCCTTCCTGGCACATGAGGTCTCTTTGGCCCACCCAAATGTGCAGCCAGAGACCATACTGGGTGAGTTACATTGTTCTTGGAATCAACATCTCTTTTGCCCTATATATTGGGTTGCTCTACCATGGATGCTCAATTTTATTATTCACTGAGTCCTTTCCTCTTTAGTCTGTTGTAAAACACACTTTAAAACCTTGTGACAAAGCACCAGGAGCCAAGACACTAGTCCTGGGGAGGCGGGGAGGCTCAAGGTTGCTGCTAAAACTAACCAAAGAAAGAATAGAGTAAGTATACAGAGCATACCTACATGCTTGTTTTCACTCTCTCCTTTCTAATGTGTTCAGTGCTAACGTTTCTGTTTCTTTTGTGCTTTTGCAGCTTTACAAAGCGAGAGATGCCCTCGTCTGTAAGGAGGAAGAATCTGTTTGGAGAAAAGCATCGGTAGACCTCATGTCAGACAAGGAGGATGCCATCTTGGGTGCCAAGCTCGTGTGGTCGTCTGGCCTCCAAACCGGAGCACAGAGTACTCAGCACTGTGTGCAGTGTTGCAAGAGAGACTGGAGGCTGACAGAAAAGATGTAGCCCTCCATCACCAACAAGTTACTTTGGATCTCTGACAAAATCTGATTGATTGTAATTATTTTGTTTTTTCATTGTGTTTATATTTATATCTACTAATGCATTTTGTATATGCTGGTGTGATTTCCTTTTGGCACTAAATAAACCTTTTGCAGTGACAGCGTGTCATTCATAATATTTGTAATATGGGATAACATATGTGAACAGTGCATGTATCATAAGTACATTAAAATATATATGAAATAAATTATAATATATGCATGTTGGATAACCCCCCCATACAAATCCACCAATGGTGGTGTGACCCCCCTATACACACTGACCAATAGCGGTGGAATGAATGAGGGAAAAACCACCAATCCTGAGTAAGAGTAATGGTCAAGGTGTGAAATGCTAATGCTCCCCTGCAAGCAACCAGGGGATTTTTCACCATGGCAACTGACCTCAGCGAGGTGTTAATAGGTACGAATCGGCCATATTCGGGATTTTGTGTTGCAGGCTGTGTATGCCAGAGTATGCCCGATTACTATAGCTGTATGTGGCCGTATCCTGCCCCGCATACAGGTCTTTTCATGCACTGTTGTGACTCATCACCATGTGACCCAGCAGAGAAAGAGGAAGCACCCAAAGTGAAACTAGGTCAATGACCCTGCCAACGACTCTCAGGTGACCACCAAGATCATTAGCATGCTAATGGTCCACAAGGGCTATATTTTCAAACCCAGTGAAAAACTGAAGAAGCCTTCTGGAGAGAAGGTGAAACATCTTCAAGGAAACACACACAGAGAAATCTAACTTTGGATAACTATGATCTGGATAAATGAGAACCTACACAGAAATCTGTGCAAAAGATGCAAAAACTAAAAACTGAGTTCCCTAATAAAATTTTAATTGTCTGATGGGATGGGGTGGGGCTATTGCACTGGATGCTGCCGAATTTATTTATGGGGGCAGCAGGGAGAACAGATCAGTGAGTGTGTGAGGAGCAATTGGTGATGCGGTTTGGACCATGGAATATGTTCAGGCAATGCCCTGGAATTGGAAAAGAAAGGTTCCAATGATCCTCTCTGCTGTTCTCATCACTTTTTTAATGTTCTTCCATTCAGAGGCATTGCACTCTCTCCACCACACTGAGATGCAGCTGGTCAGTATGCTCTCTATGCTTCTGTAGTATGTAGAATGAAGAAGGACATGTTGTGGTGGCGGTGGTGGTGCGGTACTAGGAGAGCTCACCCAGAGTGTTGTTGTTGATTAAAAGTGGAGTGCGACAAGGTTTGTTCTTCCTGAGGCCAATGATGATCTCTTTGATCTTATACACATTCAGGATCAAGTTGTTGACTTTGCACCAGCCATCCAGCTGCTCCACTTCCTCTCTTTAGGCCAGATTGGTGCTAGTTTGAAGGCCCTGTTCAAGTCAGCTCTCACTATCCTTAATCTCTCTATAGGATGGCTGTCAGCAGTCAGTGGAGCAGGAGATGGCTGGTTCAATAAATGCAAAGTGTTCAGCCCACCTTTTCATTTGCTCTCCCTTGTGTTTTCAGTATCCTTCCTTCCTTATCTCTAACTGGGTGGTTCCCTTTGTGGTATTTGTAGGCCTGGAACCGGATGCTGTTATAGTGAATTTTGATGTTCTTTGCAGCTTCTCCCGTATTGGTGCTCAATCATCCAGGTCATAGTTAGATCCAAGGTTAGATCTCTGTATGCAACTGGACTTGTTAAAGTTTTCCATGAAGACATTTCACCTTCTCTCCAGAAGGCTTCTTCAGTTCTAAACTCTTGCTTGAAAATATAGCCCTTGTGGACCATTAGTGTGCTAATGATTTGGGTGGTCACCTGAGAGTCGTTGGCAGGATGGTCTTTAAACAGAGGTGGTGGACTAAGGCACTTTCTATCACCCTGTCCAATGCAATCCTCCACTCTTTTTGCCAACAATCCAAACATTCACACCGTTTCATGAGACCTGGTGACTCATCACCCAGCAGACAAAGTTGAAGCAACGAAACTGAAACTAGGTCAACAACCCTGCCAAACATCTTAAAGGAAAACTTTAATGAGTCCAGTTGCACACACTTATCTCTTCTAGGGCTCCTTTTGACCTCTGTGTTGATTCTGCATATCTCCCCTACTGTTTTTTGGCTGCTCTTGTTTTACCCTTGTTTAATACATTTTTCAATTTTTTACAGTTTCAGGTGAAAAACACACGATACTTCCTCTTCTTGAGCCCAACTGCCATTTCACAAGCTCCTTTATATGCCTCTTTTATTCACTGCTAATGACATTCTTTTGTCATGGGTTCCTCAGTTCCTTCAGTTTCTTTGGTGTATTGTAGTGCTCTCAGGCAGTTTCTAAGTTCTCTTTTGAAATCTGCTTTTTTTTTTTTTAATCTTTGATGACCAATGGTGACACATCTTGGCTTGAGTTTGAACTTCTTTAACAGCAGCTCGTGATTCATGGTTGCTTCAGCCCCCCCCCCCCCCCACCAAACATTTTGTACACTTCTACTGCAGCAAAAGTTTGCTTTTTTTTCATTCATCACTCTTACCACTGCCAACCTTAGCATTCATATCCCCAATCAAAGTAGTACCAGCCCTCTCCCTGCATTTCTTGATGGTTTCCTCTAGCCTTTGGCAGAGGTCTTCCTTCGTCTCCTCTTTTGCATCATTGATGGTGGCATTCCATTGGTTGATGTTAAGATTGATGATTGTGATAGGTATGGGATTTCCACCCTGTGGCTTCCTTTTGGCTTTTGCCACAAGATATCATCCTCTTCTCAGTTGAGGGTCCTCCTCTTCCCAATTTTAAGGTGATTGTTTATCATACAGTGTTAATGTAATCATAGTTTTAACCTATAAGTATGGGATTGGCTTACCTAGATGTTTCATTTTTATCAGGGGAATGCTCTCTCAGCCTTCTCTCACCACCAGATATAGCACCTGCTCAGAAAGCTAAAATCCTTTGGAGTCGACAAGAACATTTTGATAACATTTTATGATGATTTTATTTAGAATTTGAAGCCTTTCCTTTTGGGGCCGCATGAAAAAATTTGACATTGGGCCCCATCACCAAAGATCACAAGAACCCTGTGCAACTGCTTAAACAACATGTCCAGGATCCAATCAACCCAGTGTTGGGATTTTATACTTCTTTTTTATATTTCTTTCTATAATTCTTTTTATATTTCATTTAACAGATTAGGATTGTATTACCATGCACTGAACCTAAAATCAGGAGGGTTACACAGGAACAATGACTAAAAACATGCTTAAACATTAATGATGGTACAAACAGGACAGCAGGTGATATGGAGTCATAACATAGTTCATGGACGGGGTGAGTCTTACGATCGGGTTAAAACTTTACCATAAGGCATATAATGGGCAATTAAAGGATTGGGATCTGCAGGAAAATGTCTATCTGTGTGACATTCCAGGGGACCTGCTAGCCATGATGACTGGGGGAGTCAGGCCACACGGGGAGAACTGGAGTCAGATTAGGAGGGGTCACTGACATTCTCCAATCACACGGACTGAAACTGGAGATCCAGTTTTTATGCATAAAGCATAAAATAAAAACAGAAGTCAGTTAGGTTACCGTATCTTCTGTACTATAAGCTACTACTTTTTTCCCATGCTTTCAACCCTGCGCTCTATACAGGCGAACCTTGGCTGACATGTTCAGGTGAGCGTACTCCGTCATTTCCGGTGTTGCTCTGCTAAGCGTCGTATTGTTACTCAGCTTTGCTTTAGATTCTTGTTAATGCTCTTTCATTCTTGTTCATATTAGAGCTTATCTACACATTAAAAAACAAACAAACAAAACATTAAAACTCACAATACTGTTGTTAGAATGCTGGCTCTGCACCATTGAAACCAACTCGCTAGCTGCAGTTAGCCAGGCCCCGCTAGCCAGTGTAGAACCTCATAGCTTAGCCTTTAGCTCTCCTCCAGTAACTCCCGAGGAGCAGCCGGGAAACCAGGGCCGGTGGGTGACTGCTCATAGAAGGCATAGGTCCAGACCAAAGCCCACCGAGTGCCACCAACCACTTAACGTTTCTAATCGGCATTCCCCACTCAGCGACATACCCGCCAAGGAATCGGCTCTGATCATTGGAGAGTCTGTCTTGCAAAACGTTAAGCTAGCGAAACCAGCAAACATAAACTGCGTTCCGGGGGCCAGAGTGGGCAACATATAATCAAATTTGAAACTGCTGGCTAAGGCTAAGCGTAAATACAATAAGATTGTTATTCACGTCGGCAACAATGACATCCGGCTACAATAGTCGGAGGTCACTAAAGTTAGTGTTGAGTCGGTGTGTTCATATGCCAAAACAATGTCAGACTCCATAGTTTGCTCTGGACCCCTGCTCAGTTCGGCCAGTGATGAAATGTATAGCCGCTATTCATCCTTCAATCGCTGGTTATCGAGGTGGTACCCAGCAAATAGTGTGAGCTTTGTTAACAATTGGCAGACTGTCTGGGGAAAACCTGGTCTAATTAGGAGAGACTGCATCCACCCTACTTTGGGTGGAACAGCTCTAATTTCTAGCAATTTGGCTGATTTTATCAGCATCCCAAAAGTTCAGAGCCGAGACCAGGGGGCGGAGCTGCAGTGTTACCCACTCCTCTGCACCTCTCTTAGAGCAGTCACCTGCCCAAAACTCCATAGAGACGGTGTCTGTTCCTCGTTTATTTAGACCTAAAAGTTATGTTCGCAGTAGAGGAGCTGTTCAAGATAATCTTATTAAAATTGGCTGCTCTCCAATTATTGTACCAGATAGGAAAATTAAATATGGATTGTTGAATATCCGGTCTCTGTCCTCAAAATTATTAATGAGCTCATATCAGATAAAAATATTGATTTGTTCTGTCTAACTGAAACCTGGCTGTCTGAGGATGACTAGCCTCTCTGAATGAGGCTACTCCACCTAGCCATATTAACTCCAACGCACCTCGTTGCTCCAGTCAAGTCCATTCTTGTTAATCAAAAAAATCGTTTTGGCATGCTTGATGCTAGTGTTTCCTGAAAACCAGTGGGAATGTTGCTCCAAGCAGTGAATATGGCTTCACGGAGGGCATCCACTGTCTGGAACTGGTGTCCATATTTGTAAACTTTCCTTGCCATCCAACCCCAAAGAGCAGGGGAACACGCGGGATGGTTCAAAAGAGTGATGCTATTTCTCTGGAGTCTGAAGTCCTTTGTCAGGCGGGCATTGTGAACTGCAGCATTGTCCTGTTGAAAAACCCAGTCATTACCACACAGACGATTGCCTTCAGTCATGAGGGATTACACACACACACACACACACACACACACACACACACACACACACACACACACACACAGAACCGAGTGAGGTCAAGCAGCACCAGTCACCTCATGAGCTGAGCAGACCTGCGACCCAGAAAATGCTGTTGAAATGGACAGAACCCACCCTTATTCAGACGTTAATTTGGACCACTTAACAATCACCAATTTTATTATGGGTGAACTCGTTAGGACCAGAAGACTTTAAAATATATGTTTGTGAAATTTCGTAACATTACATTCATTGGTGAAGGAGAAATGATGAGTTTAAAACTCCATACGTAACCCCTATCAACACATATTCACAGCAGCCCCTCCCCTCCCCTCTCACACTCACAGGGGCCAGTGACGTTATGCAGAAACTGCCAGTGTGTGTTTGTGGGTTTTTCTTTGATTTTTTGGACACCGTATGAGCTACTGAACTAATGGCATAAATCCATATCCGTCTGGACAAGCCGCACGTTTTGACATATGTTTTGTTAGTGTGTGACCTTCGGGGCCCGAGTTTTAGTAGTTTTTGTGTTTTGCTGGTCTTGTGGGGATATTTTTCTTTTTTTTGGTAATTTTCTCGGGGCCCGTTCGACCAAGGACCTCCAAATTGCACACACACAATCCACTCATCGGGACACACATTTTGATGTATGGGTCGTCTGTGTGCGCCAGGGGCTGAAACCCCTCCCATAGGATAACATGGGGCTTTTCAGGTCACTTTTTCCCCGATATTTGGGTCCTCCTAAAAACGTCTTTATTAGAGCTAAAGCTGACATGCGTATTCAGGCTAAAGAAACTCTGTTAACACATTTGTGAGATATTACATTCCAAATGAATTTGATTGCAGTGACTTTAATTTATAGTGTCTAATTTTTGCCTAGTTCACCCCTGAGTCTTCTCTCAAGAAATTCTCTCAAACCACCTCCATGATGTTAGGATCATGATATGAGAGGTGACAGTGACCTTTTGGAACCAAAATTTAATCAGACCATCCTTAATTTAAAATGTGGGTTTGTGCCAAATTTGACAAAAATCACTTAAGACAAGGGTGAGATATGAGGCTGATGAGGCATGAGATTGTTTGCCGTAGGGAGAGGAAGGAAAAGGTTATTTTAATAGTGTATAGGAAAAAATTAAAAACATATGTGCAGCTAGAATAGAAGTAGGACCCTCAAGCATCTTTCCTTTTTGTACTTCCTGTCCCTGTCTGTATCTTTAAATTTAAAACATCCACTTCATCTGTAACCTTTTCTTTTTTGGGCCAATTGTGAGAAAATTCAGATTTTTTGGAACTGAGATGTTTATTAACCACTATAACAATTTTTTTTTTTTTTTTTTGGTTATATAATGTTTTTAAGATTTTTTTTGTATCGCATTTGATACAGTGGGCGCTTTTGGCATCTTTTTGCCCAAAACATAGTCAATTTCAGACGAAAAACGAGAGCTTCGTCCATAACATTTTGAAATTATAGAACATGTTTTGAAGTTGTCCTTCTTTTTTCTTTCTCACATGACAGTTTTTATGGCCTTTTTATTTTTATTTTTTGTGGTAGGCGTAAAAATAGTTTCTGTCCTTGTATAAGTAAAGATGCACCTTACACTTCCCACAGTAGACATATGAACAGTGACTGCCCGTGCAGTGCTTGCATCTCTGTTGGGTTTCCCATGTTGGAAAATGGTCAGTGCCATCCTTTCACATCAAGAGGCACAGTGCAGCTTGGCCTTTTATGGGGTGGTGTTGGAGTTGCCTCAGGGGAGGATAGTGGTCTGCCACACTTGGCCTATCCTGCGCTGGTGAGAGAAGAATCAACCAAATCCTGAAACCTTCGCAGAGCCATGGGTTTCTTCTGGGGCTCAAGCTTCTTTTGGTCTCTTCTGTAAAGGTTCCATGCATTGATGACTGCCACTGTACCAGTGTGCCACCAGATGTACATGTACCATCTTCGAGATCTGAAGCTGAACTTGTAAAGGGCAGACAGCATATCAAGGAGATCAACACCTCCCATGAACTTGTAATAAGTTTCAACAATGGCTGGCCTGGGAACCACTACATAGGTTTTGGATTTGCGATCCCAGCGTTTCACATTCCCCACAGGTTCAATGCCAACAAAAGAGGAAATCAGGTTCACTTGTTTGTTGTCGTACCATCTTACAATGATGTTGTTGTCCTGGTTCCCTCTGAAGTCCACTAACCCTCTTCCATTTTTCTTCAGTTCTTTTTCATCCATCATGTTGCAGTCTTTCACCCTGTTCATCCGGATCATGCCAATGTAGTGGATTCTTCTCTCTTTGAGGCGTTGCACCAGGGGAACTGATGAAAAGTAATTGTCTGCAAAGACTTTGTGATTTTTTCCAGCTGGAAGTGTTTATGTCATTTTTAGCACAACTTCTCCTGTAACACCAACTTCAGACTTTTCTTTCTCTTGATTTTCGGCACCTTGAAAGACATTGAAGTCATAAAGAAAGCCACTTTGTCCAGCACGACCCCATATCTTGAAACCCCATTTGTGAGGATTTGCAGGCATGTAGACACGCATATGAGACTTTCCCTTGAATGGCACCTTAATTTCATCAACCGCATGACACTCTTCAGGAGGTATGCAGAGAAAATTTTTGTAACCATGGCCTGAGCTTCCACAGTTTATCTTTGTTTGCATCCTCAGAGACGGTGAAGTTGTCCTGAAAGTGAAACATTGTCAGCAATTTCTGAAATCTATCTCGAGACATCACATCACAAACTGCAGGGAGCGTTGTCTCCATCTCCCAGTAGGCTCTCACACTGGACATCTGTACTAACCCCATATACATGTACATGCCTAGAACCTGCTCAATCTCTTTGGCACTTAACTGACTTGCCCTGTTTTTGCATACTCTACAGGTTTGTTTGTTCTGCAATTTCCTGTAACATTTCATCACTGACAAACTGTTTGAAATACATGTATGGTGTCCAATCACACCTGTCCTCTGTCCTTTCATCAGTACATGCAAAAAAAATCGGCACATGGAGCTTGGTATTGTATTTTTTTCCATCTGTATTCTCTCCTTTTTGCATTGCCCTTCACTAACACGTTTTTGACTGTGTCCTGTGCTGTTGTTGAAATCTCAACGTATGTGCTTGTCTGGGCAACACTTTCCTCATGTTTGTCTCCCTCATCAGTGCTGTCTGAACTTAATGCATGTCCTGAGGAGTCCATTCTCAACCTCATCGTCATCATCTTCTGCCAGCTGCTCTATGTCACTTGTATTGCCATCCATTATCATGTTGATGACATTTTCAGTGTGCTTTCTCTGTCTCTCTTCTTCCTCTAGCATTTTTGACATCTAAAAACAGACATACAGGTCAATATAGCACAGACATTATTATTTCCTCAGAATTGTTATTGTGAAAATACTGTACTGAAAAATAAAATACTGCAAATTTTTTAATTATGGCGTATTTAATTATGGCATTTCAGTGATTAATTTGATAAATTAAGTCATCAAATAGTGTTTGTGTGTGTGTGTGTGTGTATTTAAGAAAGCATTATGTAGATTAAATGTGGAATGACAATTTGTGGGAAAAGAACATTTTATATCTGGAGTATCAAATTTGATACAGACATTTTAACACGATTTAATTGTAATATAAAGAATGAGTTACTTAATAAATATGCATTCTTTGAATGAAGAAAACACTTATTTTAAAAAATGAGTTAGAATTTTGATGTTATTCTCACTGTAACTTCCCAAGAATTAGCAATGATTTTTATGAAAAAAGCGAGTGGAAGATTTGCTGGCAGCATCCATATTGGAAATGACTGGGAAAAAAAAAAATGGGGCTGACTGTAGAGGCACAGGTTTATTCCAACTAAGCCCGAGTTTCTGCTGCTCTTGAAGCCTGCAGAGTGCCGGAAGAGGAGGATCCGCCCCCATTAGACGTTTGATTCAGCCCCGATGGGAACTTTTGTGAGCGTTGCCGATTTATTTGCACCCTCGATAGTTCTTTTAATAGCATTCTCAGCCCTCACATCGCTCAGATCGCGGAAAAGCTCTCAGCTCGGAGAGCTATAATAATAATAATAATACTACAATTCCTTGTATTATGTGCTGTTCGTTTTATCTTTTTTTTTTTGTTTTTTTTTTGCAGACTTTTTAAAAAAATATAATATCGGTGATGTGTAACCGTCGGGCTGTCATAAACGTTACTCTTGCACTCAAACGATTTTGAAACACGTTTGTAGTGTTAAAAAGTCCCAGACAGCCCAGACATCTGATGAAAGTGCTACACAGACTTGCAGGTATAAGTTTAATCACTAAAGTGGTTGATATCTGAAAGCAACAGCAACCAATTACATAAAACTCCTACAAGAAAACCAGTGTGTCGTTGTGTCTGCAATTAATAGATAGATTTAGTGAACCAACACTAGGTGGAACTAGATTATCTCAGCCTTTTTTCTGTTGGCTACAACGGAGAAAAAATTCAAACATATTCAGAAAACACAAGTTTGGAGATATGCATGGATAACAGGCATTTAAGTGTTTGACAGATACTTTGTTGATCTGATAGGCTTTCAGATAGACAATGTGAATGGCTAAAGATGTGGCTTTTTCTTTGTTTAGGAGATTCTCTAATTAATTAAATCTATCTTATCTCAGGTTAAATGAAGTGACTGAACGCTGTTTAAAGGACAGGCTAAACACCACAATAGCTTGTATTTAAGTCATATCTGACATGTTGGAACTCCATCCATCCATCCATTTTCCACCGCTTATCCGGGGTCGGGTCGAGGGGGCAGCAGCCTCACCAGGGAAGCCCAGACTTCCCTCTCACCAGCTACTACGTCCAGCTCCTCCGGTGGGATCCCCAGGCGTTCCCAGGCCAGCCGAGAGACATAGTCTCTCCAGCGTGTCCTGGGTCTTCCTGGGGGCGTCCTACCGGTGGGACGTGCCCTGAACACCTCACCAGGGAGGCGTCCAGGAGGCATCCTGACAAGATGCCCGAGCCACCTCTTCTGACTCCTCTCAACGTGGAGGAGCAGCGGCTCTACTCCGAGCTCCTCCCGGATGGCAGAGCTTCTCACCCTATCTCTAAGGGAGAGCCCAGCCAACCTGCGAAGGAAGCTCATTTCGGCCGCTTGTACCCGCGATCTTGTTCTTTCAGTCACTACCCAAAGCTCATGACCATAGGTGAGGGTAGGAACGAAGATCGACTGGTAAATCGAGAGCTTCGCCTTTCGGCTCAGCTCTCTCTTCACCACAACGGACCAGTGCAGAGTCCGCATTACTGCAGACGCTGCACCGATCCGCTCCATCCTTCCCTCACTCGTGAACAAGACCCCGAGGTACTTAAACTCCTCCACTTGGGGCAGGGTCCCCTCATCGACCCGGAGAAGACACTCCACCTTTTTCTCGGTCGAGAACCATGGCCTCAGATTTGGAGGTGCTGATTCTCATCCCGGCCGCTTCACTCTCGGCTGCGAAGCGATCCAGCGAGAGCTTGAGGGCAAAGACTGACGAAGCCAACAGGACCACATCATCTGCAAAAAGCAGAGACCCGATCCTGAGGTCACCAAACCAGACCCCCTCGACACCATGGCTGCGCCTAGAAATTCTGTCCATAAAAGTTATGAACAGAATCGATGACAAAGGGCAGCCCTGGCGGAGTCCAACCCTCACCGGAAACGAGTTCGACTTACTGCCGGCAATGCGGACTAAGCTCTGACACCGGTCATACAGGGAGCGGACAGCCCGTATCAGGGGGCCCGACACCCCATACTCCCGGAGAACACCCCACAGGACTCCCCGAGGGACACGGTAGAATGCCTTCTCCAAATCCACAAAACACATGTGGACTGGTTGGGCAAAGTCCCATGCACCCTCAAGGACCCTGCTAAGGGTGTAGAGCTGGTCCACAGTTCCACGACGAAAACCACATTGCTCCTCCTGAATCTGAGGTTCGACTATCCGGCGGACCCTTCTCTCCAGTACCCCTGAATAGACCTTACCAGGGAGGCTGAGGAGTGTGATCCCCCTACAGTTGGAACACACCCTCCGGTCCCCCTTCTTAAAAAGAGGGACCACCACCCCGGTCTGCCAATCCAGTGGCACCGCCCCCGATGTCCACGCGATGTTGCAGAGTCGTGTCAACCATGACTGCCCTACAACATCCAGAACCTTAAGAAACTCCGGGCGGATCTCATCCACCCCTAGGCCCTTGCCACCGTGGAGTTTTTTGACCACCTCGGCAACCTCAGCCCCAGAGATAAGAGAATCCGCCCGAGTCCCCAGGCCCTGCCTCCTCACCAGGAGGTGCGTCGGTGGGATTGAGGAAGTCTTCGAAGTATTCCTTCCACCGATCCACAACGTCCCGAGTTGAGGTCAGCAGCACACCATCGCCACTATACACAGTGTTGACAGTGCACAGCTTCCCCCTCCTCAGACGCCAGATGGTGGTCCAGAACCTTTTCGAAGCCATCCGGAAGTCATTCTCCATGGCCTCAACGAACTCTTCCCACACCCGGGTCTTTGCCTCGGCAACCGCTTAGCCTGGCAGTACCCGTCTGCTGCCTCAGGAGTCCCACAGGCCAAAAAGGCCCGGTACGACTCCTTCTTCAGCCTGACGGCATCCCTCACCACCGGTGTCCACCAGCGGGTTCGGGTGTTGCCGCCACGACAGGCACCGACCACCTTGCGGCCACAGCCCCGGTCAGCCGCCTCAACGATGGAGGCACGGAACAAGGTCCACTCGGACTCAATGTCCCCCGCCTCCCCCGGGACATGGACGAAGCTCTCCCGGAGGTGGGAGTTAAAACTCCTTCTGACAGGAGACTCTGCCATGCGTTCTCAAAAGACCCTCACAATACGTTTGGGCCTGCCGGGTCTGTCCGACTCCCTCCCCCACCATTGGAGCCAACTCACCACCAGGTGGTGATCGGTTGACAGCTCCGCCCCTCTCTTCACCCGAGTGTCCAGGACATGCGGCCGCAAATCTGATGGCACGATCACAAAGTCGATCATCGAACTGCGGCCTAAGGTGTCCTGGTGCCAAGTGCACATATGGACGCCTTTATGCCTGAACATGGTGTTCGTCATGGACAATCTGTGACGAGCACAGAGGTCCAACAACTGAACTCGGGTTTAGATCGGGGGGGGCATTCTTCCCGATCACGCCCTTCCAAATCTCACTGTCGCTGCCAACCTGAGCATTGTCAGGATCCGTCCCCCCACCTGAAGGCGGTGGGTGGCTACCCTCTCGTACACCGGGGTAAACTCCAATGTACAGGCACTGAGCTGGGGGGCAACAATAATTGCCACCCCTGCCCGTCGCCTCTCACCATTGGCTACTCCAGAGTAGAAGAGAGTCCAACCACTCTCGAGAAGGCTGGTTCCAGAGACCTTGCTATGCGTCGAGGTGAGGCCGACTATATCTAGACGGAACTTCTATACCTCGCGCACCAACTCAGGTTCCTTCCCCATCAGAGAGGTGACATTCCACATCCCTAGAACCAGCTTCTGCAGCCGGGAGTCGGACCGCCAAGGTCCTCGCCTTCGGCTGCTACCCAAAACACAACGCACCTGACCTCTTTGGCCCCTCCTGCAGGTGGTGAGCCCACGGGAAGGGGATCCCACGTTGCCTCCTCGGGCTGAGCCCGACCGGACCCCATGGGCAAAGGTCCGGTCACCAGGCGCTCACCATCGTGCCCCGCCCCCAGGCCTGGCTCCAGGAGGGGGCCCCGGTGACCCGCGTCCGGGCGAGGGAAACTTAAAATCATTTATATTATTCGTCATAAAGGGTCTTTTTGGGCTACGCTTTGTCTGGTCCCTCACCTAGGACCTGTTTGCCAAGGGTGGCCCTACCAGGGGCATAAAGCCCCAGACAACTGAGCTCCTAGGATCATTGGGACACGCAAACCCCTCCACCACGGTAAGGTGGTAGCCCAGGAGGGGTAAGGTGGTAGCCTAGGAGGGGGTAAGGTGGTAGCCCAGGAGGGGAACTGTATTTTTATATTTCATCTTAGCTTTCTGCTGAATCCATTTTGTGTCTGTTGGGTTGCGCCTGTGGCTCAAGCACACGTATAGAGTAGAAATGTTGAATGAGATGAACAATCGAGACCAATCATTTCTTTCTTTTTTCTTTTTATAACTTTCCAGACCGAAAATGTGCATATTTTCACGGAAAAAAGTTATACTGTGGCAGTGGCAAAAGAGAGAGATCGTGTGTCTGAAAATTAATGACTGAGTCCATGCACATTTTCGTTCTACGTGTCATGGAATCTTCCATCTCCAACGGGGAGAAGTGTGACGATCGAGGTTTTCTTTCATTTGTTGTGATGGTGAATCAGGTTATCTGCGTTCCTTTGATAAGGCTTTTTAGATCCTCGTACATGAGCGTAACTCTGAGTCAGAGGTGATTAAACCAACTCTTAGCGCGCGTTCTGAAACTGAAAACGCCGTGTTTATCAGACGCTGAAAATTCAGAGTTTGGCAAGCCTGAGATTAGCTTGGAACTCCCGAGTTTTGAAATCCCACTTTCTGAAACGGACCCCTGGGGTCAGGCTTGCCAACCTCTGAATTTTCAGCTGTCTATATATTTTTGAGTGCTTCTCTTGTTATTTTTCCCAGCAGAGTTAGATCAACTTTCGCGTCTGGTAGTAACCATGGAGGAACTGCTGATAACGGCACTATTGGGCTCACACTTAGTTTGTCTACTGCAAACTCTTTTGCCTTCTCTGCTACTGTCCAACCAAAACTTTTTGTTTCCCTTTTCCCTTTTTCCCAGCAAGGCTTTAGCACATACTGCGTGGGGTGATCTTGTCCATGCCCCTGTAGATTAACCCAGTAATTAATTGATAGTTGCAGTCTTCTAAGTTGGAGGGGCATCTCCCGCATCTCTACTTGTAAAGCCGCAATTAGGGTAGTTCTGAATGCTCCTGTGCAGACTCTCATTGCCTGATGTTGGATTCTGTCTAGCCTTTGGAGAGATGTGTTTGCTGTTGAGCTATATGCCACACTTCCATAAGCCAGGAAAGACCGTATTAGCCCACAATATATCGATTTAAGTGACACTCTGTCTGCCCCCACTCACTACCAACCAGACACCTCGTGACATTTAAAACTTTTTTACATTTCTTAATTACTTTTTGGATATGTACAACCCATGTCAATCTTTCTTCATAACCCTAAAAATTTAAACTCCTTTACCCTTTCCCATGTTTGTTTATAAAGTTCCAGTTTGATTTCCCTTCCAATTATTTTCCTTATAAAAAACATTACCTTTGTCTTCTCAACTGAAAACCTAAATCCCCATTTATATAACCATTCTTCAATTTTATTAATAGCCTGTGGTAGTTTGCTTACAGTGAACTGGGGCTGACTATGTTACCTTGTGGTGTTTTTCGATTACAACTTTCTTTGAATAAGTGTTACCCATCCTTACTTGAATAATCCTTTCATTTAAAAAATCCCTCATCCATCTATACATACGACTTTCTATACCCAACTTTCTAAGTTTAATTAAAAATCCTTCTCCCCACATCATATCGTACGCCTTTTCTATGTCAAAAAATACTGCTACTACACTTTCTTTATTGGCCTGTGCTTTCCTTATATCATGTTCTATACATAGCACTGGGTCCATGGTATTTCTTCCTCTTCTAAAATTGCTTTGATGTTTTGACACACACGCTCTCTTCTCCACATAATATGTCAATCTTTCATTGATCATTTTCTCCATAACTTTACAAATATTTGATGTTAGTGCAATTGGCCTATAACTCCATGGGCTTGAACAATCTTTTTCCTACTTTTGGTATTGGTACTATTACAGCTTCTTTCCAGCTTTTTGGCATTCTCCCTTCTTCCCATACTTTATTATAAAACTCTAGCAAATTTCCTTTTGATTTCTTAGTTAGATTTCATGTTTTTTGTTCTTCTTGTTCATAGTCACGTTAGCCCATGTTTTTTGATTGTCTCGTTCACAGTCACGTTTGCCCAAGTCTTCGTTTTGTCTCCTCGGTTGATGGTCACGTTTGCCCAAGTCATGTCCATAGTCAGGTCTGTCCAGATCTTATAGTTTTGAACTCTCGTTTTGACCGCTTTCTTCCCTCCTGTTGGAGCGCTCTTTTTTGCCCTTCTATACACCCAAATAAAGGGTTATTTTTTGCTGCAGCCTGCCTCTGAGTCTGCATCTGGGTCCAGTTGAAAATCCACCTCCGTGACAATTTCTGCATCATGTTTGACTCTTCTTCTATATCTAGGCCTATTCTTACTGTAATAGGATAGTTATCACTACCTACGGTAGTTCCTCTCTGTACTTCCCACGAACATACCCCCGCTAATGAATCCGATGCTAGTGTCAAATCTATGGCAGATTCTGTGCCGGTTCTGGCATTAAACCTTGTACCTCCTCCATCATTAAGACAAACTAGGTTTTTATCTTCCATGAGTTCTTCTATTATAATTTCGTTATCATCATTACTGTTAGCCCATAATGTGCTATGACTGTTAAATTCCCCACACCAGATAACTTTCCCCTCTAAGTGTTCAGAAAGCTCACCTAATACCTCCAATGTAACTTTATTATATGGATTGTAGTAATTAACTATTTTGAGGTTCCCTTCTGTAGTCAAAATCTCAACAGGTAAATATTCCAGCTCCCTTGCTTTACCCAGAATTCTATATTGTGTTTCCTGTTTTACAAAAATGATACAACCTCCCCCTTTCCCATGCTCTCTATGTCTCCGGATACTATGACATCCTTTAATCACAAAATCTATGGTTGGTTTAAGCCATGTTTCTTGGATGCATATTATTTCTGGTTTCCTTTCTAGATAGTTATTATAGCCTTTGAATTCTTGCCCATTTGCTATCAGCCTTCATGCATTCCACTGTAGAATAATCATACTACCTTATCCCGACCCTCCTGCTTCCCTTCTGTTTCCAGTCCTTTATTAATTTGTTCCCATGATACATCTTTAATATCCAAAAACCTTTCTGCCCCTTTACAAGTTATTTTTATTTTCTATTTTGTGTTTGACTTGGTCAAAGCAGTTGATAACATATGCTATGAATAGCATTAGCTTATCAACCGTCAGTGCATTTGCTTTGCCTGTCTGGTCGCTTCCTGATCCCTGGGTTTGATTCATTCTTTTAGCTTCATTCTTCCCTTTTTGTTTTACCTTTTTCACTGCTTCCGCATAGCTGATGTTATTCTTTGTCTTAACCTGCTGGATTTCAACAGCTTTTTCCCTCACTTCACAGAAAGGCATACGTTACTCGGTGCTGCCCTCCGCAATTGCAACACTTCTCCTGTCCCTCGTCTTTACACTCATCAATCCTATCACTGCATGAAAAGACCTGTATTCAGGCCAGGATACGGCCGCACACACCTATAGTAATCGGGCATACTCTGGCATATACAGCCTGCAACACGGGATCCCGAATATGGCCGATACGTACCTATTAACACCTCCCTGAGGTCAGTTGCCATG